>JAECXG010000411.1:600000-958364 GCA_018152135.1 Drosophila paulistorum
CGGCTAAACTGCAAGGTTTGATTTAAATTTCAATAGGTCGTAATCTAACCAGATAACACCAACGGAAGGCACGCCGTTACTTTGGAATTTTTATTCCAAAAAAAAAAAAAAAAAAAATAACCCTGTTTCTATGTGGTACAATATACCGTATATGAAATAACAGGTCGTGATATTAGTTTGGTAAGGCGAAGCTCTTACACTAATTTTTCATAGCGCCTAAGGGTATGCACAAAAAGGTGGTCTTCGGTTTTGTAGGCTTTTCCAACTTTTTTCGCTTCATTTGGTTGTTACAATTTCCAAACAATTCTAGCGTTGAAGACATGGTATGGCTATTGCAATTCCGGAGTTCTTTAGCAAAGTCTGCTGATGATAGAACTTGGTAGTTCTTGAAATAGCTATACAGACAACTTGCTCACCTTTTTGTGTTGCCTTTGAAATAATCTTCTTTTTGAAGATTGACCTCGAGCCGGCTAAAGTGCAAGGTTTGATTTAAATTTCAATAGGTCGTAATCTAACCAGATAACACCAACGGAAGGCACGCCGTTACTTTGTAATTTTTATTCCACATAAAAAAAAAAAAAAACCCTTTTTCTATGTGGTACAATATACCGTATATGAAATAACAGGTCGTGATATTAGTTTGGTAAGGCGAAGCTCTTACACTAATTTTTCATAGCGCCTAAGGGTATGCACAAAAGGTGGTCTTCGGTTTTGTAGGCTTTACCAACTTTTTTCGCTTCATTTGGTTGTTACAATTCCCAACCAATTCTAGCGTTGAAGACATGGTATGGCTATTGCAATTCCAGAGTTCTTTGGCAAAGTCTGCTGATGATAGAACTTGGTAGTTCTTGAAATAGCTATACAGACAACCTGCTCACCTTTTTGTGTTGCCTTTGAAATAATCTTCTTTTTGAAGATTGACCTCGAGCCGGCTAAACTGCAAGGTTTGATTTAAATTTCAATAGGTCGTAATCTAACCAGATAACACCAACGGAAGGCACGCCGTTAGTTTAAAATTTTTATTGTACAAAAAAAAAAAAAAAAAAAAAAAAACCCTTTTTCTATGTGGTACAATATACCGTATATGAAATAACAAGTCGTGATATTAGTTTCGTAAGGCGAAGCTCTTACACTAATTTTTCATAGCGCCTAAGGGTATGCACAAAAAGGTGGTCTTCGGTTTTGTAGGCTTTACCAACTTTTTTCGCTTCATTTGGTTGTTACAATTCCCAAACAATTCTAGCGATGAAGACATGGTATGGCTATTGCAATTCCGCAGTTCTTTAGCAAAGTCTGCTGATGATAGAACTTGGTAGTTCTTGAAATAGCTATACAGACAACTTGCTCACCTTTTTGTGTTGCCTTTGAAATAATCTTCTTTTTGAAGATTGACCTCGAGCCGGCTAAAGTGCAAGGTTTGATTTAAATTTGAATAGGTCGTAATCTAACCAGATAACACCAACGGAAGGCACGCCGTTACTTTGGAATTTTTATTCCAAAAAAAAAAACCCTTTTTCTATGTGGTACAATATACCGTATATGAAATAACAAGTCGTGATATTAGTTTGGTAAGGCGAAGCTCTTACACTAATTTTTCATAGCGCCTAAGGCTATGCACAAAAAGGTGGTCTTCGGTTTTGTAGGCTTTACCAACTTTTTTCGCTTCATTTGGTTGTTACAATTCCCAAACAATTCTAGCGATGAAGACATGGTATGGCTATTGCAATTCCGCAGTTCTTTAGCAAAGTCTGCTGATGATAGAACTTGGTAGTTCTTGAAATAGCTATACAGACAACCTGCTCACCTTTTTGTGTTGCGTTTGAAATAATCTTCTTTTTGAAGATTGACCTCGAGCCGGCTAAACTGCAAGGTTTGATTTAAATTTCAATAGGTCGTAATCTAACCAGATAACATCAACGGAAGGCACGCCGTTACTTTGGAATTTTTATTCCAAAAAAAAAAGAAAAAAAAAAACCCTTTTTCTATTTGGTACAATATACCGTATATGAAATAACAGGTCGTGATATTAGTTTGGTAAGGCGAAGCTCTTACACTAATTTTTCATAGCGCCTAAGGGTATGCACAAAAAGGTGGTCTTCGGTTTTGTAGGCTTTACCAACTTTTTTCGCTTCATTTGGTTGTTACAATTCCCAAACAATTCTAGCGTTGAAGACATGGTATGGCTATTGCAATTCCGGAGTTCTTTAGCAAAGTCTGCTGATGATAGAACTTGGTAGTTCTTGAAATAGCTATACAGAAAACCTGCTCGCCTTTTTGTGTTGCCTTTGAAATTATTTTCTTTTTGAATATTGACCTCGAGCCGGCTAAACTGCAAGGTTTGATTTAAAATATATATATTTGTTTTTACTAATTTAAAATTGTTTAATGTTTAGCAAATATTCAACCTACTGAATAGTGTACAATGTTAACTGTAGGTAAAAAAGTACGATACTAACATATACATACTAGGATATCTATAATTTTTCAAAGCCAAACAAAAATACATTAATACCCTTGATAGATTAGTTGTCTGGGGAGAGGGGAACTAAACAAGGAGGGTTGTTAAAGTCAAAAATAAATTAGCTTTTTTAATTAACATGTTAACAAATTAACATCTTAAACTTTAAGACTTTTGTAATTAGACCCATTTAGTGGGAATCTACAAACCCAGAATTTTTTTCGTTTTCAACCAATTGCTGGCATCACTTAGGGTTTGACCAAATAAATCATATGCATTGAAAGCTTATAGGCATTCAAAACATCGTCTCTTTGAATACTGTTAAAATCTGTTATTATACCCTTGCAAAAAGTGTATATTAATTTTGGTCAGAAGTGTGCAACGCATAGAAGGAAGCATCTCCGACCATATAAAGTCTATATATTCTTGATCAGCACGACTAAACAAGTACAACTAGCCATGTCAGTCCGTCCGTCCGTCTGGATCGACACGATCTCCTCCTAGACCGTAAGAGCTATAGAGCTGAAGGCTTGTATATACATACTGCCTGTGCAACGTATTCCTATGGGAGCTATATGATATAGTCACCCGATCTTGATCAAATTTGGCACAGCGGTTTATAGGTGTAATAGACTGACCAATATTAAATAGCTGAGGAAATAACGAAAGTTATTGAGAAAAGTCAATGTTTGTATGGGAGCTATACGATATAATGGTCCGATCCGGCTGACTATATCATGTAGCTCCCATAGGAACGATCGTTGGAAAACAGTGACTTTGATCATTATCTTCGTTATTTCCGAAGATTGTAGGCCGTTCTTTCGCAAACATTAGCCTTTTTAGATAAAACGTTTTTCCATCGATGGGTTTAGGTAAGGAAAGAGTTACTAAGAAAGTTGCAAGTTACAAACTTTGATGCGGTCGAAGTTAGCCCCGGCCCTCTGGTTTTTGTATGTGGTTTTGTCTCTATGCTGTTGTTTGTTGTTTAGCGTTTCACATGTTCCCGCCTATGCTTTCCAAGGACACAAAATCGACGCATTCCTCACTGAAAAAAAATGTCGATAAATATCATACTCAAATATTTCAAAAGGCGCAACGCAAACTAACATAAACCTTTCACATTTTGCGTTGTTTTCTTCCTCTTTGCGGCTTAAAAGAGAAGACCAAAACTGCCAAAACGTGTTGACAATTTTGCCTTACTTAATGTTACTTGACTCGACTCGATCCGGACAAGGATTTGCCATTATCCTTGAGCTAGAAAATTTATGGGGGCTTTAATTTAATTTATCACGTTGCATTATTTCGTTTAGTTTCTTTTGTTTGTTTTTACTTATTTCATTTTGATATTTCCCACAGTAATTATCAGCTTGCTTAAACACAGCTTACACAGAGGGCAATACTATATATAATTGTCAGACAGAAGGAAAGAGAAAAAAGGGAGTAGGAGAGGTGATCTACCACTTTCGAGTTTCTTTTCCACTGACATTATTGCGAATGCAATTCTCATAAATTTCAACTTAATAGACTTGTAGGCAACGTATTCACTCATCAGACATATGCAAATTCAAGCAATTCATGAAAAAATATCAAGAAACCAGAGGGCCGGGGCTAACTTCGACCGCGCCGAAGTTCATATACCCTTGGAAGTTGTTTGGAACTCGTTTCTCACTTATAGCCGTCAAAGTGGAGAAACGTTTTATCTAAAAAGAGTAATGTTTGCGAAAGAACGGCCCACAATCTTAACATAGGAAAAAACGAAGTTATTCATCAAAGTCACTGTTTTCCACCGATCCTTTCTATGGGAGCTTTATGATATAGTCCCCCGATCTTCATTACATTTGGCACAGTTGTTTACATGTGTAAAAAACTCACCAATACTAAATTTCACGCTAATAGCTTAGAAATTAACGAAGTTATGAGAAAAGTCACTGTTCGTGACTTTGCCGTTTGTATGGGAGCTATATGATATAGTGGTCCGATCCGACTGAAACCGAGCTGTATATACAAGCCTACATAAAAATTTCAGCTCTGTACCTCTAACGGGCTAGGAGGAGTTTCTGTCGATCCAGACGGACATGCCTATTTGAACTCGTCTCGTCGTGCTAATCAAGAATATATATACTTTATATGGTCGGAGACGCTTCCTTCTATACGTTGCACACTTCTGACCAAAATTAATATACCCTTTTTGCAAGGGTATAAAAACCAAACACAAGAAAAATGGAATTAGCCGCAGATTTCTTAGCCTTGCTTTCGGTTATGTGGAAAGAATTGATAATTCGGTTATGTGGGAAGAATTGGCAATTTCAAAATTTAATTAAAATCAAAGTGTAGAACGACAATTAAAAAACCTAATCTTCATTGAGTTTATTTAGGATTATCCTAGGCTGTAGGAGGTAACAATTGTTCTTAGAAGATCTTATTCTAGTACGACTCACCAACACGTTTTCGGGCGTTCAAAAATTATTATTATTATTTTGGGCACGGCATCGGCCACTTGACATCCTGCCGTTGTGATATTTTGGGTTAGTTTAGAATTACAAGTGTTTTTCCCACACTGTGTGTGGCTGATTGTAATTCTAGTTATATGCTAGGTTAGTTGTTTGGTACAAAGGTACAGTTGCATTGTATTTTCTTTAGTGCATCTGATTTTCTGAAGCCAGTTCAGATGAACACGATGTACCCAGGGCTTGTAAACTCTGAATTAGATTCTTCAATTATATCGTTGTTTATCCACTCTTCAATTTGTTCGTCGACTATTTTTGTTTCTTGAAACGGTAGTCTGCGCGGACGCGAAAATATTATGGTTTCGGCATTTAATGTTATGTTCATTTCGATTTGGGTTGACTTTGTTTTAACCGGCTTATGGTTTTCAATTATATCTCGAACTTCAATTTTAGCTTTTTCACCCGCAGCTTGATCCATATTTATTTCGTCATTATTCTCGATAGATTCAATTTGCATTATATTCAACTCCGAACTCTCAATTTCATTCTCTGCATATTTACGCACTGTTAGACCATAACGATTAAAAATTAATTCGGCAAGAAGGCAAATCTGTTCACCAATGATTATTTTAATATCCATACACTTCATCGGAACAACGTAAAAGTCAAGAACATGGTCATCATTATCGATTTTAATTGATTTTTCGAAATGCCCAAGTGGTCTAATTGGATTTTCGTCACGATCGCCGCCAAATCCAATAAGACTTACACTACACGACAAAAGTTTTTTTATTAAAATTCTTTAAGTCATTTGCACCGTATAAAACCGAATAAAAATTACATAAACAACTGAGCGAAAGAAATCGAAACTAAAGTGAAAATATGTAAGAATATTTTTATAAAATGAAAGACATTGCATCGCGCGGTAGAAACGAAGATCAAGCTCTAATTCAATATATAATCGACGGGATAGATGAACGTGAAACTAATAAATCGGTTTTATACGGTGCAAATGACTTAAAGAATTTTAAATCAAAACTAAGAAGCTATGAAACAATGTGTGAAAAATCCAAAGCAGTCGACCGCTGTGTTTTTGTTAAAAAGATGCCAAGTAACGTAATGTCCAAAAATAAAGAAGTCAGCTGTTATAGTTGTGGACATAAAGGCCATATAGAAAGTGATTGCAGCAATAAGGAAAAAGGTCAAAAATGTTTTAAGTGTAACCAATTTGGGCATTTTGCCAGTAAATGCAGTGAAGTTAAACAAAAATATGAACAAAAAGTGAATGCGTATACTTTTCAATGACAAAGTAAAATTACGAGTAATACAGTGTTAATAGAGAATATAAATTGTTCGGCTTTATTTGATACAGGCAGCAAATTCAATGTTATGCACGAAGACTTATTCAAAGAACTAAGTGAACAAAAACTTTTGTCGTGTAGTGTAAGTCTTATTGGATTTGGCGGCGATCGTGACGAAAATCCAATTAGACCACTTGGGTATTTCGAAAAATCAATTAAAATCGATAATGATGACCATGTTCTTGACTTTTACGTTGTTCCGATGAAGTGTATGGATATTAAAATAATCATTGGTGAACAGATTTGCCTTCTTGCCGAATTAATTTTTAATCGTTATGGTCTAACAGTGCGTAAATATGCAGAGAATGAAATTGAGAGTTCGGAGTTGAATATAATGCAAATTGAATCTATCGAGAATAATGACGAAATAAATATGGATCAAGCTGCGGGTGAAAAAGCTAAAATTGAAGTTCGAGATATAATTGAAAACCATAAGCCGGTTAAAACAAAGTCAACCCAAATCGAAATGAACATAACATTAAATGCCGAAACCAGGCTTCAGAAAATCAGATGCACTAAAGAAAATACAATGCAACTGTGCAACCTGCAACGGCAGGATGTCAAGTGGCCGATGCCGTGCCCAAAATAATAATAATAATTTTTGAACCCCCGAAAACGTGTTGGTGAGTCGTACTAGAATAAGATCTTCTAAGAACAATTGTTACCTCCTACAGCCTAGGATAATCCTAAATAAACTCAATGAAGATTAGGTTTTTTAATTGTCGTTCTACACTTTGATTTTAATTAAATTTTGAAATTGCCAATTCTTCCCACATAACCGAATTATCAATTCTTTCCACATAACCGAAAGCAAGGCTAAGAAATCTGCGGCTAATTCCATTTTTCTTGTGTTTGGTTTTTATACCCTTGCAAAAAGGGTATATTAATTTTGGTCAGAAGTGTGCAACGTATAGAAGGAAGCGTCTCCGACCATATAAAGTATATATATTCTTGATTAGCACGACGAGACGAGTTCAACTAGGCATGTCCGTCTGGATCGACAGAAACTCCTCCTAGCCCGTTAGAGGTACAGAGCTGAAATTTTTATGTAGGCTTGTATATACAGCTCGGTTTCAATCGATCGGACCACTATATCATATAGCTCCCATACAAACGGCAAAGTCACGAACAGTGACTTTTCTCATAACTTCGTTAATTTCTAAGCTATTAGCGTGAAATTTAATATTGGTGAGTTTTTTACACATGTAAACAACTGTGCCAAATGTAATGAAGAACGGCCTACAATCTTCGGAAATAACGAAGATAATGATCAAAGTCACTGTTTTCCAACGATCGTTCCTATGGGAGCTATATGATATAGTCAGCCGGATCGGACCATTATATCGTATAGCTCTCATACAAACATTGACTTTTCTCAATAACTTTCGTTATTTCCTCAGCTATTTAATATTGGTCAGTCTATTACACCTATAAACCGCTGTGCCAAATTTGATTAAGATCGGGTGACTATATCATATAGCTCCCATAGGAATACGTTGCACAGGCAGCATGTATATACAAGCCTTCAGCTCTGTAGCTCTTACGGTCTAGGAGGAGATCGTGTCGATCCAGACGGACGGACAGACGGACGGACGGACTGACATGGCTAGTTGTACTCGTTTCGTCGTGCTGATCAAGAATATATAGACTTTATATGGTCGGAGATGCTTCCTTCTATGCGTTGCACACTTCTGACCAAAATTAATATACACTTTTTGCATGGGTATAATAACAGATTTTAACAGTATTCAAAGAGACGATGTTTTGAATGCCTATAAGCTTTCAATGCGTATGATTTATTTGGTCAAACCCTAAGTGATGCCAGCAATTGGTTGAAAACGAAAAAAATTCTGGGTTTGTAGATTCCCACTAAATGGGTCTAATTACAAAAGTCTTAAAGTTTAAGATGTTAATTTGTTAACATGTTAATTAAAAAAGCTAATTTATTTTTGACTTTAACAACCCTCCTTGTTTAGTTCCCCTCTCTTTAGACAACTCATCTATCAAGTGTATTAATGTTTTTTTGTTTGGCTTTGAAAAATTGGGAGAACATTCGGAAAAATTGTTTGTATTTCATCAAAAAACTACGCAAGCTTCGATTTCGTTGAGAGTCTACCTTATAGATATCCTAGATGTATATGTTAGTATCGTACTTTTTTACCTACAGTTAACATTGTACACTATTCAGTAGGTTGAATATTTGCTAAACATTAAACAATTTTAAATTAGTAAAAACAAATATATATATTTTAAATCAAACCTTGCAGTTTAGCCGGCTCGAGGTCAATCTTCAAAAAGAAGATTATTTCAAAGGCAACACAAAAAGGTGAGCAGGTTGTCTGTATAGCTATTTCAAGAACTAGCAAGTTCTATCATCAGCAGACTTTGCCAAAGAACTCCGGAATTGCAATAGCCATACCATGTCTTCAACGCTAGAATTGGTTGGGAATTGTAACAACCAAATGAAGCGAAAAAAGTTGGTAAAGCCTACAAAACCGAAGACCACCTTTTGTGCATACCCTTAGGCGCTATGAAAAATTAGTGTAAGAACTTCGCCTTACCAAACTAATATCACGACCTGTTATTTCATATACGGTATATTGTACCACATAGAAAAAGGGTTTTTTTTTTTTAATAAAAATTCCAAAGTAACCGCGTGCCTTCCGTTGGTGTTATCTGGTTAGATTACGACCTATTGAAATTTAAATCAAACCTTGCAGTTTAGCCGGCCGAGGTCAATCTTCAAAAAGAAGATTATTTCAAAGGCAACACAAAAAGGTGAGCAGGTTGTCTGTATAGCTATTTCAAGAACTACCAAGTTCTATCATCAGCAGACTTTGCTAAAGAACTCCGGAATTGCAATAGCCATACTATGTCTTCAACGCTAGTATTGTTTGGGAAGTCGCGAAAAATTAGAATACTTAGGGCACACTGAAGTCGTTCAAAGAGGAGAAAACTAATCAAAAACAGAAGCTTGACGCGATGCAGGTGAAAAATGTATATCCTGGCAAATGGAGTATGAAGTCGGTTCGTGGTTTAATCGATTGGATATTAACTATTTTGGAGGCACAATGAAGTCGTTCAAAGAGGAGAAAACTAATCAAAAACAAAAGCTTGACGCGATGCAGGTGAAAAATATATATCCTTGTAACGATCCTTTTTCGTCCTTTGTGATATTTACAATATCTCTTGGGCTAGGTTCGGCACAACAAATTTATTTTGTGCCCCGGTGAAATTAAAAACACGTTTGATTTCAATTGTTGGTGCTTATATGTATGTTTATTCAAATTCACTGGTGGGTTCGTTTGGATATGACGGTTTCTCTACGGTAGTTCTGGACTTGGACAGCGTTGGTGAGTCACTTCGAATCCCTCGTCGTCCCTTCTCGCCTTCCTCTTGCTCCTGTAGCCGTTGCTGGTTATCGTCTCGGCCTGTATCGTGTGCTCGACTTGTATTCCCCACCTCTGCACCCCTTTCACTATGCTCGTTGAGATGCCTTTTGCTTTATGGCTTTGGGACAAATCCCGTAGCTATTATCACGAAGCAGGATGTTCCTCAGCAATTGGTACTCTTCAGAATATATAGATCCTTTGTTTTTCCTTTGCTCCTTGTGTTTCCTTGATAAGTTCTTAAGGTTACTCTTAAGGCCTTAATTAGTTGTTACTTGATCACGACTTGATGACTTGATGCCTTACTCTGATTTGTGCCGCCTTTATATAGGCAGCTCCTCTGGCCTCAGGCACTGGCTGGTGTAATACCGCTATACACCTGGTATTTTTCCATCGGCCGTCTACTTTCACCCACGCATCCACTTATTGCTATGCGTGGTGAAAGTCCAGTATTCCTGACGCATGTGTGTCCACTTTCATTGTGGCTGCGCGCCCATTCGTTTCCTTGTCCTTGTCTAGCTCCCTGTATGTATGGACTTCCATCACTTTCACCCGTTGGCGTCGCCTTTCTTTTGGCCGCCCATCGTATCCCGTTGACTTTTTCTGCTTTCTTTCTCTGTCAGCGCTGGCGTCGACCGTCGCTCCCTTTGATCCACTCGTCATACCCAATTTCGCCCATATTCTTTCCATATTATATTTATACACATATATACTAGTTGTATTAACTTAAACTATTGTTTAATAGTAATTGGCCTGATTAATTTAATATATAACATTGTTCGATTTCCCATGCAACGCACTTTCATACGCAAATCGTATCTATTAGATAGAGGGCTTCATATATATTCATATATGCATATTCCCCTATCCAATCTACAAACCATTATCTTTTCACATATTCATGCATGCCCCGCACCCGTCTCACGGGCTTTCTTGGCCCTCACTTTTGTTCTCTAACTGGTTTCGTTCTCATGTGCGTGACATAGGCAGAGAGCACCCTATTGGCCACCGGTACTCTCCCTCGCTGTCACTCACGCATAGTGTACGTGTAACGTGCGTGTATGCTTATTCAGCGTATACTCATAAGCCCAGTATGCTAATGCATGCATCTCTATATTTGCCTCTCTGTGCTCTTGATTTATCTTATGAGGCCAATGCCCTCTTTTTGCATGCAATTATGCCCTCAAGCCTGGTTTCATTTACTCTTATACAGCCGATATTATGCATTACGCCTCCGAAATTGCCAGCGGTCGCATGCGGTTCGATCGGTCATGATTGATCGTAAATCTTGGGTTCGAGTTGGTTCGATCTAGCCGTGTTGCATGTCGTCTTTTCGCATTATGCTTCCCACGCATCTTCCCGCTTGTACGAAATCGCCAGCGGTTGCGTGTGGTTCGACTGGCCAAGTTTGATCGTAGACCACTTGTATTGAATCAGTTCGATCTATCAGCAGCAGGTTCGGTCGTATATCGTATGTTTGGTTTGTGTCTCGGCTGTATCTTATATCTGGTGCATCCTTTGCACCGTTGGATTGTGTTGCTGCTGGCTTGTTGTGTGGAATATTATAATTAATTATAATGTTCCTCACACTCCCCCCCTTCTTCGGGACCGATTTGCCCTCCCCTGTCCCTTGTACCTTGTGTTTGTTTTATGTATGTGTGTTTTCTTTCATTTCCGTATTTGTGCATTGTTTTTTCTTCCATGTAATACCTTTGTTCCTTTTTTTTTCTTTGTTTTGGCCTGTGTTTTGCTTGTTTTTGTTTTTGTTGGCGATTACTGAGTATCTTTTCGTTCATGTTGGGGGTTAGGGCATCTTTTCCTTCGCGTTTCTTTATTCCAACCTTATTCTTTTTTTTTTTTTTTTTTGGCCCGTTCCGCATCTTATCTTACTCACTATACTATACTCACAAAGTTCAAGCACGAAACATTGCTGTGGAAAAGTTCCGTTTTTCATATACTCGGGACATATCGTCCTTTAAAATAAGTGTTTCCCCAGATCTTTTTGGGCAAATATGTCATAAAGACTTTTGGCCGGAACACCTCATTGTAAAAGAGTATACAATAAAAAAGAAGAATCGGCCTCCGACGCGTCTTCTTGCCTACTTCAATCGGATCTTAATGATCTTCAGAGTTGGTGTGAAACCTTAATGATCTTCAGAGTTGGTGTGAAACCAACCTATTAAACCTTAACGGCTCTAAATGTAAAGTTATGCCTTTTTATAGATGCACTCCACACATAGCAACTTATTATCTTAACGACACTGCCTTAGAGCGGTTAGATATTGTCAATGACTTAGGTGTTCTTATGGACCATAAATTAACCTTTAATCCTCATATTTCTGCTACAGTTAGTAAAGCTATGAATGTTCTTGGGTTTGTGAAACGATGGTCAAAAGAGTTTGACGATCCGTACACAACCAAACTTCTGTATACTTCATTAATCCGTCCTATCTTAGAGTACGGATCTTGCATATGGTCACCTCAATATGAGACGCACCAAAGTAAAATTGAATCTGTTCAAAAGCAATTTCTGCTATTTGCTCTTCGTGGTCTAAATTGGGATCGCAATGTCAATTTGCCATCATACTCCAGTAGGCTTCTTTTAATCAATCTTCCTTCATTAATTAATCGTAGAGTAATGCTTGGTGCTATCTATATTCATAAACTTTTAATAGGTGAAATAGACTCTCCTGAGCTATTGAACCAGTTAAACCTATCTGTACGCCGTAGACCTACTAGAAATTTTATTCCTCTATCTTTAAAACATTGTAGTTCTAACTATTCTTTGCATGAACCTTTTCGAGTCCTATGTTCTGATTACAATCTTCTGTATCCCGTAATCAGTTCAGAAGCCTCTCTTTCTCTTGTGAAAACCTCTATTTTAGCACATTTAGCTCGTAATTAGCTGTAGTTAATCTAATTTTTAATTGTTTGTCCGTTATACTTGTATTTGTCCACGCGATCGTGCCGTCCGATATACGGCTGCGCCCCACGGTCGGTCGGGCGGGAGGTGGACAGCGCTCTGCTTGGGCTCGCGCGAAACAGGCTATGTCCTGGTGTAGTAAGGGCCACTTGAACGTACTTCGCATTGTACACGTCAACGTCCAGACAAAAAAAAAAAAAAAAAAAAATCTATTCCCCCCCTTATTATACCCGTCGCTCCCTATAAACCCGAGCTACCCCCTGCGTTATCCTAATCCTATACCTAACTTGCCCCGCCCATACTATTCTTACTATCCTCGGCCTTCCTTGTTGTATTAGTTGACCTACAATTTGATCAACCGCATCTGGCCATTGCTCTTGCTCTACCGCCTCTCTCGTGCCCGTATGGCATTGGGCATGAGCTTTGTCTGGCCAATATGGGCCGAGCTCTGTCGTTGTGCCCCGTGGGTGCAGACACCCACGGGCACTCTTGGTATTCGAGCTGCTGTTGCTGATTCTGCTGCTGCTGATACTGCTGTTGCTGTTGCTGCTGTTGCTGTTGCTGCTGATGCTGTTGTTGCTGTTGCTGTTGCTGCTGATGCTGCTGTTGCTGTTGATGCTGTTGTTGTTGCAGTTGTTGCTGCTGATGCTGCTGATGCTGTTGTTTTTGCAGTTGTTGCTGCTGATGCTGCTGTTGCTGCTGATGCTGTTGTTGTTGCAGTTGTCGCTGCTGTCGCTGCTGTTGTTGCAGTTGTTGCTGCTGTTGCTGCTGTTCCTGTTGATGTTGTTGCTGTTGCAGTTGTTGCTGCTCCCTGGCCTTTGCCAGCCGCTCCTCCTCCTGCTGGTTTTTCTCCCATGCCAGCCGATCCCTCTCGGCCTCCCTCTGCTGCAGGATCTGCTGCCGCCATTAACTCATCCATTGGTGGTTCTCTAGAATGGCCCGTTCTCCAGCCCAGTCAGTCTCCTCCGGCTCGAGTGGAGGTGGGCTGGCTACTTCATCAGCCGCACCTTCATCAGCCATGGCCATCCCCGCGGTTTCGCTGGCCTCTGACATTGAGTCCAACATACGAAACGGAGTTGGTGGCCGCGCTGGCTCCCACATTCTTGCCGGAGGCTCGTGGAATTATGTCCAGATCATCGTCGTCGGACTCCCCTTCGGACCAGTGCCGGTCACCGCCTGCCCTATGGGCCCCCCGGTGCCGCACCACCTCGTACTACGCCTTCATCTTGGCCATTATCATTCTGATAGAAATTCATTGTTTGGTTTTTGGTTTGGTTTTTTTCCTTTTAGGTGCTTACTCTCGGAGCTTTCGACTTTGAGTGTTTCATGACTACGATTCTTGCATGCAGGAAACCTCGCATCTTTGATACTTGTTAAGTTTTTACCGCTATTCAAAACTCTGGATTCTCTACTCCAACGATCGTTGCCGAATATTTTGATGCCCCTACGATGCTCCACTAATACTCGTGTATTACCGCGCGCATGTGCAATTCACTATTACATGCGTAATATCGTGCCCATGTATAGGCATTGACTCTCTTTGATTGTTTGATCGTTTTGTGTTTTGCTGTTTTTTTTTTTTTTTTTTACTAATTTCTATTTTCGCATGCATATTTGATTCACATATTTGTTGTTTCATCTGGCTGATATGTGCTTGCCTGGTTTTTCCTGTTTCTTTGTGCCGTAATTTACATATAACTGGGGACAAAAAACCTGTCACTTCATATGGGCCTCCAAATCTTGGTGCCAACTTTGCTGCAAATCCTTCGGCCGCATTCGAGAGATGGTGTTCTTTTGCCCATACTGTGGTTCCAATTGTTGGTCTCCACTCTCTTCTCCTTAGGTTATAGTGACGTGCCTGATCTTGTGCCGCAGTCTCCAGATTACGTTTTATTAGCTTGAACAGCTCTTGCATTTGTTTTGCCTTCGCCTCTGGTGGTACGCTTTGCTTTCCTGTGCCTGTCGTGACACTATCGTATATATATCGCCTGGCATTCTAGGTTCACGTCCTTGTATCACATATGCTGCCGTAAATCCAGTTGACTCTGATTGACTAGTATTTACAGCCAGTGTTATTTCCGGCCAGCTCTCATCCCAATTCCGTTGATTTTCACCGGTAAACTGAACAATCATTGTTTTCACTGTCCTGTTTGCCCTTTCGGTTGGGTTTTCTTGTGGTGTGTACGGTGCTGTTAATTGGTGTTGGTATCCACATTCCTCTAGCATTTTCTTAAATGTTCTCCTTTCCCTAAAGGCTTTGATTAGATTCTCAGCAGTTGCCTTTCGCATAGGTATCAGTTCCGTCCATTTTGAAAATCGGTCAATGATTACTAATAACATTGAGTTTCCATGTTTTGACCGTGGTAAGGGTCCAACGAAATCAGCGCAAACGGTGGCCCATGGTTCATCCGGTATTTGCGTCAGCATTTTCCCTGCTGCTTGCTGTTGGTTGGGTTTGAATTGTTGGCACGTTGTGGACTTTCCCACGAATTTCCTGATATCTCGTTGCATTCCTGTATAATATAAAATCTTGACGCAGTTCTGGTAATAGTTCGCCTGTTTCCTGTATGCCCTGCCGTTATGTAAGTGTGGTTTTCTTCCATCACTGGGTTCCGTAGCGTTTTGGGCACACACAATTTCCATGATATTACTTCTTCTTGGCCTGCTCCATGCGGAATATTCCTGTATACCTGGCTGTTTTCTAATATGTAGTCTGGATATTTCTGTGGTTGTTGTTGTATTTTCTTTATTATATCTTGAATCCACTCACATTCTTTGTATGCTTGTCGTAATCGGGCGCCATTGTCTACTATTCTTTTGCACCCTTCCATCGGTTGTCTTGATAGTGCATCGGCGACAATGTTTAATTTGCCCTTTCGATATGCTATTTCGAAATCGTATTGTTGTAATTCCAGTGCCCATCGAGCTATGCGGCCCGTGGGGCTCTCTATACTATTCAACCACTTCGACGCGTTTAATGGGTGTGTTATTATAGCAAAATTTGGTACGAATCGTCTGTACCACGAAGCCACTCCTAGATATTGCCGTAATTTTTTTGTGCACGTGGGCGGCTTCAATTGAGCTATTGCTGCCACCTTGTCTGGGTCCGTTGCAATACAGTTTTCTGTTACCAAGTGGCCTAGAAACTTTAGCTCTTTTCTGAAGAATTGGCACTTTTCAGCATTAATTCTTAAGTTTGCTTCTTTCAATCTCCTGAACACTTCTTGCAGGTGGTCCATGTGTTCTTTGATTGTTTTGCTTACTACCACTATGTCATCTTGGTAGGCGAACGCGTTTGGTATCATTTCTGGGCCAATGACTTGGGCTTTGTGATGGTTCGATGCATCCCATTGTCAACAGTTCTTCGACCTTTGCGTTGATTTCTCCCTGTATTTTTGGATTTTTCGGGTAATACCTTTGTTTTATTGGTATATCATCCTTCATTGTGATCCTGTGTATCCCCACTTTTGATGATCCCTTGATTTTCCCCAATTCCATCAGTTCGTGTTCTAGAAACCTGTGTAATTCTGTTTGCTCTTCCTTCTGTGTCACCACGATCGATATGCGTTCGGTTATCGTGCCCAGCATCCTCTTCACCGTTGGAATTTTTATCCTGTGGCCTCCGCATACTATTTCGGTATTCATCAGCCTCAAGAAATTCCATCCTAAGATTATAGCATTTATTCCGTCTGGCATGATGAGAAATGTTATGTTCATTTCTTTGTTTCCAAATCGAACGTATCCTGTCCACTGCTCGTTGATGTCTCTCACCTTCCCGTCCGCCATGTATACTTGCTTGTTCGTGGTCTCTCGGTCTCCTTTGTTTTCCACCGTTTCCAACATTTGTTTGCTGATAAAACTGCTCGTGGCTCCGGAGTCAATTGTCGCTTTCATCTGGACTCCTGCTACTTCGATAATCGCTGACAATTGATCCTCTACCTCTATTAGTTGGCCTATTAGTGGTGAGGAGCTTGTTGGCTGGGTCCCTGCTCGCCCCTGATAGGCTGGCAGCTCATCTAGGTTTCTGACTCTGTGCGGCCGAACGAATATCCTCAAATCTGGAGTGCAATTTTTTAATATAACCTTCAATTGCTCTTTTTCTGGTATTTTAAGGGGTCTCATCATTGTTTGCATGTCGACCATATAGTCCTTGAAATACTCGTTTCTGTTTTGTTTGCGATTTTTCACTTGATCAGTCAATTTGTTGAAGAATCCTCTCGGCAGGAAGTATTTCTTGAAGCCCTCAACGAACTCCTTCCAAGATCGCCACTGCTTATTGAGTGCTTTGTCTTTCAGTAGTTCTGGCATTGCTCTTGGGATCACGTCCAGCTCGATGCCATACATTTCTGCTGACCACTCGATTTGTTCTATGAACTCTAGCGGTCTGGAATTGCCATCGAATCTACAAGTTCATTCCCTCACTTGTTTTGCCACCTTAGCGTATTCGGTGGTCCTGTTTGTTGTGTGTGGTGCCGCTTTCTTGGGGTGTATCGTTTGTCTCCTTAAGTCCCTCTTTGTGTCGGTGCTGTCTAATGCTCCTTCGCTTCCCCATATTGGTGGTGCAAATGGAGGAATCGCTAGCATAGCGATATTTATTTTTTTGAACTCCTCGGCCTCCTTGTTCTCACCATTCTCGCCTGACTGTGCTGCGGTTTTTGCTTGGACATTTTTGTGAACTTGTATTCTAATCTTCTTATCTCTTCTCTCCACTCTGGATCAGACTCGTTGTTGTCTATCCATTCGCCGAGTTGTTTTCTCATCTCCTCTACGGTGCCGTTCATGTTGACTCCGATCCTTTGGCCTGTTTGTAGCAGATACTCCTTCTTCATGTGGTACATCCATCCTTTCCCCATTTTGATGTTTTCTTTACAAATTTCAAACTTTTGTTTTGTTTAAAAATTCACCAGTATAGCACGTTGGGCGCCAGTTGTAACGATCCTTTTCCGTCCCTCGGGATATTTACAATATCTCTTGGGCTAGGTTCGGCACAACAAATTTATTTTGTGCCCCGGTGAAATTAAAAACACGTTTGATTTCAATTGTTGGTGCTTATATGTATGTTTATTCAAAATCACTGGTGGGTTCGTTTGGATATGACGGCTTCTCTACGGTAGTTCTGGACTTGGACAGCGTTGGTGAGTCACTTCGAATCCCTCGTCGTCCCTTCTCGCCTTCCTTTTGCTCCTGTAGCCGTTGTTGGTTATCGTCTCGGCCTGTATCGTGTGCTCGACTTGTATTCCCCACCTCTGCACCCCTTTCGCTATGCTCGTTGAGATGGCTTTTGCTTTATGGCTTTGGGACAAATCCCGTAGCTATTATCACGAAGCAGGATGTTCCTCAGCAATTGGTACTCATCAGAATATATAGATCCTGGAATTTCGGCAGTAGGATATATCCTCGTGCCTACCACTGACTTTGGATACTCCTGGAAATGCTTGGCTTCTCTCAGATTTACTCTAGCTTGGGTACGGTGTTTGTTGTCCTAATTTAAGGACTTGTTGCTATCTGGTGAAATGGACAGGTTACTCGTAAGGCCTGTATAGTTCCTAGTTTTTCCTTTGCTCCTTGTGTTTCATTGATAAGTTCTTAAGGTTACTCTTATGGCCTTAATTAGTTGTTACTTGATCACGACTTGATGACTTGATGCCTTACTCTGATTTGTGCCGCCTTTATATAGGCAGCTCCTCTGGCCTCAGGCACTGGCTGGTGTAATACCGCTATACAGCTGGTATTTTTCCATCGGCCGTCTACTTTCACCCACGTATCCACTTGTCGCTATGCGTGGTGAAAGTCCCGTATTCCTGACGCATGTGTGTCCACTTTCTTTGTGGCTGCGCGCCCATTCGTGTCCTTGTCCTTGTCTAGCTCCCTGTATGTATGGACTTCCATCACTTTCACCCGTTGGCGTCGCCTTTCTATTGGCCCATCGTTTCCCGTTGACTTTCTCTGCTTTCTTTCTCTGTCAGCGCTGCCGTCGACCGTCGCTCCCTTTGATCCACTCGTCATACCCAATTTCGCCCATATTCTTTCCATATTATATTTATACACTGTAGCATGTTTTGGAATAACATATTAACAACAATACAAACATATTGAAGCAATTAGTTACAATATTTATGTGCGCAACATTCAAGTGAATTTGCCTCTTAAGTAACATGACCACCCATGAGTGCATGGTGCTGGACAATTGCTGTGTCGGCAAATATAACACGCGCGGCCACTTTGGCCCAATATGCAATATGATACATCCTCACTCTACCGCTGCGACGGTATACAAACATACATACTTTTATGTAAACATATATACATTTATACATAAGTATGTTTATACATAAGCATACCGCTTCTCTGCCTGCATGACTAGCAGCGCAGCTACGCGGTCTTAGCTATAGTCGACAATTGTTATAGAATTAAGAATGATTCAATAAACCAACCTCAAACTGAAAACAACTGTTTGTGCCTTTCAATCAAAACCCTCAAAAATAATATTAAATGGAATAATATATCTTCGAACATACTACATGGCGACCGTGACAGTGGTCACTAAACAATAGGCGTGACCAAAAGGAGTGACCAGCAAAGCAAATTGCAAAAGGAAAATTCAGCTACAATGGAGAAAAAAAGGAAGGAAAAGAACAAACAAAAACCAGAGGGCCAGGGCTAACTTCGACCGCGTCAAAGTTTGTATACCCTTGCATCTTTTTTAGTAACTCTTTCCTTACCAATAGCCATCACAGGAAAAAACGTTTTATCTAAAAAGGCTATTGTTTGCGAAAGAACGGCCTACAAGCTTCGGAAATAACAAAGATATTGATCAAAATCACTGTTTTCCACCGATCGTTCCTATGGGAGCTATATGATATAGTCACCCGATCTTTTTCAAAATCGGCATAGTCATTAACAGATATATTTAACTATCAAATGTTTAATTTGAAAGCAATCGCATCACAAGTAACGAAGTTATTGACAAAAGTCACTGTTTTTGACCGATCGTTCCGATGGGAGCTATATGATATAGTCACCCGATCTTGATCAAATTTGGCACAGTAGTTTAAAATTACAATAAACTTACTTATATTAAATTTCACGACAATAGCTTAAAAAGTAACGAAGTTATTGAGAAAAGTCACTGTTCGTGACTGTGCCGTTTGTATGGGAGCTATATGATATAGTCACCCGATCTTGATCAAATTTGGTACAATTATTAATAAGAACACAAAACTGACCAATACCAACTTTTATGGCAATTGCTGATAAAATAACGAAGTTATTGAGAAAAGTCACTGTTCGTGACTTTGCCGTTTGTATGGGAGCTATATGATATAGTGGTCCGATCCGACTGAATCCGAGATATACAAACCCTGCAGTATATACAAGCCTACGTGCAAAATTTCAGCTCTGTAGCTGTTACGGTCTAGGAGGAGTTCGCATCGATCCAGATGGACGGACAGACGGACGGACGGACGGACGGACGGACGGACGGACGGACGGACGGACGGACGAACGGACATGGTTATTTGAACTCGTCTCGTCGTGCTGATCAAGAATATATATACTTTATATGGTCGGAGATGCTTCCTTCTATGCGTTGCACACTTCTGACGAAAATTAATATACCTTTTTGCAAGGGTATAAAAAAAAAAAACAAGTGGAATCTACACATGGCGGTGTGAACACACGGGTTCTGGACCGAAAGAAAAAGAAGAAATCTGAGTGAGTAGAGGTGATGAGCAATGCCAAGTCGTAGCGGAGTTAAGAATCGGCTAAAACAAAGGAAAGCCGAAATCCTTAAGCTACTGTTTGCCACTGACACAACAATTAGTTAGGCAAAAGGCAACAAATTACAAGCTGAATTAGACAACATTGAGTTGATTCAAAAAAAAAATTAAAGCAAAAAGGCTCAACCTCTACAAAAATTACGCAAAAAACAAAAAAATATAAAAGTAATTAATACATATGATTTCCAAAAACCAGAACCCAAGAAGACAATCCAGACCACACCAGAGAAGACGTGCCCAGCGGACTGCCCTGGACCATTACATTCGCCACATTGCGAATACACCTGTGTCAAGAGGACCGACACCGGCGCCCCATCAATCTGGTGCGATGACTGATGCTGAGACTACAATCGATGGAGCATCAGCGTGCCAACCGGCGTCGACCAGCTGATGCTAGAGGCTAGTCGAAGACAACAGAAATATATAAATGAACAAATTATGCGCTGCGTCGCACATTTTTTTTGAGTGTACTGCGATGCACATTTTTATAAACTTGCAGAGGGTATTATAAAATTGGTCAGATGTTTGTAACGCACAGAAGGAGACGTTTCCGACCTTATAAAGTATATATATTCTTGATCAGCATGAGAAGCTGAGTCGATATAGCCTTGTCCCTCTGTCCGTCGGTGCGTACGCGTTTTACTCAGCCATCTTAAGAGCTATCGGGATGAAATTTTTTTTTGGGCTTATTTTTACCCAGGTGACATAAAGTATGAAAATCATCGGGATCGGACTACTATATCATATAGCTCTGGAACAAAAATTTTTGCAAAAATTGGAGTATCCCTATGAAATTTACCAATATAATAAGTAAGTATAAGTAACATGACCACCCATGAGTGCATGGTGCTGGACAATTGCTGTGTCGGCAAATATAACACGCGCGGCCACTTTGGCCCAATATGCAATATGATACATCCTCACTCTACCGCTGCGACGGTATACAAACATACATACTTTTATGTAAACATATATACATTTATACATAAGTATGTTTATACATAAGCATACCGCTCCTCTGCCTGCATGACTAGCAGCGCAGCTACGCGGTCTTAGCTATAGTCGACAATTGTTATAGAATTAAGAATGATTCAATAAACCAACCTCAAACTGAAAACAACTGTTTGTGCCTTTCAATCAAAACCCTCAAAAATAATATTAAATGGAATAATATATCTTCGAACATACTACATGGCGACCGTGACAGTGGTCACTAAACAATAGGCGTGACCAAAAGGAGTGACCAGCAAAGCAAATTGCAAAAGGAAAATTCAGCTACAATGGAGAAAAAAAGGAAGGAAAAGAACAAACAAAAACCAGAGAGATGGCTTATTTTTACCCAGGTGACATAAAGTATGAAAATCGTCGGGATCGGACTACTATATCATATAGCTCTGGAGCAAAAATTTTTGCAAAAATTGGAGTATCCCTATGAAATTTACCAATATAATAGAATTTGGTATAAAATCTCAGATCCCAAAATTTGAATTTGATCGGATAAATAGAACACAAGTTACAGTCAATACAAATCGGTTCTAAGTCATCAGCAAATCAAACAGATCACATGCATACACACACACAGACGCAAAGCTACACGAACTGTATGTGTATGCGTGCGATGCTTTGGATGGTAGAAGAAGAAAAATTGTAGTAAGAAGAGTAATAATTTGAATGTTTTGTTTGTGTATTGATGAATTGAGTTGCAGGGAAAGAAATTTCAAAATGTAAAAATATTATTGCCAAGGACTGCAAGGGTATATAAACTTCGACATTGCCGAAATTAGCTTCTTTGATATTTTTTTTATAGAATTTAAATAATCAATGTAGAATTGTGCAGCATTAAAAGCTGTCCAATTAGAGTGTGGCCTGAAAACCATACGAAAAAGTAGGCAGGAATATATGTAAAAAAAAAAGAGAGCCTTCAGCTCAAAACATTATTAAATTACTACTCTACTAAACTATTCCAAAACTTTAAAAACAAATGAAAAAAATTTTTAATTCAAAATTTTTCTTTAAATGGAATTCAAAATTTTTCTTTAAATGGAATGTTTGATAACAAAATAAGCAAGTTTGATGATACATTTGATAATCCCAATATGGGGTTAATAGATACTAAAACAGTGGACTCCACTGCAAATGTAATTAACAAAATAGAGTCATCAAATGTAGATTTAAAACCAACAAATGCACTTTTATTAATAATTGTGGTAATAATGAGCGCATATGTGTTATACAAAGCACATAAATTACACAACAAATGTGTAACAAAGAGAGCCCTAAGCCATGCTAATGATCTTGATAAGATCTAAATAACATATGCATCAATTATTGTAACAGTGCATTTGAAACAAAAAAAAATTATAAAAAAAATCGAAATCACTTTCCAAATTTACTAAATAAAAAAAAAAAATTAAAAACAAATATATATATCAATTGAATAAAATGAGTACATTAGACGATTATTTTAGGAAGATAGTAGATAGGAATCCTAGCATTGCAGCAGATTTACTTGAGGTTTTTAGAATAGGTAATGTCGATTTGATTGGAGAAGAATTCCCAGTTCAAGGAAGTGCAATGGTACAGATGTGTTTTCTTAATATATGTTTTTTCTCAAATTCAACAGGTACATTTCGCTTCTACCTGAAGGATGAAGCCCAACAACAATAAGTTGTCATAAAAATACCGACTTTAATTAGTTACTAGAAAATGAATAAAATACAAATACAAATTAAATAAGTATCAATAAAGTTGAAACTAAACATCTGCAAAAATATATTCCTTTTCTTGATTTCCTGATACATTCAGGACCAGTAAATAAAAAGTACAAGGAAATAAAATTTTGGATACAAAAAAACTACAAATTTAAAAGAAATATTGTAGAACTTATGGAAAAATCCATAAAAATAGCATATAGCAGACTATTACTAGAAAGACCTAAGAATAAGGATGTGCCTGCATGGGTACATAATATTTTTAAAGCAGACATAGAAACTATTAATGTAGGAGAATCAGATAAGGATGTCTAAGTAATAGATAATTAAAAAAAAGAGAGAAAAAAAAAACAAAAATAAACTTTTAAGCATGGAATGAGAAGAATTACTTTTCCATATCCAAAATATTAAAGAAAATTTCAAGAAATCATATAAATGCGTTACACAGAATAGAAACATCCAAAAGGAAACAATAAACAAGCACGCAAAAATTCTAGTTGATTCTTTCAACGAAGCAAGAAATTTAGTGCATGTTAATAGAGAGAGCATAGGTAAAGCAAATTGGTCAAAGATTTCGAATCTATTGATCAAGTTACGAGCAAACCTAATCTCTATAAAGACAAAATACAATCTTGATATATTCGTATCTACCGTACTTAATTCACCTCTGAGCATAGACACCTGTAAAAAGGAAACAGAGCAAGAAGGTGAAGAATCTGAAACAAGCGAGGAAGAAATAGAAGAGAAAGATTTAAACGATCTAACAATTCCTGCGCTATTAACATTACCTGATATAAAAGCGTTGTCTGAACAAGACAACGAATCAGATTTAGACATCAATACAAGTGTAATAAGCACAACTGACAGGATGGCAGAATTAAATGCCCGAAGGGCATATATGAAAGATATAAACATAGCCATACCTGAATTTAACGGCACGAAAATGCAACTCAAAAGATTCGTAACAGCTCTGAAGTTGGTAGATATGATGAAAGGCGACTACGAAAATATTGCAGTTGAGGTAATAAAATCAAAAATTATTGGCCCAACACTATATGAAGTCCAACAAGAAACTTCAATAGAAGCAATAATACAAAAATTGCAAGGCGTTGTAATTGGTGAAACATCCAAAGTTATAAAAGCCAAGTTGAAGAATACAACTCAGAAAGGTAAAACCGCTGACAAATTTACTTCGGAGATAGATAACTTACGCAAAACACTTCAATCTGCATATATCGATGAAGGTATGCCTGCAGCACTTGCTCTTAAGAATAGCACAGACGATGCTATAGAAGCAATGATCGGAAATTGCGAACACAACAGAATTAAAACTATACTTGACTCTGATAACTTCAAAACCATGGACGAAGCTATAGCAAAGTACTTACAAAAAAGTACTGAGATATCAGGCAATCCAAATACGGTTCTGTTTGCTCAATGAAACCGTGGTAATTACAATAACAAATATAATTATCGTGGTAGCGGCAATGGTCCTGGTTATTACAACAACTATAACAATAACAATAACGGCCAAAATTTCCAACAAAACAGAAACAATAGTTACAGAGGAAACAATAGAGGTTACAACAGGAATAATCGAGGTAACCGAGGAAATAACCGACAAAACGGTTATAATAACAATAACGTAAGAGTAACTCAGAATGCTTCGGGAAACTCCCAAGCACCTTTAGATACCCAACAGTAACGAATAATAAGATTCACGCCATCAGTCTTAATCAAAATACGTTCGTTACCTTCACGAATGTAGCAACAGGGAAAAAGTTAGTATTTTTGATAGACACAGGATCGGAAATATCGATCGTAAAAGAAAATTCGGACAGTTTTCAAGGTGTCCAAACCAATAAAATAATAAATATACAAGGAATTAGTCAAGAAGTAACTAAATTCATAGGGTTCACTTCTGTCGAAATACAATCTTCAAAATATATAATCCCAAACAACTTTCGCATTGTTAATAACCGATTCGATATTCCATGTGATGGAATACTAGGAATCGACTTCATAAGAAAATATAACTGTCAATAAGATTTCAATCCGTTGGAAGACTGGTTAATAATTCGACCAAATAACCTAAAATATCCGATATACGTACCAATATCGTACAGTGCTGGTAATAATTCAATAGTTTTACCAGCAAGATCCCAAGTTGTCCGAAAAATTGAAATAAGTTCACAAGAAGACAGTGTATTAATACCAAACCAAGAAATTCAACATGGTATTTATTTAGCAAATACCATAACTAAACCCAAAAACGCAGTCATACGACTGCTAAATACTACAAATAAAGATCAAATAGTAAACATATCAAGTTTGAAGTATGAACCACTTTCCTGCTACGACATAATCGAAGCAAATAATGAACAGCGTATCAAAAAATTTTCCCCCACAGTTTCACAGCCAACTTACGAAAGTGTGCAAGAAATATAGTGATGTATTCGGACTAGAAACCGAATCAATAACAACAAACAATTTCTACAAACAAAAATTAAGACTGATGGACGACGAACCTATTTACATTAAAAATTATAGAAATCCTCATAGTCAGAAAGACGAGATACAAAGACAAGTCCAAAAGCTTATAAAAGACGAAATAGTTGAGCCTTCTGTATCTCCATACAATAGCGCACTTTTATTGGTACCGAAAAAATCCTTACCAAGTGCTGAAAATAAAAAATGGCGATTGTTGTCCGATAAATTTCCGCTACCTAAAATTGATGACATTTTAGACCAACTAGGTAGAGCAAAGTATTTTTCATGCCTCGACCTAATGTCAGGTTTTCATCAAATTGAACTCGAAGAAGAGTCACGAGACATAACATGCTTTTCCACATGTAATGGCTCATACCGCTTCACGCGACTACCATTCGGTTTAAAAATAGCGCCAAATTCGTTCCAGAGAATGATGACTATAACATTCTCTGGCCTTGAACCTTCGCAAGCATTTTTTTACATGGATGACTTAATAGTCATAGGTTGTTCCGAAAAACACATGATCAATAATCTAACAGATGTTTTTGAGAAGTGTACATAACATAACCTGAACATAACCTAAAGTTACATCCTGAAAAATGTTCATTTTTTATGCATGAAGTCACCTTTTTGGGACATAAATGCACAGACAAAGGAATCTTGCCTGATGACACAAAGTATGATGTCATTCAAAATTATCCAGTCCCACATGATGCGGACAGCGCTAGAAGATTCATTGCATTCTGCAACTATTATCGAAGATTTATACAAAACTTCGCAGAATATTCTCGTCACATAACAAATTTATCTAAGAAAAATGTTAAATTCGAATGTCAAAATGCGTTCGAGCATTTAAAATCAGTATTAATGAACCCAACTCTATTACAGTACCCAGATTTTAGCAAAGAATTTTGCATAATCACTGACGCAAGTAATTATGCATGTGGAGCAGTCCTAACGCAAAATAAAAATGGACTACAGCTTCCAGTAGCATACGCGTCTAGATCCTTTACAAAAGGTGAGAGTAATAAGAGTACAACTGAACAAGAGTTAGCAGCGATTCACTGGGCAATCACGCACTTCAGACCATACATTTATGGTAGACATTTTACTGTCAAAACAGATCACAGAGCATTAACTTATTTGTTTTCAATGACAAATCCAAGTTCCAAGCTAACTAGAATGCGACTTGAACTCGAGGAATATAATTTTACAGTAGAGTATCTAAAGGGGAAAGATAATTTCGTAGCCGACGCGCTATCAAGAATAACAATACAGGACTTACAAAATATACAAACTAGTAACAAAATTCTAAGAGTCACTACCAGAAATCAAAGTAAACAGTTAAATTCCTGCGCAGGAAAAGAAAAAGAAAATAATATAAAAGAGTTGCAAAAGCAATCTCTTAATGCTTCTAAGCCCAACGTTTATGACGTCATTGTAAATGACGAAGTACGAAAAGTAGTGACCGTGCGAATAACTGATTCTTTAAACATATTCAAACATAGCAAGAAAGTCAAGTCAAAGTGGCAGCGAAAAGATCTTTGAAACTATTTCAATAGAATCTTTCAAAAATATGGGCAATAAAATATTGAAATTTTTAAGAGTAGCGCTACTCAAGCCTGTGACCCTATTATCAAATAATGATAAAGAAAAAGAAGCAATACTGTTTACATTCCACGACGACCCTATACAAGGAGGTCATACTGGAATATTGAGAACTATGGCCAAAATAAAAAGGCATTACTATTGGAAAAATATGACACGAGATATATCTCAACATATAAAAAAATGTAATAAGTGTCAAAAAGCAAAGATAACAAAGCATACAAAAAACCCGTTAATCATAACTGAAACGCCACAACAGGCTTTCGATAGGGGTATTGTGGATACGATCGGTCCACTCCCAAAATCAGAACACGGAAATGAATACGCAGTAACTTTAATCTGTGACCTAACAAAATACCTTGTAATAATACCAATTAAAGACAAAAGTGCAAAAACAGTAGCGAAAGCTATATTTGAAGATTTCATTCTGCGGTACGGTCCAATGAAGACGTTCATTACGGACATGGGAACAGAATATAGAAACTCAATAATTGAAGATTTATGCAAAAACTTGCAAATAAAAAAGATAACTTCAACTGCACATCATCACCTGACTGTAGGCACTGTGGATGAAGCCACCGAACACTTAATGAATTTTTACGATCATACATTTCAGTTGACAAAACTGACTGGGATGTATGGATAAGATACTTCGCATATTGTTTTAATACAACACCCTCTATGGCACATGATTATTGTCCATATTAGTTGGTATTCGGTAAAACTTCAAATTTACCACAACAATTTAATAGTGTTGATAAGATAAATCCACTATATAACATAGAAGATCATGATAAGGAATCAAAATTTAGATTAGAACAGGCTTATAAAAGAGCAAGAATTATGTTAGAACAGCACAAAGCGAAGAATAAGGAAATATATGATAGAAAGGTAAAAAATATTGAATTAGAAATAGGAGATAAGGTTTTATTACGTAATGATACGGGTCATAAGCTAGAATCTAAGTATTTAGGCCCATACATCATAGAAGAAATAAAAGATAGGGATAACATTTTAATTAAAGATACAAAGAATAAGAAACAATTATTGCTTAAGGATAGGTTAAAAATTTTAACCAATTAATATATATATAAAAAAAATAATAATAACAATAAAACAAAAGAAATAAATTTAAACTAATAAATAACTTACATTTAATGACACTATACATATACAAATATAATTTTACCACATGTATCATTAAACGAACACTCGAACATTCAAGAGAAAAAAATTAAAAAAAAAAAATAAGAAACAATAATAAGTAAATAAATTTCTACATAATAAAAATTAGAAAATAACTCCATATAATTACGTTATTTTTCTAAAGAGGGGGGATGTAGCATGTTTTGGAATAACATATTAACAACAATACAAACATATTGTAGCAATTAGTTACAATATTTATGTGCGCAACATTCAAGTGCATTTGCCTCTTAAGTAACATGACCACCCATGAGTGCATGGTGCTGGACAATTGCTGTGTCGGCAAATATAACACGCGCGGCCGCTTTGGCCCAATATGCAATATGATACATCCTCACTCTACCGCTGCGACGGTATATAAACATACATACTTTTATGTAAACATATATACATTTATACATAAGTATGTTTATACATAAGCATACCGCTCCTCTGCCTGCATGACTAGCAGCGCAGCTACGCGGTCTTAGCTATAGTCGACAATTGTTATAGAATTAAGAATGATTCAATAAACCAAACTCAAACTGAAAACAAGTGTTTGTGCCTTTCTTTCAAAACCCTCAAAAATAATATTAAATGGAATAATATATCTTCGAACATACTACAACACATATATACTAGTTGTATTAACTTAAACTATTTTTTAATAGTAATTGGCCTGATTAATTTAGTATATAACATTGTTCGATTACCCATGCAACCCACTTTCATACGCAAATCGTATCTATTAGATAGAGGGTTTCATATATATTCATATATGCATATTCCCCTATCCAATCCACAAACCATTATCGTTTCACATATTCATGCATGCCCCGCACCCGTCTCACGGGCTTTCTTGGTAATCACTTTTGTTCTCTAACTGGTTTCGTTCTCATGTGCGTGACGTAGGCAGAGAGCACCCTATTGGCCACCGGTACTCTCCCTCGCTGTCACTCACGCATAGTGTACGTGTAACGTGCGTGTATGCTTATTCAGCGTATACTCATAAGCCCAGTATGCTAATGCATGCATCTCTATATTTGCCTCTCTGTGCTCTTGATTTATCTTATGAGGCCAATGCCCTCTTTTTGCATGCAAATATGCCCTCAAGCCTGGTTTCATTTACTCTTATACAGCCGATATTATGCATTATGCCTCCCATGCATCTTCCCGCTTGTACGAAATTGCCAGCGGTCGCATGCGCTTCGATCGGTCATGTTTGATCGTAAATCATGGGTTCGAGTTGATTCGATTGAGCCATGTTGGACTTGGTTGCCCATCGCATGTGTGTGCATATCGGTTTTTGTAAGAAATCGCCAGCGGTCGCATGCGGTTCGATCGGTCATGATTGATCGCAAATCTTGGGTTCGAGTTGGTTCGATCGAGCCGTGTTGGACTTGGTTGCCCATCGTATGTGTGCATGTCGTCTTTTCGCATTATGCTTCCCACGCATCTTCCCGCTTGTACGAAATCGCCAGCGGTTGCGTGTGGTTCGACTGGCCAAGTTTGATCGTAGACCACTTGTATTGAATCGGTTCGATCTATCAGCAGCAGGTTCGGTCGTATATCGTACGTTTGGTTTGTGTCTCGGCTGTATCTTATATCTGGTGCATCCTTTGCACCGTTGAATTGTGTTGCTGCTGGCTTCTTGTGTGGGATATTATAATTAATTATAATGTTCCTCACATCCTGCCAACGGAGTATGAAGTCAGTTTGTGGTTTAATCGATTGGATATCAACTATATTGGAGGTTGATCTGAAGTTTTTTGAAGATTTGCGTACTGGCGCCATGTATTGTCAAATTTTACATAGACTATTTCCAAAGTCCATAAAGTTAAAGAATGTACGAATGTATACAATGTATGAATTCGACTTCAAAATGAATTTCCGTTTGCGAGGGAATTCATTTAAGAAATTACAGGTCAACCATGATGTGCATATGCAGCACATTTTCTGCAATTGGTTCTATCACTTCTATGTAGCCAACGATAATGGTAAATCCTATAATGCCTATACGCATAACAATTCTCTCATTGGACTCAATCGATATAGGAGCTTGCCAAGGAGACAATCAACTTTAACAAAACCTGTTTTTATTCATACTGAGATCATTAATGATACAATACATGAGAAATCTAAAAATCAAGTCAATCAAAGTGCCAATAATGAGATCTTTCAAGAAGAAATACCTGTCAGTTGCAAGGACTCTTCCGAAAATCTAGTCATTGAAAGTGCCAATAATGAGATCATTCAAGAAGCGCAACTTGATTCCTATTCTGAAAATCTAGTCAATGAAAGTGAGATTAAAGAGATCACTCGAGCAATCAATCATGAGATCATTCAAGAAGCGCAACTTGATTCCTATTCTGAAAATCTAGTCAATAAGTGATAATAATGAGATTGACTCTTCTAAAAATCAAGTCAATCAAATTGCCAATAATGAGATCATTCAAGAAGAAATACCTGGAGTCAGTTGCAAAGACTCTTTTGAAAATCTAGTCCGTGAAACTGCCAAACGCAAACAGCAAAGAGCTTGTGTAGCAACCATAGATTCTATAAAAAGTAATTTACTTAGAGATTCCGATGATTCCGCCTATTCCTTAAACCACATAAGCTAAATAGTCTTTAATAATACTGAATCTGAACTAGATGACAACCCATTCTAATAGTCTTTACACACAATTCATACATTTTCAAATTGATTTTCAGTGGAAATTGATTAAATTTGTGAATCTGTGTGGAATATTTTTCAATTTACAATTTTTTTTTTCAACTCTTACACAATTGGAAGAGCTGACGTCAGTTAAATGGCAATAATGTAGCAGATATAACCAATCAAATTTTTTGAATGGACTGCATTTCAACGTTTATTGTATATAACGTAGAATAATAGGAAGAAGATAAACTAAAACGATGTAAAGAAAGAAGATCTAAGAACAATTGTTACCTCCTAGAGCCTAAAATAATCCTACATAAACTCCGTACTATTATAAATAAAATTCATATTTTGAATTTGTAAGGAAGCTGTGGCTGGGGTTCAGTTCTCAGTCTCCGGAACATTTATTTGATATGAAGACCTTGAAGAGTATTATGAGATGAAATTGAGACCACATAAAGGGAGAAACGGGATGGGAAAGGGGTAGGAGGAGAGTCAAGGAGGGGCAGCAACGACTGATCTTGTCTGCCAAGCGAAGGCCGCTTAACCAAGATCCGTTGCCTGTGTGGGTTAAGTAGTAATAGTACAGATTTTTATTAATTTTTATTAATTATTAATTAATTTTTTTATTAATCCTGAACGTCTTTTATTATTTTTGGGTCCCTACCGCACTCGATTATTTTTGTATTTTTTTTTCGCTATTGCTGATGTTTTCACCTTTGAACTTGACACTCTTATGGTCACTGCTGAAGTGATTTTTCTCTAATTCTAGCTCTCTGTTCAAACCCATCCTTAGTCTGCCTACTTATGTCCTAACGGTGAAAACATATGATACGTCTTGTGCTTTGGCACGCGTCACGATCGCCGTCCCTCTCTTTCCCTTTCGATTTTCTAATTGTCTCCTTGGTGTCGGTATGCAGCGTGGCGTCCGCTGTCGGGAGGTTAACCTGTCCGCGACGCGTCGACGCTGCGGCCACACCAAGACGATAATTAGAAAGAGAGACGTCGATCGTAAGCATTGACTGCCAGAAACAAAAGAACTACAGTTAGTTTTAATGTTGGTATATTTTAATGTGCCCTCCATGGGCGTATTAAATAATGGGGTCCCTCCATGGGCGTAGTAGGTTATAGAAGTAATGTGATTCGTCACACGATGTCCTTATTTTGAACGGACTAAATGGACCGTGACTCGCTCGTGCACCCTAACCTGCAGATGCAGAACAGTCGATAGTCTGCCCACATGAGGAAACGGTGATTCCTACGGGGTCCATCATTGCGGAGTACAGCCACCCAATCCCGGACTTCGGCGGGTACCCGTCTATCGGTGCACAGGGCCTTGCGACGTTGGTCCAGGGCTGGTGTGAGTTGGTGGAGTAGCGGCGCCGTTTGCTGTCGCGAGCGATAGTCGAGGACGGGGCCCAGAGAGGTCTAAGGGCATCTCTTCGTCTGCGTTGTCGGATGAAGTTTCACTGATCGTGACTGTCGTCAAGCGAACACCTGGGTTCGCTGGAGGGCTTATAGGCTCATACACGGGGAGTCGGCGAATTGGACTCGGATCCACAGTCAGCGGCGGTGGAGGCTCTGTAGTCCTCCATAGGGACGGCAAGCACTATATTATGTTCCGGCCCTGGGTACGGCAAGATAAACATTTCCTCTCGGAATACTCGCGCCGCTGGCCAGACGAGAGGCTCCGTTTGAGGGGAGTGGGGGTAACCATGTCTTCGCGATATTGATCTAGTGCCATATCAGGTGGGGACACGGGTACTGGAGCCGAACCAAAAAACGCGGCTGCGTCCGAGACGATCGTCTCTTCTGGGCAGGTTTGCCCCACCAGACCAGTGGACACTGTTCGATCCTCCAGACGGATAGGACCGGCCAACTCCGAGGTTTCGGTGTTTTGTGCCGAGGGAGAGAGCGTGACCACTGACAGGATCACGGCACGCTCCGGTCGGGTCATATCTGAAGCTAGTTGAGCATCGTCGGGTGGTTATTTTTGTTAGTCTCTCGAACATTGCTCTCTGAAGGTCGCTCGACCGGTGTGTCGGTCGGAGCCAGTTCTACGCGACAAAGCAGGACCGGGTCTTCCGGTGGGCTACAGCCTTGGGTTGGGCCAGGCATAACAGGGCCGTGTTTCTTTTTCCACACGGCTATCATTTCCTCGACGATACGGGCTATGCTATGATTAAAGCTAAGACACAATGTTTTAGATAATTCCTGCTGAGTATCGGTGCGAAGTGCCCCTCTTTAGGAGGGAGGGGACGTTGGGCAGGCGCACCCACCAACAAGTGGTCCCCCTTGAAAGGTCTTTTATCAGTGGCCTCGGGCGGGCCATGGGTACGAGGTGTCCCGAGGCCGATGTCTTCAGAAAGACCGAGTTCTGGTGGTTCGTTGTCGTCACTATTGAAGGCCTTCAAGTCAGCCATACCTGCGGTACGTCGCTCACGCCCCTGGGATTCTTGTAGTCTAACGACGTTGCTGGAAAGAAACTTGATTATTTTATACGGGCCTTTATACTTAGGCGCCAGTTTGGCGTTGAACCCTTCATTGGCATTAGACACCACATGTTGCTTGAGCATGACCATGCTCCCGATGCTTGGACGCCAGTCGCGTCGTCTCAGATCGTAGTATTTCTTCTAATTCTGGGTAGCGTTGAGTTGATTCTCATGAACAAGCTTGAAAATATCTTCCATTCGTCGGACGCGCTCGTCGGGACTAGGGGGTTCATTACCGGAGACATCTGTTACTTGGTCATAAAGGGCGCCGGGCATACGGGGTTCCCGACCTAATATGATGTACGCTGGCCTGAATCCGGTGGTATCGTTGACGCTTGAGTTGATTGCTATTGTTATTTCTGGAAGCCATTGATCCCAAGTGTTTTACCCATTCTCCAGGTATTGTGCAATGATGGTCTTGATGGTTCGATTTGCCCGCTCGGTAGGATTCTGCGGTGCAGAATATGGGGCGGTGTGCTGGAGTGTAATTCCGGACGTTTTGCAAAAGTTTTGGAAAACCTTGCTAGTGAACTGGGTACCATTATCGCTCACGAGGGTGCGAGGGTTGCCTAATCGGGCCCAGATCCTTTCACGAAATGCCTTCTCGAAAGCGGCCAAAGTGGCCTTACGAAGTGGTATCATCTCGACCCATTTACTATACAAATCCAGGAACACTAGTAACACCTTGCTTAGAACGTGGCAAAGGCCCGATAAAATCAGTACACACGGTATCGAAAGACTCCGCGACTTGACGTGTGAGCATTTTGCCCGCTGGTTTCATTTGCGCCGGCTTAAACTGCAAGCAGGTGAGGCAGTATCTACCGTAACGGGCCACGTCTCGGAAGAGGCCAGGCCAAAAGTATCTTTGGGTCACACGCAAAGTGGTTTTCATGATTCCCAAGTAACCAGCCGTCACCGCATTGTGACGTTCCTTTAGTAATTGGTCTCGCATAATTTCCAAGGTGTGGAATCGTGGTCATCTGGTTGGGGGTCTCGTCTACGATAAATCTGACCGTTCTCGAATACATAATCTAAAAAGTCCGCAGGGTGTTCCGTGGCGTGCCGCATCTTTAGCCACCATTTACACTCCGGTTCTGCTTGTTGTGCCCAGTGGACCACATCCAAAGGTTGTCGCGATAAGGCATCGGCAATCACGTTCAGCTTACCTCGTCTATAATGTACCTCGAACTCGTATTGGTGCAACTCGAGCGCCCATCTGCACTCTCTGCTTTTGACCTCTAGTGGTATTTGCCAATACCCACTCTTTAAATCTAGAGTAGAGATGTATTTAGCGTTGCTCAATTTCTCAAGAATATGGTACGCCTCGCATACTGACTGAGCTTACAGTTGTCGAAAGTCTATTCACATGCCTCTGCTTCATGGGTCGATCGTGCTTCAAATCAATGACATGTTGTGCTATTTGGGTAACACCGTCGAGTCCATCGAATTTAGTGATTTCCGCATCAAGAATGGCTTGATGTTCCGGCTTTAGTGTCTCCTGTCCCATACTGGATGATTGTTCTGGCTTTAAGTCCTCGTCAGCTTCTACTGAGGCTAATCGGGCGTCCATCTCGGTTACCGGTTCCTTTTTGCTGCCGGGGTGGCGGAATGGGTTTTTAAGGACAGTGTCGGGTGTGGAAGGCGGCAAGACTGAGCCCGACCGACATACTGGTTTGTTGCTATGCTGAGAGTCAGAAATATCCTTGGGCGTAGCTGGCGTTTCTGCAGGATCCAGTCGATTTAAAAGAGCATTATGCTGTGTGTGGCCATCCGCCACTAGCGATGGTAGAATTGACGGGACTTATCGAAAGGGGGCAACTGTAACAGATAACCTCCACAACTTATAGAAGTTCCAATGTTTCGAAGAAAATCTACTCCCAGTAGGGTCCTTCAGACATTCCTTAGTATGAATGTCTCGCAGGAGGAACGCGGCGAAGGACTGAAGAGCCACTTCCTCGTTTATGAAACTCTTGTTCGCTCCTGAATCCAAGGAAGCTTCAATTGGTTTTCTATTGACGAAGACATGGAGTTGGATGCGGTCTTTTTTTAGGAGGAGGGGGTTACTGTTTTGGGGTCCTGGTCTGGTCCCTCCGCCTGACCCAGATTGAGACGAAGGTTTGGCCCGTTTCCCGAATGGCGGCAACATTCGATAGTACGTACACCCCTTCGTCCGCATTGCCAACAGAACAACACACGGGGCTAAGGGCGCGCTGTTTCAAATTATATTAATCTGCTAGCTAGACGAATATATTTGACATACACTATTTATACGGCGAATTGACCTTGAGCTTTTTTTTTTGGAACCGAGCTTACACGATCCACTTCCATAGAAAAGCTCATACAAGAAAGTGCCGAAAAAATTGAGCTTGAATAGTGTGAAGAGAGTCTAGAATGGTCTGAGCTATAGTGCGGTCGTGCGAATAAGAGGAGGAAGAAAGCGAAAGAAAAAATCGCAAGTGCAAGAAATGTACGTGGAGTTACGTAACGCTCCGTACCCCTCGTGGACATTACCTGAGTCCACGCCTCTTTATCAAGTTCCAACTATAATGAAGGAACATCAATAAAATTAATTCGCCACTGCCAGCGCGGTCTTGCCATCATTAAATGCAAGCGCGTACCCATGATATGAGCCACTATAAGGCCAGAGCGACCAGTGACAGACAACGACCCCATCCATGGTTTCAAGTCGAACTTTTGGGACTGCGACCAAATAAATGTCGACCCAGTTCTTGACCTGACCAGAGGATAAATTGTTGGAGAGCTATTTGGCCATAAGTGCGCACACCTATCGTTGGGTGGAGCGTAGCCAGCCAACCTAATTCCTAGGCGAACCCTCGTTGGAGTGGATGATGCACCTTAGGACACGGGATAGCCGAGGGGCGAGGGGTTGCGAGATTTTTGTGAAAGACGTCGTCGCCCACTCCAAACCAAGCATTGTGGAAACCTAACCTCACTCCAGCCCGTAGTTGGCCTTCAACCAGCCGTTCTTTTTTCATTTAAGTATCGTACAAACATGTGTTAAAATTTATAAGCTTACAATTTATAATTAACTTTCTATATAGCAGGTGTTAAGAGTGATTTTTGTTGGTAATGAGAAGCAAGTTATATTTCGGTGCCACCACTATTAATATTTTTAACAGCATCGAGTGCTCCGCCCGTCATCAGGCCTGCTGACTGGATTGGACCATGCAACTGTAAGTACGGCATAGCCGCAGAAAATCTTTTGGCAAAATATAACCGCTTGCCGTGACCGCAGAATTAGTTTGTTTTTTTTGTAATTTTTAAAAAAAGTCAAATAAATACATAACGTAAAATTTAGTTTAAATCAAATTCAGACTTATAAATCTGCCCACACATTTTTGTACGTTACTCATTACCGAATTAATTAGGATTTAAATATAATTGAAATTTTTGTTAATACTATGAATATAAGTTGGATATGAAATCCGATGTTAACTTCCTATCTTAAAGGCATATGCCATTTTTCCATTGAATATATATATGTATGAAATGATGAATTGCTGATTTAGTTTATTTGGGCACCTGATGTAAGAGATTTAACAGCCACAATATGGGTGATACCGAGATTTCTTAGGTTTTACAAGGTTGGGTGGGTATAGAGAAGGCCATGACATCTAGGTCCTTCGAATAACAACCATTACCTCTGCACAAAGATCCCTATTTAGGTGTAGTCCTTTATTCATTATCGCTGTCTTCGTTTTATCTATGTAGCGCATGTTTTGGGAGAGCACAAGAACCACCCCATTTTCCCTGAGCTCAGCCGAGCCACTTGTTAGTAAGACAGAGAGTGCACTCCGACACCCGCGTGTTCGTTACATAATAAATGGCGCCCAACGTGGGGCACGAAGAAGCAAGGATTTTTTTTTTGGCCTACGTGTTCTTAAACCTCTCCTTTAATCCCACAACACCTTATACCTTGCAATATGATGGTAATATATATCACTTTGGAGAGGCCAGCCTATGAGTATCAGATTATAACTGGACCAAGTGAAATTTAATACCTTTTCAATAATGTTTTCTTAATTTTTAACAAATCAATTTAAGTAAGTAGAACAGACAAAGTACGGAAAATATGTAGCTTAGGAATATGGGTTTGAATACAGTTCGGATACCTACCAGGCCATACAGTTTCCTAGATCTTAAATAAATTGTTGTAGTGAGGTGATATTGAGAACTGTTCTTGCTGGAATCGTTACTGGCAAGTCCCTCTTTCAACGAATTACACATTCAAATACAGCTGATATAAATAAAGTGCAGAGTGGTGGGTGTATTAATGCTGTTAAACTCTTATCGTATTATTACCAAATTTGTAAGGAAATTATTTTGATATTTAGAAGTTAAATCCAGAATTCGTGTTTACGAAATAGAATCATTAAATTATCTTTAGTTGTCTTGTATCTTTCGTGATTACGAAAAATTTATATTTACCTTTAGTTTTACAAATTATGGCCGTTATACGAAGCCTAGAAAACTTGGCTGCTGCTATGCCAAGTGAAAATGCACTCGTATGCGTAATTTGCAATGATACCAGTGGACAGACAGATATTGTAGAAACCCAATGTCGGCACACGTTTCATAAACACTGTCTGAAGATTTGGCTCGAGAGCAATGAATTGTGTCCAAACTGTAGGCAACCTTGTTCGAAAAGTATAGTAGGTAGCAACGATAGATTGACTACAAATGTTCAACCCCCACGAGCTTCTCTTGGGGCAGAAAATTCTATCGCCTCAGGAGCAATACCAAAAAGACCCAATACACGAGCAAGTACTCGTGCAAACCCAAATCAGAATTCAAGAATGGTGGGACTACCTCGACGTGAACAATCACGGAATCCAAGTACTAACCAGCCCCCAGTAGTGTCAGAAGAACGCATTCAACAACTTATTGCGAACTCATTAGAAACTTATCGAGTTAATATGGCATCAGTAATTACCGACGAAATTCGTAACGCCATGAGAAATTTAAGCATCACAGGAGTTCTGGCGGAATCCAATGATGAACCTCAACTAGAGTGGGACTTTCCAGCACCCTCAGTTGCTCCTCGAAGAAGTCTCGAAAATAGTATTAGAACTCGACCATTTAATATCCGGAGTAATCCTACTGCAACTGACCAAGAGATAGTACCAGAAAGACCCGATCGAGTATCCAGTATAATTTTTAACTGGCATATACGATTCACGGGGTCTTCAAAAGATATAACTGTAGAAGATTTTATATATCGTGTAAATTGTTTGACCAATCAAAGTTTGAATGGAGACTTTAATTTGCTTTATAAATTCGCTAATCTGCTTTTCTCGGGACCAGCCCTAACATTTTTCTGGCGATGTCATCGAACATCGAATGAAATGAACTGGTTCGATCTATGCCATCGTTTAAGAGATAGGTATAAAGACCAAAGATCAGACAGAGACATTATGGATGCCCTTCGCAGACGCAAGCAGGCCTCCAACGAAAATTTTGATGAATTCCTCGACTCGATGTTGGCTATTACAGATGCTTTGCGAGAACCTTTAAACGATTCAGAATTTATAGCTGAAGTGCGAAACAATTTAAGACCCGATTTATTCCATGAAATTTTACATGTAGAGACCACAAACTTAGCTGCCTTGCGTAGGGAATGTCATAAGCATGAAGAATTTTTCCGTAGTTTTCGGTCAAGACAGGTAACGCGTCAAATAGGCAGTAAACGTATGGTGAATGCGATATTGCATGATGAACCAGTAGTTGAACACCTAGATGACGAATCAGATGATCTTATTGATGTGTGTGCATTGCGTGCACCAGAGAAAATAAAATGCTGGGTGTGGGCTAGTAGATGTGTATAAACCAAATTGTTTAAAATGTAATCCGCGTACGGGAAACCAGTCGCAGGATATCCGCCGATTGGTGAAGGGGCCCATAGTCTTGGATAAACCAAAGAATTTAATAATCAACTTAGCCGTGACCATAACTAAAAACTCTGATTTACATAATACTAAACAATTCAAACCATATCATATGCGCTTGCAAGAGTATACGAAGCGAAGATCTGAAATATTTAAGGATACTGTGCAGCACTCGCGATCTAATTAACGTTTTGGACGAATAGAAACAAGCTAAACAAAATTACCATTTCAGCCATAATTAACCCGGAGAACGATTTACGACCTTTTATTGATTTATCAATATGTGGACAAATTTACACTGCTTTACTAGACAGTAGCGCTAACAAAAGTGTACTAGGAGGAGAATTAGCAACAAAACTTATGACCACCAAGCAATATTGCCCCAAAACACGAGGTAACGTTAGGACAGCCGATGGACAATCGCAACAGGTTGTTGGTACGATTACGAGCAATCTCACTTATAACTCGAAAAACGCCAACTTAGAATTTCTCATAGTACCGACTATTACTCAAAATATAATTTGTGGTATGGACTTCTGGAGAATATTTGGTATTTCCATTTCTCACGAAATTGCCGAAGTTTCGTTTGAAGAGGATCATTTCCATTGACAATCATATTCATCAATCAATTGGGATTTCACCCTATGTGGCGGTGTTTGGTCAAAACATGATAACCCACGGAAAAGACTACAAATTACTGACCAACCTCAATCTACTGAATGAAGCTACAGTTCGGCTAGATAGACTAGACAACTTCGTACGCATTAGATCTGATATTCAAAAATATTTAGACAAAGCTTATGATACAAATCAAAGGACATATAACTTGAGGAGTAAAGTTTGTATAGCTTTTATATGGCAGCTTGTATAGTTTTTATATAAAGCATAGCGGATATAAGACTCAAAATTGCGGCTTTAGAAAGGTTCCAGCAGCTTGTATGGACATTATATAAAGGATGGCGGCTGTAAGTCTCAAAATGGTGGCTGTAGAACGGTTCGAGCCGCTTGTAAAGCTGTTATTTAAAGCATGGCGACTGTAGAATGGTTCCAGCAGCTTGTATAGTTGTTCGATAAAGGATGGCGGCTATAAGACTCAAAATGAAGGCTGTAGAATGATTCCAGCAGCTTGTATAGCTGTTATGTAAAGAATGGTTGCTATAAGATTCAAAATGGCAGCTGTAGAATGGTTCCAGCAGCTTTTATAGCTTTTATAAAAAGGATAGCGGCTATAAGACTCAAAATGGCGGCTGCAGAATGGTTCCAGCAGCTTGATTAGCTGTTATATAAAAAATGGCGGATAAAGGTCTCAAAATGGTGGCTGTAGATCGGTTTCAGCAGTTAGTTTAACTATGATATAAAGGATGGTGGCTATAAGACTCAAAATGGCGGCTGTAGAATAGTTCCAGCAGCTTGTATAGCTTTTATATGGCAGCTTGTATAGCTTTTATATAAAGGATAGCGCCAATAAAATTCAAAATGGCGGCTTTAGAATGGTTCCAGCAGCTTGTATAGCTATTATATAAAGGATGGCGGCTATAAGTCTCAAAAAAGGTGGCTGTAGAACTGTTCCAGCAGCTTGTAAAGCTGTTACATAAAGGATGTCGGCTAATGGCGGCTGCAGAATGGTTCCAGCAGTTTGTATAACTGTTATATATAGGATTGCGGCTATAAGGCTCATAATAGCGGCTGTAGAATGGTTGAAGAAGCTTGTATAGCTGTAATGTAAATGATGGCGGCTATAAGTCTCAAAATGGCGGCTGTAGAATAGTTCCTGCAGGTTGTATAGCTTTTATATGGCAGCTTGTATAGCTTTTGTATAAATGTTAGCGGCTATAAGACTCAAAATGGAGGCTTTAGAATGGTTCCAGCAGCTTGTATAGCTATTATATAAAGGATGGCGGCTATATGTCTCCAAATGGTGGCTATACAACGGTTTGAGCCGCTTGTATAGCTGTTATATAACGCATGGCAGGTATGAGACTCAAAATGGCGGCTGTAGAATAGTTCCAGCAGGTTGTATAGCTTTAATATAGCAGCTTGTATAGCTTTTATATAAAGGATAGCGGATATAAGACTTAAAATGGAGGCTTTAGAATGGTTCCACCAGCTTGTATAGCTATTATATAAAGGATGGCGGCTATATGTCTCCAAATGGTGGCTGTAGAACGGTTCGAGCCGCTTGTATAGCTGTTATATAAAGCATGGCGGGTATAAGACTCAAATGGGCGACTGTAGAATGGTTCCAGCAGCTGGTATAGTAGTTCTATAAAGGATGGCGGATATAAGACTCAAAATGGAGGCTGTAGAATGATTCTAGCAGGTCGTATAGCTGTTATATAAAGGATGGTTGCTATAAGATTCAAAATGGCGGTTGTAGAATTGTTCCAGCAGCTTGTATAGCTGTTATATAGCGGATGGCGACTATAAGACACAAAATGGTGGCTGCAGAATGGTTCAGAATGGTTCATATTGGTTTCAGCTGTTTGTATAGCTGATATATAAAGGATAGCGGCTATAATGTCTCAAAATAGTGGCTGTAGAACGGTTCCAGCAGCTTGTTTAGCTATTATATAAAGGATGGCGGCTATAAGATTCAGAATGGTGGCTGTAGAATAGTTTCAGCAGCTCTGATAGTTTTTATATTGCAGCTTGTAAAGCTTCTATAGAATGGATGTCGGCTATAAGACTCAAAATGGCTGCTGCAGAACGGTTCCAGCAGCTCGTTTAGCTGTTGTATATAGGATGGCGGCAATAAGACTCAAAATAGTGGCTGTAGAACGGTTCCAGCAGCTTGTTTAGCTATTATATAAAGGATGGCGGCTATAAAATTCAGAATGGTGGCTGTAGAATAGTTTCAGCAGCTCGTATAGCTTTTATATAAAGGTTGGCGGCTTAAGGTCTCACAATGGTGGTTGTAGATCGGTTCCAGCAGTTTGTATAACTGTTATATAAAGGATGGCGGCAATAAGACTCAAAATAGTGGCTGTAGAACGGTTCCAGCAGCTTGTTTAGCTATTATATAAAGGATGGCGGCTATATGTCTCCAAATGGTGGCTGTAGAACGGTTCCAGCAGCTTGTAAAGCTGTTATATAAAGGATGTCGGCTATAAGACTAAAAAGGCGGCTGCAGAATGGTTCCAGCAGCTTGATTAGCTGTTATATGAAGAATGGCGGATAAAGGTCTCAAAATGGTGGCTGTAGATCGGTTCCAGCAGTTAGTTTAGCTATTATATAAAGGATGGCGGCTATAAGACTCAAAATGGCGGCTGTAGAATAGTTCCAGCAGCTTGTATAGCTTTTATATGGCAGCTTGTATAGCTTTTATATAAAGGATAGCGCCGATAAGATTCAAAACGGCGGCTTTAGAATAGTTCCAGCAGCTCGTTTAGCTGTTATATAAAGGATGGCGGCTATAAGACTCAAAATGGCGGCTGTAGAATAGTTCCAGCAAGTTATATAGCTGTTATATAGAGGATGGCGGATATAAGACTCAAAATGAAGGCTGTAGAATGATTCTAGCAGTTCGTATAGCTGTTATATAAAGGATGGTTGCTATAAGATTCAAAATGACGGCTGTCGAATTGTTCCAGCAGCTTGTATAGCTGTTATATAGAGGATTGCGGCTATAAGACTCAAAATGGCGGCTGTAGAATGGTTCACAATGGTGGCTGTATATTGGTTTCAGCAGTTTGTATAGCTGTTATATAAAGGATGGCGGCTATAATGTCTCAAAATGGTGGCTGTAGAACGGTTCGAGCCGCTTGTATAGCTGTTATATAAAGCATGGCGGGTATAAGACTCAAAATGGCGGATGTAGAATAGTTCCAGCAGCTTGTATAGCTTTTATATGGCAGCTTGTATAGCTTTTATATAAAGGATAGCGGCTATAAGATTCAAAATGGCGGCTGCAGAATGGTTCCAGCAGCTTGTATAGCTATTATATAAAGGATGGCGGCTACAATGTCTCTAAATGGTGGCTGTAGAACGGTTCCAGCAGCTTGTAAAGCTATTCTATAAAGGATGGCGGCTATATGTCTCCAAATGGTGGCTGTAGAACGGTTCCAGCAGGTTGTATAGCTGTTATATAAAGCATGGCGGGTATAAGACTCAAAATGGCGGCTGTAGAATAGATCCAGCAGCTTGTATAACTGTTATATAAAGGATGGCGGCTATAAGACTCAAAATGGCGGGTGTTGAATGGTTCCAGCAGCTCGTTTAGCTGTTACATATAGGATGGCTGCAATAAGACTCAAAATAGTGGCTGTAGAACGGTTCCAGCAGCTTGTTTAGCTATTATATAAAGGATGGCGGCTATAAGACTCAAAATGGCGGCTGTAGAATAGTTCCAGCAGCTTGTATAACTGTTATATAAAGGATGGCGGCTATAAGACTCAAAATGGCGGCTGCAGAATGGTTCCAGCAGCTCGTATAGCTGTTATATAAAGGATGGTTGCTATAAGATTCAAAATGACGGCTGACGAATTGTTCCAGCAGCTTGTATAGCTGTTATATAGAGGTTGACGGTTATAAGACTCAAAATTTTTTGTTGTTTGAGCATTTATATAAAGGATGGCGGCTATAAGATTCAGAATGGTGGCTGTAGAATAGTTTCAGCAGCTCGTATAGATTTTATATGGCAGCTTGTAAAGCTTTTTATAGAATGGATGCCGGCTATAAGACTCAAAATGGCGGCTGCAGAATGGTTCCAGCAGCTCGTTTAGCTGTTATATATAGGATGGCGGCAATAAGACTCAAAATAGTGGCTGTAGAACGGTTCCAGCAGCTTGTTTAGCTATTATATAAAGGATGGCGGCTATAAGACTCAAAATGGCGGCTGTACAATAGTTCCAGCAGCTTGTATAACTGTTATATAAAGGATGGCGGCTATAAGACTCAAAATGGCGGCTGCAGAATGGTTCCAGCAGCTCGTATAGCTGTTATATAAAGGATGGTTGCTATAAGATTCAAAATGACGGCTGACGAATTGTTCCAGCAGCTTGTATAGCTGTTATATAGAGGTTGACGGTTATAAGACTCAAAATTTTTTGTTGTTTGAGCATTTATATAAAGGATGGCGGCTATAAGATTCAGAATGGTGGCTGTAGAATAGTTTCAGCAGCTCGTATAGATTTTATATGGCAGCTTGTAAAGCTTTTATAGAATGGATGCCGGCTATAAGACTCAAAATGGCGGCTGCAGAATGGTTCCAGCAGCTCGTTTAGCTGTTATATATAGGATGGCGGCAATAAGACTCAAAATAGTGGCTGTAGAACGGTTCCAGCAGCTTGTTTAGCTATTATATAAAGGATGGCGGCTATAAGACTCAAAATGGCGGCTGTAGAATAGTTCCAGCAGCTTGTATAACTGTTATATAAAGGATGGCGACTATAAGACTCAAAATGGCGGCTGCAGAATGGTTCCAGCAGCTCGTATAGCTGTTATATAAAGGATGGTTGCTATAAGATTCAAAATGACGGCTGACGAATTGTTCCAGCAGCTTGTATAGCTGTTATATAGAGGTTGACGGTTATAAGACTCAAAATTTTTTTTTTTTTTTTAACGTTTAATATATATTTGTTGAATCTACTCTTAAATTAGAGCCTAACAACAAGTTTGAGATATTTTTCTTAATCTAGTACTTAAGATATATCCAGGGGATATTGCAGGCGGCCCTAATCATTTATTATTGGGTTGGTCTGTCATTTCTTTTAAGACGAGTTCTATTATTAGTTCGCGTAAGGGAATTGGCAAGAACATTAGGGTGTACATCCAGTTTCGCAGAATACTTTAGTTGTTGACTACCTATTTCAGATTTTACGCTAGGTATATTTAGATCATTTTGAATGTTGCCGTTCCGTATGTACCACGGAGCCCCAGTGATTGATCTTAAAATCTTCGACTGCGCCCTTTGTATAATGTCGACATTGCTGGTACTTGCATTTCCCCATAGTACGGTACCGTAAGTCCAGATGGGTTTCAGTACGGAGTTGTATAGGAGGACTTTATACTCCAGACGTAGAGCTGACCGAGCATTGATGATCCAATGTAAGCTACAGCTTCAGTTTAAGCTGTGACTTTTTTGCCTCAATGTGCTTGCGCCAAGTTAGTCTTCCGTCTAGGTGGATACCAAGGTAAGTGACATCCACGGCTTGAGGAATTGGTACGTTGTTTAGCATTATAGCTGGACAGTTTCTTCTGTTAAGCGTAAATGTAACATGTTTGCATTTCTGCTCGTTGACCCGGATACGCCAGGTTGCTAGCCATTCCTCTACCACCTTGAGGTGTTCCTCTAATTTTGCAGAGGCTTGTATCGGGCATTTGGATCTGCTGAGGATTGCCGTGTCATCGGCAAAAGTGGACGTTGTAAGTCCTAGACTCGTTGGTAAGTCTGCAGTGCACAGCAGATAGAGCAATGGTCCGAGTACACTGCCTTGCGGTACACCAGCTTCGATTTCAAAGTCAGCCGAGACGGAGCCATTACATCTTACAGCGAATTTCCTATTGTAAAGGTAAGATTCCATGAGTTTGTGGGTGTACTGTGGGAATTTCTGCCGGATTTTGAACATTAGACCCTCCAGCCAGACTCTGTCGAAAGCCTGGGCAACGTCGAGAAAGACAGCCGTACAGTATTCTTTTAGTTCGAATGCTGTTCTTATTTCGGATGTTATACGATTGACTTGTTCAATTGTCCCATGTTTTTCGCGGAAGCCGAACTGGTGAGAAGGGATTGTGTTCTCCGATGCCAGACGAATCTTCAGGACCTTTTCAAAAAGCTTCGAAAGACATGGCAGCAAACTAATTGGCCTATAGGATGATGGTTGTGTTTTGTCCTTTCCCACTTTGGGAATCATGATGATAGTGGACATTTTCCATGCTCTTGGGAAGTAGCCAATTCTTATTATAGCGTTGAACATTTTGCAGATGTATTGTATGGCGATAGTAGGAAGTTCTAGGATCATTTTCGGTGTGATTAGGTCATGGCCAGGGGCTTTGTTCGGCTTTATGTGGTTTTTAATAACTGCAGTGATCTCATCCGATTGGAGTTCCGAGTACTCACTATCCGTTAATGTGCTCGAAGGGGGAAGTACAAATGAGTTTGATGTTGGATTTGGCTGGAAAACCATTTTAAGATGTGTGGCAAATACGGATGCCCTCTCTTCGTCGCTGCGGGCCCATCCACCGGTTGGACCCCTTATTGGTGAAACTGTCTCAGTAGTGGCGCTAAAAGTTGGGTGGGCTTTCCACAGAGGATGTTTAGTGCTGGATGGACTGAGCTTTTCTATGTATTTCCTTTGAGCCCAGATTTCCTCTTGTCTTAACTCCTTGGAGAGGTTGCGGCTGGCATGCCTTAGGCGAAGTTTTGCTGCTGGTGATCGAGTAATCTGCCATTCTCTTCTTAGACGTCGTTTTTCCGTTACTAATTATTCTATCCGCCGGTTCGTAGGCCCGACAGCAGGTTTAGCGTAAGTAGAGGCATGTGGCGTAGATACTCTTGCTGCAGCTCCCAGCATCGACTCAAGTGCAGAGACGCACATGTCAATGTCCTCTGCAGCATCTAGTTTCGGCGAACAGTCAATGTGGGCACTCATCTACATTTTAAATTTAAGCCAATTTGTTTTGTTGTTTGTAAGCATATATGGGCGATCAAGTACTTGAGGTCTTGTTAACAGTGTGAATAGCACTGGAGAGTGATCGAAGGTTAAATCTAGCAGTGTTTCCGCAGTGATCCGATTACGCGGAATCCTCTTGGTTACTGCGAAATCAATCAAGTCAGGCATTTTCTGTGGATCTGTGGGCCAATAAGTAGGCCTACCCGGTGAGACGCAATCCATCTTATTGAGTGGGTTGACTATTGTATTGTACAACTGCTTGCCTTTAGGATTTACCAGGCGAGATCCCCAGTGCGTATGTTTGGCGTTATAGTCCCCTGCTGCAATGAAGCGTTCTCCGAGTGTGTTAAAGAAACCGGTGAATTCCTTTTCAGAGGTTGAGAAGCGTGGTGGGTAGTACGGGGCAACCAACGTAGTGTTGCCGCAGCTGGTTTGGACGGTTATAGCAGTTACTTGTAGGTGCTGTGTTTCGAATCTGTTGAGGAACGAGTGTTTTATACGGTTTTTGATTAGGATACCAGTCCCGCCATGAGCTTTTCCGTCGATGGTCTCTTTCGCGGGCTCCGTCTGTCCAGTTCAGAGTACACTAGCGAAGGATACACTAGGATTGGTTGTAGCAGGCATGTTAGATGATCTAACAGCCTTGGCGAAGAATACCTCCGGTGTAGTTTTGGAGTCGTTGAAGGTGATTTTTGGTCCAGCTGGGGGTTTACGCCCGTTTAGGTGCGATTTAATATCCTTGAAGACAGGACATCCCCTGTAGTTGGCTGTGTGGTTCCCTCCACAGTTACTGCATAGTCTTAGTGCGACGTTGTTTCTGTCCTTGGTGCAAATGCCATCTTTATGATGTTCGCCGCAGCCAACACACACTGACCTAAGATTGCAATTGTTAGAGGTGTGGTTGTATTCCTGGCAGTTTTTACACTGAGGTGGTTGGTATCTCTTATGGGGCTCCTCTACGGTGATTCTTCTGTGCAATAGGAGCTGAAGGTTGTAGATTGGATGCACTTCATTTGGCTTCGACCGCTTTGCATCTGGTTGGAGCTCGATTTTAAAGAGCGGCTGTGCGACTTTATTCCTGTTGATGATATTGACAACGGACTTAACCGCAAACCCTTTTTCGGCCAATGCGTCTGCTATTTCTTGAGGTGGGACCGATGGCTCGATCCCCTTTAACACAACCTGGAGCCCTTTACTGCTTTTTAGTTGGTAGGTATAGAAGTTTATGTTAGCGTTACGGAGGTACTTTTCGATGATGCGGAAATTGTCCTCAGTTTGGGTTTGACATTTAATTTCTTTTATGTTACCCCTGTTGAGAGGGGTTACAACAAAGTTATTTGATTTCTACTAGCTTCGAAATCAGGGCGCTGCAGTTGGCTCCACGGATGTATAGAGGGCGTGGTCTAGCCGATTTAACTTTATCCACAGCGCCCTCTTGATCGTCTTGCTGATCGGCAAGAATTTTAAAACGATTTCCGCTTAGAAGTGCTGGTCGTTCATTAGTTTTGGTTATTTTAGGCGTATTGCCAATTTTTTTCTTTTGCGGGCTTAGCTTCCGCTTAGTTATTTTAATATATCTATTCATTCGAGTTTGGACAGAAGGCGTTGGGTTTCTTGTCATGGCTGACTCTGGGCGACTTTTCGATGACGGCTTGAGGCAGGTCAATACTTCTGCAGACGTTGCAGTAGTTGCTGTCAACGAGCTGACGGTGCTGGTCGGTGCAATCGGTGACCCAGTTATCGATATTGATGGAGAAGCACACTGCTCTCTCCACGGTAAATTGCTGTTGTGGCTTGCTGTTGCTGAGTGGCTTGCACTTTCGGTGTTATTGCTTATGGTAGCATTCAGTGGGGTCGGCGACACCACCGAAAAGTACGCGTTGTTGCGTTGGACCGAGAGACGACGCTCACATTGTTGTTGTACAAGTAGTTCTTGTAGCTGTTGCTGGTGGGGATCGAGGGAGCTTGGGCCCGAATTGGTGGACATGGCTTTTAAAAAAAAGTGCTCACTTTGTTGTTGCAACTTAGTATTTATTGCTATTAGAACAAACTAATAGCAATATGATTGTAAATAGGCGTCTCTGAGGCGACTGAGAGCCCTACACAATTTTTGCAAACGCGGTCTTTTTATTTTTTTACACTAAATTTTGCGGAGTGCATTAAAAAACACGTCTTCACGCGGCGGCGGTTGAATGATTAATGATAAATGGCTGTAGAATAGTTCCAGCAGCTTGTACAGCTTTTATGTGGCAGCTTGTATAGCTTTTCTATAAAGGATGGCGGCTATAAGACTCAAAATGGCGGCTGTAGAATAGTTCCAGCAGCTTGTATAGCTTTTATATGGCAGCTTGTATAGATTTTATATTGATTTTATAGACTCAAAATTGCGGCTTTAGAATGGTTCCAGCAGCTTGTATAGCCATTATATAAAGGATGGCGGCTATAAGTCTCAAAATGGTGGCTGTAGAACGGTTCGAGCCGCTTGTATAGCTGTTATTTAAAGCATAGCGGCTATAAGACTCAAAATGGCGACTGTAGAATGGTTCCAGCAGCTTGTATAGTTGTTCTATAAAGGATGGCGGCTATAAGTCTCAAAATGAAGGCTGTAGAATGGTTCAAGCAGCTTGTATAGCTTTTATATGGCAGCTTGTATAGCTTTTATAAAAAGGGTAGCGGCTATAAGATTCAAAATGGCGGCTTTAGAATGGTTCCAGCAGCTTGTATAGCTATTATATAAAAAATGGCGGCTGTAAGTCTCAAAATGGTGGCTGTAGAACGGTTCCAGCAGCTTGTAAAGCTGTTATATAAAGGATGTCGGCTAGAAGACTCAAAATGGCGGCTGCAGAATGGTTCCAGCAGATTGATTAGCTGTTATATAAAGAATGGCGGATAAAGGTCTCAAAATGGTGGCTGTAGATCGGTTCCAGCAGTTAGTTTAGCTATTATATAAAGGATGGCGGCTATAAGATTCAAAATGGCGGCTGTAGAATAGTTCCATCAGCTTGTATAGCTTTTATATAAAGGATGGCGACTATAAGACTCAAAATGGCGGCTGTAGAATAGTTCCAGCAGGTTGTATAGCTTTTATATAAACGATAGCGGCTATAAGACTCAAAATGGAGGCTTTGGAATGGTTCCAGCAGCTTGTATAGCTATTCTATAAAGGATGGCGGCTATATGTCTCAAAATGGCGGCTTTGGAATGGTTCCAGCAGCTTGTATAGCTATTATATAAAGGATGGCGGCTATAAGACTCAAAATGGCGGCTGTAGAATGGTTCCAGCAGCTTGTATAGCTTTTATATAAAGGATGGCGGCTATAAGACTCAAAATGGCGGCTGTAGAATAGTTCCAGCAGGTTGTATAGCTTTTATATAAACGATAGCGGCTATAAGACTCAAAATGGAGGCTTTGGAATGGTTCCAGCAGCTTGTATAGCTATTCTATAAAGGATGGCGGCTATATGTCTCCAAATGGTGGCTGTAGAACGGTTCCAGCAGCTTGTATAGCTGTTACATAGAGGATAGCGGCTATAAGACTCAAAATGGCGGCTGTAGAATGGTTCACAATGGTGGCTGTATATTGGTTTCAGCAGTTTGTATAGCTGTTATATAAAGGATGGCGGCTATAATGTCTCAAAATGGTGGCTGTAGAACGGTTCGAGCCGCTTGTATAGCTGTTATATAAAGCATGGCGGGTATAAGACTCAAAATGTCGGATGTAGAATAGTTCCAGCAGCTTGTTTAGCTTTTATATAAAGGATAGCGGCTATAAGATTCAAAATGGCGGCTTTAGAATGGTTCCAGCAGCTTGTATAGCTATTATATAAAGGATGGCGGCTATAAGACTCAAAATGGAGGCTGTAGAATAGTTCCAGCAGCTTGTATAGCTCAAAATGAAGGCTGTAGAATGGTTCAAGCAGCTTGTATAGCTTTTATATGGCAGCTTGTATAGCTTTTATATAAAGTATAGCGCCCATAAGATTCAAAATGGCGGCTTTAGAATGGTTCCAGCAGCTTGTATAGCTATTATATAAAGGATGGCGGCTATAAAATTGAAAATGAAGGCTGTAGAATAGTTCCAGCAGCTTGTATAGCTTTTATATAAAGGATGGCGGCTATAAGACTCAAAATGGAGGCTTTGGAATGGTTCCAGCAGCTTGTATAGCTATTCTATAAAGGATGGCGGCTATATGTAACAAAATGTCGGCTTTGGAATGGTTCCAGCAGCTTGTATAGCTATTATATAAAGGATGGCGGCTATAAGACTCAAAATAGCGGTTGTAGAATGATTCCAGCAGCTTGTATAGCTTTTATATAAAGGATGGCGGCTATAAAATTGAAAATGAAGGCTGTAGAATAGTTCCAGCAGCTTGTATAGCTTTTATATAAAGGATAGCGGCTATAAGACTCAAAATGGAGGCTTTGGAATGGTTCCAGCAGCTTGTATAGCTATTCTATAAAGGATGGCGTCTATATGTCTCCAAATAGTGGCTGTAGAACGGTTCCAGCAGCTTGTAAAGCTGTTATATAAAGAATGTCGGTTCTATGACTCAAAATGGCGGCTGCGGAATGGTACCAGCAGCTTGATTAGCTGTTATATAAAAAATGGCGGATAAAGGTCTCAAAATGGTGGCTATAGATCGGTTTCAGCAGATAGTTTAGCTATTCTATAAAGGATGGCGGCTATATGTCTCCAAATGGTGGCTGTAGAACGGTTCCAGCAGCTTGTATAGCTGTTATATAAAGCATGGCGGCTATAAGACTCAAAATGGCGGGTGTTGAATGGGTCCAGCAGCTTGTTTAGCTGTTGTATATAGGATGGCGGCAATAAGACTCAAAATAGTGGCTGTAGAACGGTTCCAGCAGCTTGTTTAGCTATTATATAAAGGATAGCGGCTATAAGATTCAGAATGGTGGCTGTAGATTAGTTTCAGCAGCTCGTATAGCTTTTATATGGCAGCTTGTAAAGCTTTTATAGAATGGATGTCGGCTATAAGACTCAAAATGGCGGCTGCAGAATGGTTCCAGCAGCTCGTTTAGCTGTTATATATAGGATGGCGGCAATAAGACTCAAAATAGTGGCTGTAGAACGGTTCCAGCAGCTTGTTTAGCTATTATATAAAGGATGCCGGCTATAATATTCAGAATGGTGGCTGTAGAATAGTTTCAGCAGCTCGTATAGCTTTTATATGGCAGCTTGTAAAGCTTTTATAGAATGGATGTCGGCTATGAGACTCAAAATGGCGGCTGCAGAATGGTTCCAGCAGCTTGTATAGTTGTTCTATAAAGGATGGCGGCTATAAGTCTCAAAATGAAGGCTGTAGAATGGTTCAAGCAGCTTGTATAGCTTTTATAAAAAGGGTAGCGGCTATAAGATTCAAAATGGCGGCTTTAGAATGGTTCCAGCAGCTTGTATAGCTATTATATAAAAAATGGCGGCTGTAAGTCTCAAAATGGTGGCTGTAGAACGGTTCCAGCAGCTTGTAAAGCTGTTATATAAAGGATGTCGGCTAGAAGACTCAAAATGGCGGCTGCAGAATGGTTCCAGCAGATTGATTAGCTGTTATATAAAGAATGGCGGATAAAGGTCTCAAAATGGTGGCTGTAGATCGGTTCCAGCAGTTAGTTTAGCTATTATATAAAGGATGGCGGCTATAAGATTCAAAATGGCGGCTGTAGAATAGTTCCATCAGCTTGTATAGCTTTTATATAAAGGATGGCGGCTATAAGACTCCAAATGGCGGCTGTAGAATAGTTCCAGCAGGTTGTATAGCTTTTATATAAACGATAGCGGCTATAAGACTCAAAATGGAGGCTTTGGAATGGTTCCAGCAGCTTGTATAGCTATTCTATAAAGGATAGCGGCTATATGTCTCAAAATGGCGGCTTTGGAATGGTTCCAGCAGCTTGTATAGCTATTATATAAAGGATGGCGGCTATAAGACTCAAAATGACGGCTGTAGAATGGTTCCAGCAGCTTGTATAGCTTTTATACAAAGGATGGCGGCTATAAGACTCAAAATGGCGGCTGTAGAATAGTTCCAGCAGGTTGTATAGCTTTTATATAAACGATAGCGGCTATAAGACTCAAAATGGAGGCTTTGGAATGGTTCCAGCAGCTTGTATAGCTATTCTATAAAGGATGGCGGCTATATGTCTCCAAATGGTGGCTGTAGAACGGTTCCAGCAGCTTGTATAGCTGTTACATAGAGGATGGCGGCTATAAGACTCAAAATGGCGGCTGTAGAATGGTTCACAATGGTGGCTGTATATTGGTTTCAGCAGTTTGTATAGCTGTTATATAAAGGATGGCGGCTATAATGTCTCAAAATGGTGGCTGTAGAATGGTTCGAGCCGCTTGTATAGCTGTTATATAAAGCATGGCGGGTATAAGACTCAAAATGGCGGATGTAGAATAGTTCCAGCAGCTTGTTTAGCTTTTATATAAAGGATAGTGGCTATAAGATTCAAAATGGCGGCTTTAGAATGGTTCCAGCAGCTTGTATAGCTATTATATAAAGGATGGCGGCTATAAGACTCAAAATGGAGGCTGTAGAATAGTTCCAGCAGCTTGTATAGCTCAAAATGAAGGCTGTAGAATGGTTCAAGCAGCTTGTATAGCTTTTATATGGCAGCTTGTATAGCTTTTATATAAAGGATAGCGCCCATAAGATTCAAAATGGCGGCTTTAGAATGGTTCCAGCAGCTTGTATAGCTATTATATAAAGGATGGCGGCTATAAAATTGAAAATGAAGGCTGTAGAATAGTTCCAGCAGCTTGTATAGCTGTTATATAAAGCATGGCGGCTATAAGACTCAAAATGGCGGGTGTCGAATGGGTCCAGCAGCTAGTTTAGCTGTTATATATAGGATGGCGGCAATAAGACTCAAAATAGTGGCTGTAGAACGGTTCCAGCAGCTTGTTTAGCTATTATATAAAGGATGGCGGCTATAAGATTCAGAATGGTGGCTGTAGAATAGTTTCAGCAGCTCGCATAGCTTTTATATGGCAGCTTGTAAAGCTTTTATAGAATGGATGTCGGCTATAAGACTCAAAATGGCGGCTGCAGAATGGTTCCAGCAGCTCGTTTAGCTGTTATATATAGGATGGCGGCAATAAGACTCAAAATAGTGGCTGTAGAACGGTTCCAGCAGCTTGTTTAGCTATTATATAAAGGATGGCGGCTATAAGATTCAGAATGGTGGCTGTAGAATAGTTTCAGCAGCTCGTATACCTTTTATATAAAGTTTGGCGGCTTAAGGTCTCACAATGGTGGTTGTAGATCGGTTCCAGCAGTTTGTATAACTGTTATATAAAGGATGGCGGCAATAAGACTCAAAATAGTGGCTGTAGAACAGTTCCAGCAGCTTGTTTAGCTATTATATAAAGAATGGCGGCTATAAGATTCAGAATGGTGGCTGTAGAATAGTTTCAGCAGCTCGTATAGCTTTTATATGGCAGCGTGTATAGCTTTTATATAAAGGATAGCGGCTATAATGTCTCAAAATGGGGGCTGTAGAACGGTTCGAGCCGCTTGTATAGCTGTTATATAAAGCATGGCGGGTATAAGTCTCAAAATGGCGGATGTAGAATAGTTCCAGCAGCTCGTATAGCTTTTATATGGCAGCTTGTAAAGCTTTTATAGAATGGATGTCGGCTATAAGACTTAAAATAGTGGCTGTAGAACGGTTCCAGCAGCTTTTATATAAAGTATGGCGGCTATAAAATTGAAAATGAAGTCTGTAGAATAGTTCCTTTATGTGGCAGCTTGTATAGCTTTTCTATAAAGGATGGCGGCTATAAGACTCAAAACGGCGGCTGTAGAATAGTTTCAGAAGCTTGTATAGCTTTTATATGGCAGCTTGTATAGATTTTATATAAAGCATAGCGGATATAAGACTCAAAATTGCGGCTTTAGAATGGTTCCAGCAGCTTGTATAGCCATTATATAAAGGATGGCGGCTATAAGTCTCAAAATGGTGGCTGTAGAACGGTTCGAGCCGCTTGTATAGCTGTTATTTAAAGCATGGCGTCTATAAGACTCAAAATGGCGACTGTAGAATGGTTCCAGCAGCTTGTATAGTTGTTCTATAAAGGATGGCGGCTATAAGACTCAAAATGAAGGCTGTAGAATGGTTCAAGCAGCTTGTATAGCTTTTACATGGCAGCTTGTATAGCTTTTATAAAAAGGGTAGCGGCTATAAGATTCAAAATGGCAGCTTTAGAATGGTTCCAGCAGCTTGTATAGCTATTATATAAAAAATGGCGGCTATAAGTCTCAAAATGGTGGCTTTAGAACGGTTCCAGCAGCTTGTAAAGTTGTTATATAAAGGATGTCGGCTATAAGACTCAAAATGGCGGCTGCAGGATGGTTTCAGCAGATTGATTAGCTGTTATATAAAGAATGGCGGATAAAAGTCTCAAAATGGTGGCTGTAGATCGGTTCCAGCAGTTAGTTTAGCTATTATATAAAGGATGGCGGCTATAAGATTCAAAATGGCGGCTGTAGAATAGTTCCATCAGCTTGTATAGCTTTTATATGGCAGCGTGTATAGCTTTTATATAAAGGATAGCGCCCATAAGATTCAAAATGGCGGCTTTAGAATGGTTCCAGCAGCTTGTATAGCTATTATGTAAAGGATGGCGGCTATAAGTCTCAAAATGGCGGTTTTGGAATGGTTCCAGCAGCTTGTATAGCTATTATATAAAGGATGGCGGTTATAAGACTCAAAATGGCGGCTGTAGAATGGTTCCAGCAGCTTGTATAGCTTTTATATAAAGGATGTCGGCTATAAGACTCAAAATGGCGGCTGCAGGATGGATTCAGCAGATTGATTAGCTGTTATATAAAGAATGGCGGATAAAAGTCTCAAAATGGTGGCTGTAGATCGGTTCCAGCAGTTAGTTTAGCTATTATATAAAGGATGGCGGCTATAAGATTCAAAATGGCGGCTGTAGAATAGTTCCATCAGCTTGTATAGCTTTTATATGGCAGCGTGTATAGCTTTTATATAAAGGATAGCGCCCATAAGATTCAAAATGGCGGCTTTAGAATAGTTCCAGCAGGTGGTATACCTTTTATATAAACGATAGCGGCTATAAGACTCAAAATGGAGGCTTTGGAATGGTTCCAGCAGCTTGTATAGCTATTCTATAAAGGATGGCGGCTATATGTCTCTAAATGGTGGCTGTAGAACGGTTCCAGCAGCTTGTAAAGCTGTTATATAAAGGATGTCGGCTGTAAGACTCAAAATGGCTGCTGCAGAATGGTTCCAGCAGCTTGATTAGCTGTTATATAAAGAATGTCGGATAAAGGTCTCAAAATGGTGGCTGTACATCGGTTCCAGCAGTTAGTTTAGCTATTATATAAAGGATGGCGGCTATAAGACTCAAAATGGCGGCTGTAGAATTGTTCCAGCAGCTTGTATAGCTTTTATATAAAGGATAGCGCCCATAAGATTCAAAATGGCGGCTGCAGAATGGTTCCAGCAGCTTGTATAGCTATTATATAAAAAATGGCGGCTATAAGTCTCAAAATGGTGGCTGTAGAACGGTTCCAGCAGCTTGTAAAGCTGTTATATAAAGGATGTCGGCTATAAGACTCAAAATGGCGGCTGCAGAATGGTTCCAGCAGCTTGTATAGCTATTATATAAAAAATGGCGGCTATAAGTCTCAAAATGGTGGCTGTAGAACGGTTCCAGCAGCTTGTAAAGCTGTTATATAAAGGATGTCGGCTAGAAGACTCAAAATGGCGGCTGCAGAATGGTTCCAGCAGATTGATTAGCTGTTATATAAAGAATGTCGGTTAAAGGTCTCAAAATGGTGGCTGTAGATCGGTTCCAGCAGTTAGTTTGGCTATTATATAAAGGATGGCGGCTATAAGATTCAAAATGGCGGCTGTAGAATAGTTCCATCAGCTTGTGTAGCTTTTATATGGCAGCTTGTATAGCTTTTATATAAAGGATAGCGCCCATAAGATTCAAAATGGCGGCTTTAGAATGGTTCCAGCAGCTTGTATAGCTATTATATAAAGGATGGCGGCTATAAGTCTCAAAATGGCGGCTTTGGAATGGTTCCAGCAGCTTGTGTAGCTATTATATAAAGGATGGCGGCTATAAGACTCAAAATGGCGGCTGTAAAATGGTTCCAGCAGCTTGTTTAACTTTTATATAAAGGATGGCGGCTATAAGACTCAAAATGGCGGCTGTAGAATAGTTCCAGCAGGTTGTATAGCTTTTATATAAACGATAGCGGCTATAAGACTCAAAATGGAGGCTTTGGAATGGTTCCGGCAGCTTGTATAGCTATTCTATAAAGGATGGCGGCAATATGTCTCCAAATGGTGGCTGTAGAACGGTTCCAGCAGCTTGTAAAGCTGTTATATAAAGGATGTCGGCTATAAGACTCAAAATGGCGGCTGCAGAATGGTTCCAGCAGCTTAATTAGCTGTTATATAAAGAATGGCGGAAAAAGGTCTCAAAATATATATAAAGGATGTCGGCTAGAAGACTCAAAATGGCGGCTGCAGAATGGTTCCAGCAGATTGATTAGCTGTTATATAAAGAATGTCGGATAAAGGTCTCAAAATGGTGGCTGTATATCGGTTCCAGCAGTAAGTTTAGCTATTATATAAAGGATGGCGGCTATAAGACTCAAAATGGCGGCTGTAGAATAGTTCCAGCAGCTTGTATAGCTTTTATATAAAGGATAGCGCCCATAAGATTCAAAATGGCGGCTTTAGAATAGTTCCAGCAGCTCGTATAGCTGTTATATAAAGGATGGCGGCTATAAGACTTAAAATGGCGGCTGTAGAATAGTTCCAGCAGGTTGTATAGCTGTTATATAGAGGATGGCGGCTATAAGACTCAAAATGGAGGCTGTTGAATGATTCTAGCAGCTCGTATAGCTGTTATATAAAGGATGGTTGCTATAAGATTCAAAATGACGGCTGTAGAATTGTTCCAGCAGCTTGTATAGCTGTTATATAGAGGATGGCGGCTATAAGACTCAAAATGGCGGCTGTAGAATGGTTCACAATGGTGGCTGTATATTGGTTTCAGCAGTTTGTATAGCTGTTATATAAAGGATGGCGGCTATAATGTCTCAAAATGGTGGCTGTAGAACGGTTCGAGCCGCTTGTATAGCTGTTATATAAAGCATGGCGGGTATAAGACTCAAAATGGCGGATGTAGAATAGTTCCAGCAGCTTGTATAGCTTTTATATAAAGGATAGCGGCTATAAGATTCAAAATGGCGGCTTTAGAATGGTTCCATCAGCTTGTATAGCTATTATATAAAGGATGGCGGCTATAAGACTCAAAATGGAGGCTGTAGAATAGTTCCAGCAGCTTGTATAGCTCAAAATGAAGGCTGTAGAATGGTTCAAGCAGCTTGTATAGCTTTTATATGGCAGCTTGTATAGCTTTTATATAAAGGATAGCGCCCATAAGATTCAAAATGGCGGCTTTAGAATGGTTTTAGCAGCTTGTATAGCTATTATATAAAGGATGGCGGCTATAAGTCTCAAAATGTCGGCTTTGGAATGGTTCCAGCAGCTTGTATAGCTATTATATAAAGGATGGCGGCTATAAGACTCAAAATAGCGGTTGTAGAATGGTTCCAGCAGCTTGTATAGCTTTTCTATAAAGGATGGCGGCTATAAAATTGAAAATGAAGGCTGTAGAATAGTTCCAGCAGCTTGTATAGCTTTTATATAAAGGATAGCGGCTATAAGACTCAAAATGGAGGCTTTGGAATGGTTCCAGCAGCTTGTATAGCTTTTCTATAAAGGATGGCGGCTATAGTGGCTGTAGAACTGTTCCAGCAGCTTGTAAAGCTGTTATATAAAGGATTTTGGCTATAAGACTCAAAATGGCGGCTGCAGAATGGTACCAGCAGCTTGATTAGCTGTTATATAAAAATTGCGGATAAAGGTCTCAAAATGGTGGCTATAGATCGGTTTCAGCAGATAGTTTAGCTATTCTATAAAGGATGGCGGCTATATGTCTCCAAATGGTGGCTGTAGAACGGTTCCAGCAGCTTGCATAGCTGTTATATAAAGCATGGCGGCTATAAGACGCAAAATGGCGGGTGTTGAATGGGTCCAGCAGCTCGTTTAGCTGTTATATATAGGATGGCGGCAATAAGACTCAAAATAGTGGCTGTAGAACGGTTCCAGCAGCTTGTTTAGCTATTATATAAAGGATGGCGGCTATAAGATTCAGAATGGTGGCTGTAGAATAGTTTCAGCAGCTCGTATAGCTTTTATATGGCAGCTTGTAAAGCTTTTATAGAATGGATGTCGGCTATAAGACTCAAAATGGCGGCTGCAGAATGGTTCTAGCAGCTCGTTTAGCTGTTATATATAGGATGGCGGCAATAAGACTCAAAGTAGTGGCTGTAGAACGGTTCCAGCAGCTTGTTTAGCTAATTTATAAAGGATGGCGGCTATAATATTCAGAATGGTGGCTGTAGAATAGTTTCAGCAGCTCGTATAGCTTTTATATGGCAGCTTGTAAAGCTTTTACAGAATGGATGTCGGCTATAAGACTCAAAATGGCGGCTGCAGAATGGTTCCAGCAGCTCGTTTAGCTGTTATATATAGGATGGCGGCAATAAGACTCAAAATAGTGGCTGTAGAACGGTTCCAGCAGCTTGTTTAGCTAATTTATAAAGGATGGCGGCTATAATATTCAGAATGGTGGCTGTAGAATAGTTTCAGCAGCTCGTATAGCTTTTATATGGCAGCTTGTAAATCTTTTATAGAATGGATGTCGGCTATAAGACTCAAAATGGCGGCTGCAGAATGGTTCTAGCAGCTCGTTTAGCTGTTATATATAGGATGGCGGCAATAAGACTCAAAATAGTGGCTGTAGAACGGTTCCAGCAGCTTGTTTAGCTATTATATAAAGGATGGCGGCTATAAGATTCAGAATGGTGGCTGTAGAATAGTTTCAGCAGCTCGTAAAGCTTTTATATAAAGGTTGGCGGCTAAAGGTCTCCCAATGGTGGTTGTAGATCGGTTCCAGCAGTTTGTATAACTGTTATATAAAGGCAGCTTGTTTAGCTATTATATAAAGAATGGCGGCTATAAGATTCAGAATGGTGGCTGTAGAATAGTTTCAGCAGCTCGTATAGCTTTTATATGGCAGCGTGTATAGCTTTTATATAAAGGATAGCGGCTATAATGTCTCAAAATGGTGGCTGTAGAACGGTTCGAGCCGCTTGTATAGCTGTTATATAAAGCATGGCGGGTATAAGACTCAAAATGGCGGATGTAGAATAGTTCCAGCAGCTCGTATAGCTTTTATATGGCAGCTTGTAAAGCTTTTATAGAATGGATGTCGGCTATAAGACTTAAAATAGTGGCTGTAGAACGGTTCCAGCAGCTAGTATAGCTTTTATATAAAGTATGGCGGCTATAAAATTGAAAATGAAGTCTGTAGAATAGTTCCTTTATGTGGCAGCTTGTATAGCTTTTCTATAAAGGATGGCGGCTATAAGACTCAAAACGGCGGCTGTAGAATAGTTTCAGAAGCTTTTATAGCTTTTATATGGCAGCTTGTATAGATTTTATATAAAGCATAGCGGATATAAGACTCAAAATTGCGGCTTTAGAATGGTTCCAGCAGCTTGTATAGCCATTATATAAAGGATGGCGGCTATAAGTCTCAAAATGGTGGCTGTAGAACGGTTCGAGCCGCTTGTATAGCTGTTATTTAAAGCATGGCGTCTATAAGACTCAAAATGGCGACTGTAGGATGGTTCCAGCAGCTTGTATAGTTGTTCTATAAAGGATGGCGGCTATAAGACTCAAAATGAAGGCTGTAGAATGGTTCAAGCAGCTTGTATAGCTTTTATATGGCAGTTTGTATAGCTTTTATAAAAATGGTAGCGGCTATAAGATTCAAAATGGCGGCTTTAGAATGGTTCCAGCAGCTTGTATAGCTATTATATAAAAAATGGCGGCTATAAGTCTCAAAATGGTGGCTTTAGAACGGCTCCAGCAGCTTGTAAAGTTGTTATATAAAGGATGTCGGCTATAAGACTCAAAATGGCGGCTGCAGAATGGTTTCAGCAGATTGATTAGCTGTTATATAAAGAATGGCGGATAAAGGTCTCAAAATGGTGGCTGTAGATCGGTTCCAGCAGTTAGTTTAGCTATTATATAAAGGATGGCGGCTATAAGATTCAAAATGGCGGCTGTAGAATAGTTCCATCAGCTTGTATAGCTTTTATATGGCAGCGTGTATAGCTTTTATATAAAGGATAGCGCCCATAAGATTCAAAATGGCGGCTTTGGAATGGTTCCAGCAGCTTGTATAGCTATTATATAAAGGATGGCGGCTATAAGACTCAAAATGGCGGCTGTAAAGTGGTTCCAGCAGATTGTATAGCTTTTATATAAAGGATGGCGGCTATAAGACCCAAAATGAAGGCTGTAGAATAGTTCCAGCAGGTTGTATACCTTTTATATAAACGATAGCGGCTATAAGACTCAAAATGGAGGCTTTTGAATGGTTCCAGCAGCTTGTATAGCTATTCTATAAAGGATGGCGGCTATATGTCTCCAAATGGTGACTGTAGAACGGTTCCAGCAGCTTGTAAAGCTGTTATATAAAGGATGTCGGCTGTAAGACTCAAAATGGCTGCTGCAGAATGGTTCCAGCAGCTTGATTAGCTGTTATATAAAGAATGGCGGATAAAGGTCTCAAAATGGTGGCTGTAGATCGGTTCCAGCAGTTAGTTTAGCTATTATATAAAGGATGGCGGCTATAAGACTCAAAATGGCGTCTGAAGAATAGTTCCAGCAGCTTGTATAGCTTTTGTATAAAGGATAGCGCCCATAAGATTCAAAATGGTGGATTTAGAATAGTTCCAGCAGCTCGTATAGCTGTTATATAAAGGATGGCGGCTATAAGACTCAAAATGGCGGCTGTAGAATAGTTCCAGCAGGTTGTATAGCTGTTATATAGAGGATGGCGGCTATAAGACTCAAAATGTAGGCTGTAGAATGATTCTAGCAGCTCGTATAGCTGTTGTATAAAGGATGGTTGCTATAAGATTCAAAATGACGGCTGTAGAGTTGTTCCAGCAGCTTGTATAGCTGTTGTCTAGACGATGGCGGCTATAAGACTCAAAATGGCGGCTGTAGAATGGTTCACAATGGTGGCTGTATATTGGTTTCAGCAGTTTGTATAGCTATTATATAAAGGATGGCGGCTATAATGTCTCAAAATGGTGGCTGTAGAACGGTTCGAGCCGCTTGTATAGCTGTTATATAAAGCATGGCGGGTATAAGACTCAAAATGGCGGATGTAGAATAGTTCCAGCAGCTTGTATAGCTTTTATATGGCAGCTTGTATAGCTTTTATATGGCAGCTTGTATAGCTTTTATATAAAGGATAGCGGCTATAAGATTCAAAATAGCGGCTTTAGAATGGTTCCAGCAGCTTGTATAGCTATTATATAAAGGATGGCGGCTATAAGACTCAAAATGGAGGCTGTAGAATAGTTCCAGCAGCTTGTATAGCTCAAAATGAAGGCTGTAGAATGGTTCAAGCAGCTTGTATAGCTTTTATATGGCAGCTTGTATAGCTTTTATAAAAAGGATAGCGGCTATAAGATTCAAAATGGCGGCTTTAGAATGGTTCCAGCAGCTTGTATAGCTATTATATAAAGGATGGCGGCTACAATGTGGCTGTAGAACGGTTCCAGCAGCTTGTAAAGCTATTCTATAAAGGATGGCGGCTATATGTCTCCAAATGGTGGCTGTAGAACGGTTCCAGCAGCTTGTATAGCTGTTGTATAAAGCATGGCGGGTATAAGACTCAAAATGGCGGCTGTAGAATAGTTCCAGCAGCTTGTATAACTGTTATATAAAGGATGGCGGCTATAAGACTCAAAATGGCGGGTGTTGAATGGTTCAAGAAGTTTGTATAGCTGTAATGTACAGGATGGTAGAATAGTTCCAGCAACTTGTATAGCTTATATATGGCAGCTTGTATAGCTTTTATATAAAGGATAGCGGCTATAAGATTCAAAATGGCGGCTTTAGAATGGTTCCAGCAGCTTGTATAGCTATTATATAAAGGATGGCGGCTATAAGACTCAAAATGGAGGCTGTAGAATAGTTCCAGCAGCTTGTATAGCTCCAAATGAAGGCTGTAGAATGGTTCAAGCAGCTTGTATAGCTTTTATATGGCAGCTTGTATAGCTTTTATAAAAAGGATAGCGGCTATAAGATTCAAAATGGCGGCTTTAGAATGGTTCCAGCAGCTTGTATAGCTATTATATAAAGGATGGCGGCTACAATGTGGCTGTAGAACGGTACCAGCAGCTTGTAAAGCTATTCTATAAAGGATGGCGGCTATATGTCTCCAAATGGTGGCTGTAGAACGGTTCCAGCAGCTTGTATAGATTTTATATAAAGCATAGCGGATATAAGATTCAAAATTGCGGCTTTAGAATGGTTCCAGCAGCTTGTATAGCCATTATATAAATGATGGCTATAAGTCACAAAATGGTGGCTGTAGAACGGTTCCAGCAGCTTGTAAAGCTGTTATATAAAGGATGTCGGCTATAAGACTCAAAATGGCGTCTGTAGAATAGTTCCAGCAGCTTGTATAGTTGTTCTATAAAGGATGGCGGCTATAAGACTCAAAATAAAGGCTGCAGAATGGTTCAAGCAGCTTGTATAGCTTTTATATGGCAGCTTGTATAGCTTTTATATGGCAGCTTGTATAGCTTTTATAAAAAGGGTAGCGGCTATAAGATTCAAAATGGCGGATTTCGAATGGTTCCAGCAGCTTGCATAGCTGTTCTATAAAGGATGGCGGCTATATGTCTCCAAATGGTGGCTGTAGAACGATTCCAGCAGCTTGTAAAGCTGCTATATAAACGATGTCGGCTATAAGACTCAAAAAGGCGGCTGCAGAATGGTTCCAGCAGCATGATTAGCTGTTATATAAAGAATGGCGGATAAAGGTCTCAAAATGGTGGCTGTAGATGGGTTCCAGCAGTTAGTTTAGCTATTATATAAAGGATGGCGGCTATAAGACTCAAAATGGCAGCTGTAGAATAGTTCCAGCAGCTTGTATAGCTTTTATATGGCAGCTTGTATAGCCTTTATATAAAGGATAGCGCCCATAAGATTCAAAATGGCGGCTGCAGAATGGTTCAAGTAGCTTGTATAGCTGTTCTATATAGAATGGCGGCTATAAGACTCAAAATGTCGGCTGTTGAATGGTTCAAGAAGCTTGTATAGCTGTAATATACAGGATATAAGTCTTTAAATGGCGTCTGTAGAATAGTTCCAGCAGCTTGTATAGCTTTTATATGGCAGCTTGTATAGCTTTTATATAAAGGATGGCGGCTATAAGACTCAAAATGGCGGCTGTAGAATAGTTCCAGCAGCTTATATAGCTGTTATATAGACGATGGCGGCTATAAGACTCAAAATGGCGGCTGTAGAATGGTTCACAATGGTGGCTGTATATTGGTTTCAGCAGTTTGTATAGCTGTTATATAAAGGATGGCGGCTATAATGTCTCAAAATGGTGGCTGTAGAACGGTTCGAGCCGCTTGTATAGCTGGTATATAAAGCATGGCGGCTATAAGACTCAAAATGGCGTCTGTAGAATAGTTCCACCAGCTTGTATAGCTTTTGTATAAAGGATAGCGCCCATAAGATTCAAAATGGTGGCTTTAGAATAGTTCCAGCAGCTCGTATAGCTGTTATATAAAGGATGGCGGCTATAAGACTCAAAATGGCGGCTGTAGAATAGTTCCAGCAGGTTGTATAGCTGTTATATAGAGGATGGCGGCTATAAGACTCAAAATGTAGGCTGTAGAATGATTCTAGCAGCTCGTATAGCTGTTATATAAAGGATGGTTGCTATAAGATTCAAAATGACGGCTGTAGAATTGTTCCAGCAGCTTGTATAACTGTTATGTAGACGATGGCGGCTATAAGACTCAAAATGGCGGCTGTAGAATGGTTCACAATGGTGGCTGTATATTGCTTTCAGCAGTTTGTATAGCTGTTATATAAAGGATGGCGGCTATAATGTCTCAAAATGGTGGCTGCAGAACGGTTCGAGCCGCTTGTATAGCTGTTATATAAAGCATGGCGGGTATAAGACTCAAAATGGCGGATGTAGAATAGTTCCAGCAGCTTGTATAGCTTATATATGGCAGCTTGTATAGCTTTTATATAAAGGATAGCGGCTATAAGATTCAAAATGGCGGCTTTAGAATGGTTCCAGCAGCTTGTATAGCTATTTTATAAAGGATGGCGGCTACAATGTCTCAAAATGGTGGCTCTAGAACGGTTCCAGCAGCTTGTAAAGCTGTTATATAATGGATGTCGGCTATAAGAATCCAAATGGTGGCTGCAGAATGGTTCAAACAGCTTGTATAGTTGTTATATAGAGGATGGCGGCTATAAGACTCAAAATGAAGGCTGTAGAATAGTTCCAGCAGCTTGTATAGCTTTTATATGGCAGCTTGTATAGCTTTTATATATGGGTTGGCGGCTATAAGATTCAAAATGGTGGCTGTAGAATAGTTCCAGCAGCTCGTATAGCTATTATATAAAGGATGGTGGCTATAAGTCTCAAAATGGTGGCTGAAGAACGGTTCCAGCAGCTTGTAAAGCTGTTATATAAAGGATGTCGGCTATAAGACTCAACATGGCGTCTGTAGAATAGTTCCAGCAGCTTGTATAGTTGTTCTATAAAGGATGGCGGCTATAAGACTCAAAATAAAGGCTGCAGAATGGTTCAAGCAGCTTGTATAGCTTTTATATGGCAGCTTGTATAGCTTTTATATGGCAGCTTGTATAGCTTTTATAAAAAGGGTAGCGGCTATAAGATTCAAAATGGCGAATTTGGAATGGTTCCAGCAGCTTGCATAGCTGTTCTATAAAGGATGGCGGCTATATGTCTCCAAATGGTGGCTGTAGAACGGTTCCAGCAGCTTGTAAAGCTGTTATATAAACGATGTCGGCTATAAGACTCAAAAAGGCGGCTGCAGAATGGTTCCAGCAGCTTGATTAGCTGTTATATAAAGAATGGCGGATAAAGGTCTCAAAATGGTGGCTGTAGATGGGTTCCAGCAGTTAGTTTAGCTATTATATAAAGGATGGCGGCTAAAAGACTCAAAATGGCGGCTGTAGAATAGTTCCAGCAGCTTGTATAGCTTTTATATGGCAGCTTGTATAGCTTTTATATAAAGGATAGCGCCCATAAGATTCAAAATGGCGGCTGCAGAATGGTTCAAGTAGCTTGTATAGCTGTTCTATATAGAATGGCGGCTAAAGGTCTCACAATGGTGGCTGTAGATCCGTTCCAGCAGTTTGTATAACTGTTATATAAAGGATGACGTCTATAAGACTCAAAATGGCGGCTGTTGAATGGTTCAAGATGCTTGTATAGCTGTAATATACAGGATGGCGGCTATAAGTCTTTAAATGGCGTCTGTAGAATAGTTCCAGCAGCTTGTATAGCTTTTATATGGCAGCTTGTATAGCTTTTATAGAAAGGATGGCGGCTATAAGATTCAAAATAGTGGCTGTAGAATAGTTCCAGCAGCTCGTATAGTTATTATATAAAGGATGGCGGCTGTAGAATAGTTCCAGCAGCTTGTATACCTTTAATATGGCAGCTTGTATAGATTTTATATAAAGCATAGCGGATATAAGACTCAAAATTGCGGCTTTAGAATGGTTCCAGCAGCTTGTATAGCCATTATATAAAGGATGGCGGCTATAAGTCTTAAAATGGTGGCTGTAGAACGGTTCCAGCAGCTTGTAAAGCTGTTATATAAAGGATGTCGGCTATAAGACTCAAAATGGCGTCTGTAGAATAGTTCCAGCAGCTTGTATAGTTGTTCTATAAAGGATGGCGGCTATAAGACTCAAAATGAAGGCTGTAGAATGGTTCAAGCAGCTTGTATAGCTTTTATATGGCAGCTTGTATAGCTTTTATAAAAAGGGTAGCGGCTATAAAATTCAAAATGGCGGATTTGGAATGGTTCCAGCAGCTTGTATAGCTATTCTATAAAGGATGGCGGCTATATGTCTCCAAACGGTGGCTGTAGAACGGTTCCAGCAGCTCGTAAAGCTGTTATATAAAGGATGTCGGCTATAAGACTCAAAATGGCGTCTGTAGAATAGTTCCAGCAGCTTGTATAGCTATTATATAAAGGATGGCGGCTATAAGACTCAAAATGGCGGCTGTAGAATAGTTCCATCAGCTTATATAGCTTTTATATGGCAGCTTGTATAGCTTTTATATAAAGGATAGCGCCCATAAGATTAAAAATGGCGGCTTTAGAATGGTTCCAGCAGCTTGTATAGCTATTATATAAAGGATGGCGGCTATATGTCTCCAAATAGTGGCTGTAGAACGGTTCCAGCAGCTTGTAAAGCTGTTATATAAAGGATGTCGTCTATAAGACTCAAAATGGCGGCTGCAGAATGGTACCAGCAGCTTGATTAGCTGTTATATAAAAAATGGCGGATAAAGGTCTCAAAATGGTGGCTGTAGATCGGTTCCAGCAGTTAGTTTAGCTATTATATAAAGGATGGCGGCTATAAGACTCAAAATGGCGGCTGTAGAATAGTTCCAGCAGCTTGTATAGCTTTTATATGGCAGCTTGTGCAGCTTTTATATAAAGGATGGCGGCTATAAGATTCAAAATGGTGGCTGTAGAATAGTTCCAGCAGCTTGTATAGCTATTATATAAAGGATGGTGGCTATAAGACTCAAAATGGCGGCTGTAGAATAGTTCCAGCAGCTTGTATAGCTTTTATATGGCAGCTTGTATAGATTTTATATAAAGCATAGCGGATATAAGACTCAAAATTGCGGCTTTAGAATGGTTCCAGCAGCTTGTATAGCCATTATATAAAGGATGGCGGCTATAAGTCTCAAAATGGTGGCTGTAGAACGGTTCCAGCAGCTTGTAAAGCTGTTATATAAAGGATGTCGGCTATAAGACTCAAAATGGCGTCTGTAGAATAGTTCCAGCAGCTTGTATAGTTGTTCTATAAAGGATGGCGGCTATAAGACTCAAAATAAAGGCTGTAGAATAGTTCCAGCAGCTTGTATAACTGTTATATAAAGGATGGCGGCTATAAAACTCAAAATGGCGGGTGTAGAACGGTTCCAGCAGCTTGTATAGCTGTTATATAAAGCATGGCGGGTATAAGACTCAAAATGGCGGCTGTAGAATAGTTCCAGCAGCTTGTGTAGCTTTTATATGGCAGCTTGTATAGATTTTATATAAAGCATAGCGGATATGAGACTAAAAATTGCGGCTTTAGAATGGTTCCAGCAGCTTGTATAGCCATTCTATAAAGGATGGCGGCTATATGTCTCCAAATGGTGGCTGTAGAACGGTTCCAGCAGCTTGTATAGCTGTTATATAAAGCATGGCGGGTATAAGACTCAAAATGGCGGCTGTAGAATAGTTCCAGCAGCTTGTATAACTGTTATATAAAGGATGGCGGCTATAAGACTCAAAATGGCGGGTGTTGAATGGTTCAAGAAGTTTGTATAGCTGTAATGTACAGGATGGTAGAATAGTTCCAGCAGCTTGTATAGCTTATATATGGCAGCTTGTATAGCTTTTATATAAAGGATAGCGGCTATAAGATTCAAAATGGCGGCTTTAGATTGGTTCCAACAGCTTGTATAGCTATTTTATAAAGGATGGCGGCTACAATGTCTCAAAATGGTGGCTCTAGAACGGTTCCAGCAGCTTGTAAAGCTGTTATATAATGGATGTCGGCTATAAGAATCCAAATGGTGGCTGCAGAATGGTTCAAACAGCTTGTATAGTTGTTATATAGAGGATGGCGGCTATAAGACTCAAAATGAAGGCTGTAGAATAGTTCCAGCAGCTTGTATAGCTTTTATATGGCAGCTTGTATAGCTTTTATATAAAGGATGGCGGCTATAAGATTCAAAATGGTGGCTGTAGAATAGTTCCAGCAGCTCGTATAGCTATTATATAAAGGTTGGTGTCTATAAGACTCAAAATGGCGGCTGTAGAATAGTTCCAGCAGCTTGTGTAGCTTTTATATGGCAGCTTGTATAGATTTTATATAAAGCATAGCGGATATAAGACTCAAAATTGCGGCTGTAGAATGGTTCCAGCAGCTTGTATAGCCATTATATAAAGGATGGCGGCTATAAGTCTCAAAATGGTGGCTGTAGAACGGTTCCAGCAGCTTGTAAAGCTGTTATATAAAGGATGTCGGCTATAAGACTCAAAATGGCGTCTGTAGAATAGTTCCAGCAGCTTGTATAGTTGTTCTATAAAGGATGGCGGCTATAAGACTCAAAATAAAGCCTGTAGAATGGTTCAAGCAGCTTGTATAGCTTTTATATGGCAGCTTGTATAGCTTTTATAAAAAGGGTAGCGGTTATAAGATTCAAAATGGCGGATTTGGAATGGTTCCAGCAGCTTGCATAGCTGTTCTATAAAGGATGGCGGCTATATGTCTCCAAATGGTGGCTGTAGAACGGTTCCAGCAGCTTGTAAAGCTGTTATATAAACGATGTCGGCTATAAGACTCAAAAAGGCGGCTGCAGAATGGTTCCAGCAGCTTGATTAGCTGTTATATAAAGAATGGCGGATAAAGGTCTCAAAATGGTGGCTGTAGATGGGTTCCAGCAGTTAGTTTAGCTATTATATAAAGGATGGCGGCTATAAGACTCAAAATGGCGGCTGTAGAATAGTTCCAGCAGCTTGTATAGCTTTTATATGGCAGCTTGTATAGCTTTTATATAAAGGTTAGCGCCCATAAGATTCAAAATGGCGGCTGCAGAATGGTTCAAGTAACTTGTATAGCTGTTCTATATAGAATGGCGGCTAAAGGTCTCACAATGGTGGCTGTAGATCGGTTCCAGCAGTTTGTATAACTGTTATATAAAGGATGGCGGCTATAAGACTCAAAATGGCGGCTGTTGAATGGTTCAAGAAGCTTGTATAGCTGTAATATACAGGATGGCGGCTATAAGTCTTTAAATGGCGTCTGTAGAATAGTTCCAGCAGCTTGTATAGCTTTTATATGGCAGCTTGTATAGCTTTTATATAAAGGATGGCGGCTATAAGATTCAAAATGGTGGCTGTAGAATAGTTCCAGCAGCTCGTATAGTTATTATATAAAGGATGGCGGCTATAAGACTCAAAATGGCGGCTGTAGAATAGTTCCAGCAGCTTGTATACCTTTAATATGGCAGCTTGTATAGATTTTATATAAAGCATAGCGGATATAAGACTCAAAATTGCGGCGTTAGAATGGTTCCAGCAGCTTGTAAAGCTGTTATATAAAGGATGTCGGCTATAAGACTCAAAATGGCGTCTGTAGAATAGTTCCAGCAGCTTGTTTAGCTATTATATAACGGATGGCGGCTATAAGACTCAAAATGGCGGCTGTAGAATAGTTCCATCAGCTTGTATAGCTTTTATATGGCAGCTTGTATAGCTTTTATATAAAGGATAGCGCCCAGTAGATTAAAAATGGCGGCTTTAGAATGGTTCCAGCAGCTTGTATAGCTATTATATAAAGGATGGCGGCTATAAGTCTCAAAATGGCGGCTTTGGAATGGTTCCAGCAGCTTGTATAGCTATTATATAAAGGATGGTGGCTATAAGACTTAAAATAGCGGTTGTAGAATGGTTCCAGCAGCTTGTAAAGCTTTTATATAAAGGAAGGCGGCTATAAAATTGAAAATGAAGGCTGTAGAATAGTTCCAGCAGGTTGAATAGCTTTTATATAAAGGATAGCGGCTATAATACTCAAAATGGAAGCTTTGGAATAGTTCCAGCAGCTTGTATAGCTTTTGTATAAAGGATGGCGGCTATATGTCTCCAAATAGTGGCTGTAGAACGGTTCCAGCAGCTTGTAAAGCTGTTATATAAAGGATGTCGTCTATAAGACTCAAAATGGCGGCTGCAGAATGGTACCAGCAGCTTGATTAGCTGTTATATAAAAAATGGCGGATAAAGGTCTCAAAATGGTGGCTGTAGATCGGTTCCAGCAGTTAGTTTAGCTATTATATAAAGGATGGCGGCTATAAGACTCAAAATGGCGGCTGTAGAATAGTTCCAGCAGCTTGTATAGCTTTTATATGGCAGCTTGTATAGCTTTTATATTAAGGATAGCGCCCATAAGATTCAAAATGGCGGCTTTAGAATAGTTCCAGCAGCTCGTATAGCTATTATATAAAGGATGGCGGCTATAAGACTCAAAATGGCGGCTGTAGAATAGTTCCAGCAGGTTGTATAGCTTTTATATAAAGGATAGCGGCTATAAGACTCAAAATGGAGGCTTTAAAATGGTTCCAGCAGCTTGTATAGCTATTCTATAAAGGATGGCGGCTATGTGTCTCCAAATGGTGGCTGTAGAACGGTTCGAGCCGCTTGTATAGCTGTTATATAAAGCATGGCGGGTATAAGACTCAAATGGGCGACTGTAGAATGGTTCCAGCAGGTTGTATAGTTGTTCTATAACGGATAACGGCTATAAGACTCAAAATGGAGGCTGTAGAATGATTCTAGCAGCTCGTATAGCTGTTATATAAAGGATGGTTGCTATAAGATTCAAAATGGCGGCTGTAGAGTTGTTCCAGCAGCTTGTATAGCTGTTATATAGAGGATGGCGGCTATAAGACTCAAAATAGCGGCTGTAGAATGGTTCACAATGGTGGCTGTATATTGGTTTCAGCAGTTTGTATAGCTATTATATAAAGGATGGCGGCTATAATGTCTCAAAATGGTGGCTGTAGAACGGTTCGAGCCGCTTGTATAGCTGTTATATAAAGCATGGCGGGTATAAGACTCAAATGGGCGACTGTAGAATGGTTCCAGCAGGTTGTATAGTTGTTCTATAACGGATAACGGCTATAAGACTCAAAATGGAGGCTGTAGAATGATTCTAGCAGCTCGTATAGCTGTTATATAAAGGATGGTTGCTATAAGATTCAAAATGGCGGCTGTAGAGTTGTTCCAGCAGCTTGTATAGCTGTTATATAGAGGATGGCGGCTATAAGACTCAAAATAGCGGCTGTAGAATGGTTCACAATGGTGGCTGTATATTGGTTTCAGCAGGTTGTATAGCTGTTAGAATAGTTCCAGCAGCTTCTATAGCTTTTATACGGCAGCTTGTATAGCTTTTATATAAAGGATAGCGCCCATAAGACTCAAAATGGCGGCTGTAGAATAGTTCCATCAGCTTGTATAGCTGTTATATAGAGGATGGCGGCTATAAGACTCAAAATGGCGGCTGTAGAATGGTTCACATTGGTGGCTGTATATTGGTTTCAGCAGTTTGAATAGCTCTTATATAAAGGATGCCGGCTATAATGTCTCAAAAAGGATGCCGGCTATAATGTCTCAAATATATAAAGCATGACGGGTATAAGACTCAAAATGGCGGCTGTAGAATAGTTCCAGCAGCTTGTATAGCTTTTATATGGCAGCTTGTATAGCTTTTATATAAAGGACAGCGGCTATAAGATTCAAAATGGCGGCTTAAGAATGGTTCCAGCAGCTTGTATAGCTATTATATAAAGGATGGCGGCTACAAGACTCAAAATGGAGGCTGTAGAATAGTTCCAGCAGCTTGTATAGCTTTTATATGGCAGCTTGATAACTTTTATATAAAGGACAGCGGCTATAAGATTCAAAATGGCGGCTGTAGAATAGTTCCAGCAGGTTGTATACCTTTTATATAAACGATAGCGGCTAAAAGACTCAAAATGGAGGCTTTGGAATGGTTCCAGCAGCTTGTATAGCTATTCTATAAAGAATGGCGGCTATATGTCTCCAAATGGTGGCTGTAGAACGGTTCCAGCAGCTTGTAAAGCTGTTATATATAGGATGTCGGCTATAAGACTCAAAATAGTAGCTGTAGAACAGTTCCAGCAGCTTGTTTAGCTATTATATAAAGGATGGCGGCTATAAGATTCAGAATGGTGGCTGTAGAATAGTTTCAGCAGCTCGTATAGCTTTTATATGGCAGCTTGTAAAGCTTTTATAGAATGGATGTCGGCTATAAGACTCAAAATAGCGGCAGCTCCAGCAGCTCGTTTAGCTGTTATATATAGGATGGCGGCAATAAGACTCAAAATAGTGGTTGTAGAACGGTTCCAGCAGCTTGTTTAGCTATTATATAAAGGATGGCGGCTATAATATTCAGAATGGTGGCTGTAGAATAGTTTCAGCAGCTCGTATAGCTTTTATATAAAGGTTGGCGGCTTAAGGTCTCACAATGGTGGTTGTAGATCGGTTCCAGCAGTTTGTATAACTGTTATATAAAGGATGGCGGCAATAAGACTCAAAATAGTGGCTGTAGAACGGTTCCAGCAGTTTGTATAACTGTTATATAAAGGATGGCGGCAATAAGACTCAAAATAGTGGCTGTAGAACGGTTCCAGCAGCTTGTTTAGCTATTATATAAAGGATGGCGGCTATAAGATTCAGAATGGTGGCTGTAGAATAGTTTCAGCAGCTCGGATAGCTTTTATATGGCAGCTTGTAAAGCTTTTATGGATGGGATGTCGGCTATAAGACTCAAAATGGCGGCTGCAGAATGGTTCCAGCAGCTCGTTTAGCTGTTATATATAGGATGGCGGCAATAAGACTCAAAATAGTGGCTGTAGAACGGTTCCAGCAGCTAGTATAGCTTTTATATAAAGGATGGCGGCTATAAAATTGAAAATGAAGGCTGTAGAATAGTTCCAGCAGCTTGTACAGCTTTTATGTGGCAGCTTGTATAGCTTTTCTATAAAGGATGGCGGCTATAAGACTCAAAACGGCGGCTGTAGAATAGTTTCAGAAGCTTGTATAGCTTTTATATGGCAGCTTGTATAGATTTTATATAAAGCATAGCGGATATAAGACTCAAAATTGCGGCTTTAGAATGGTTCCAGCAGCTTGTATAGCCATTATATAAAGGATGGCGGCTATAAGTCTCAAAATGGTGGCTGTAGAACGGTTCGAGCTGCTTGTATAGCTGTTATTTAAAGCATGGCGTCTATAAGACTCAAAATGGCGACTGTAGAATGGTTCCAGCAGCTTGTGTAGTTGTTCTATAAAGGATGGCGGCTATAAGACTCAAAATGAAGGCTGTAGAATGGTTCAAGCAGCTTGTATAGCTTTTATATGGCAGCTTGTATAGCTTTTATAAAAAGGGTAGCGGCTATAAGATTCAAAATGGCGGCTTTAGAAGGGTTCCAGCAGCTTGTATAGCTATTATATAAAAAATGGCGGCTATAAGTATCAACATGGTGGCTGAAGAACGGTTCCAGCAGCTTGTAAAGTTGTTATATAAAGGATGTCGGCTGTAAGACTCAAAATGACGGCTGCAGAATGGTTCCAGCAGATTGATTAGCTTTTATATAAAGAATGGCGGATAAAGGTCTCAAAATGGTGGCTGTAGATCGGTTCCAGCAGTTAGTTTAGCTATTATATAAAGGATAGCGGCTATAAGATTCAAAATGGCGGCTGTAGAATAGTTCCATCAGCTTGTATAGCTTTTATATGGCAGCGTGTATAGCTTTTATATAAGGGATAGCGCCCATAAGATTCAAAATGGCGGCTTTAGAATGATTCCAGCAGCTTGTATAGCTATTATATAAAGGATGGCGGCTATAAGTCTCAAAATGGCGGCTTTGGAATGGTTCCAGCAGCTTGTATAGCTATTATATAAACGATGGCGGCTATAAGACTCAAAATGGCGGCTGTAGAATGGTTCCAGCAGCTTGTATAGCTTTTATATAAAGGATGGCGGCTATAAGACCCAAAATGAAGGCTGTAGAATAGTTCCAGCAGGTTGTATACCTTTTATATAAACGATAGCGGCTATAAGACTCAAAATGGAGGCTTTGGAATGGTTCCAGCAGCTTGTACGCTATTCTATAAAAAATGGCGGCTGTAAGTCTCAAAATGGTGGCTGTAGAACGGCTCCAGCAGCTTGTAAAGTTGTTATATAAAGGATGTCGGCTATAAGACTCAAAATGGCGGCTGCAGAATGGTTCCAGCAGATTGATTAGCTGTCATATAAAGAATGGCGGATAAAGGTCTCAAAATGGTGGCTGTAGATCGGTTCCAGCAGTTAGTTTAGCTATTATATAAAGGATGACGACAGCAGCTTGTAAAGTTGTTATATAAAGGATGTCGGCTGTAAGACTGAAAATGGCGGCTGCAGAATGGTTCGAGCAGATTGATTAGCTGTTATATAAAGAATGGCGGGTAAAGGTCTCAAAATGGTGGCTGTAGATCGGTTCCAGCAGTTAGTTTAGCTATTATATAAAGGATGGCGGCTATAAGATTCAAAATGGCGGCTGTAGAATAGTTCCATCAGCTTGTCTCAGCTTTTATATGGCAGCGTGTATAGCTTTTATATAAAGGATAGCGCCCATAAGATTCAAAATGGCGGCTTTAGAATGGTTCCAGCAGCTTGTATAGCTATTATATAAAGGATGGCGGCTATAAGTCTCAAAATGGCGGCTTTAAAATGGTTCCAGCAGCTTGTATAGCTATTATATAAAGGATGGCGGCTATAAGACTCAAAATGGCGGCTGTAGAATGGTTCCAGCAGCTTGTATAGCTTTTATATAAAGGATGGCGGCTATAAGACCCAAAATGAAGGCTGTAGAATAGTTCCAGCAGGTTGTATACCCTTTATATAAACGATAGCGGCTATAAGACTCAAAATGGAGGCTTTGGAATGGTTCCAGCAGCTTGTGTAGCTATTCTATAAAAAATGGCGGCTATAAGTCTCAAAATGGTGGCTGTAGAACGGTTTCAGCAGCTTGTAAAGTTGTTATATAAAGGATGTCGGCTATAAGACTCAAAATAGTGGCTGTAGAACGGTTCCAGCAGCTTGTTTAGCTATTATATAAAGGATGGCGGCTATAAGATTCAGAATGGTGGCTGTAGAATAGTTTCAGCAGCTCGTATAGCTTTTATATGGCAGCTTGTAAAGCTTTTATAGAATGGATGTCGGCTATAAGACTCAAAATAGCGGCTGCAGAATGGTTCCAGCAGTTCGTTTAGCTGTTATATATAGGATGGCGGCAATAAGACTCAAAATAGTGGCTGTAGAACGGTTCCAGCAGCTTGTTTAGCTATTATATAAAGGATGGCGGCTATAATATTCAGAATGGTGGCTGTAGAATAGTTTCAGCAGCTCGTATAGCTTTTATATAAAGGTTGCCGGCTTAAGGTGTAACAATGGTGGTTGTAGATCGGTTCCAGCAGTTTGTATAACTGTTATATAAAGGATGGCGGCAATAAGACTCAAAATAGTGGCTGTAGAACGGTTCCAGCAGCTTGTTTAGCTATTATATAAAGGATGGCGGCTATAAGATTCAGAATGGTGGCTGTAGAATAGTTTCAGCAGCTCGGATAGCTTTTATATGGCAGCTTGTAAAGCTTTTATAGAATGGATGTCGGCTATGAGACTCAAAATGGCGGCTGCAGAATGGTTCCAGCAGCTCGTTTAGCTGTTATATATAGGATGGCGGCAATAAGACTCAAAATAGTGGCTGTAGAACGGTTCCAGCAGCTTGTATAGCTTTTATATAAAGGATGGCGGCTACAAAATTGAAAATGAAGGCTGTAGAATAGTTCCAGCAGCTTGTACAGCTTTTATGTGGCAGCTTGTATAGCTTTTCTATAAAGGATGGCGGCTATAAGACTCAAAACGGCGGCTGTAGAATAGTTTCAGAAGCTTGTATAGCTTTTATATGGCAGCTTGTATAGATTTTATATAAAGCATAGCGGATATAAGACTCAAAAGTGCGGCCTTAGAATGGTTCCAGCAGCTTGTATAGCCATTATATAAAGGATGGCGGCTATAAGTCTCAAAATGGTGGCTGTAGAACGGTTCGAGCTGCTTGTATAGCTGTTATTTAAAGCATGGCGTCTATAAGACTCAAAATGGCGACTGTAGAATGGTTCCAGCAGCTTGTATAGTTGTTCTATAAAGGATGGCGGCTATAAGACTCAAAATGAAGGCTGTAGAATGGTTCAAGCAGCTTGTATAGCTTTTATATGGCAGCTTGTATAGCTTTTATAAAAAGGGTAGCGGCTATAAGATTCAAAATGGTGGCTTTAGAATGGTTCCAGCAGCTTGTATAGCTATTATATAAAAAATGGCGGCTATAAGTCTCAAAATGGTGGCTGTAGAACGGTTCCAGCAGCTTGTAAAGTTGTTATATGAAGGATGTCGGCTATAAGACTCAAAATGGCGGCTGCAGAATGGTTCCAGCAGATTGATTAGCTGTTATATAAAGAATGGCGGATAAAGGTCTCAAAATGGTGGCTGTAGATCGGTTCCAGCAGTTAGTTTAGCTATTATATAAAGGATGGCGGCTATAAGATTCAAAATGGCGGCTGTAGAATAGTTCCATCAGCTTGTATAGCTTTTATATGGCAGCGTGTATAGCTTTTATATAAAAGATAGCGCCCATAAGATTCAAAATGGCGGCTTTAGAATGGTTCCAGCAGCTTGTATAGCTATTATATAAAGGATGGCGGCTATAAGTCTCAAAATGGCGGCTTTGGAATGGTTCCAGCAGCTTGTATAGCTTTTATATAAAGGATGGCGGCTATAAGACTCAAAGTGGTGGCTGTAGAATGGTTCCAGCAGCTTGTATAGCTTTTATATAAAGGATGGCGGCTATAAGACCCAAAATGAAGGCTGTAGAATAGTTCCAGCAGGTTGTATACCTTTTATATAAACGATAGCGGCTATAAGACTCAAAATGGAGGCTTTGGAATGGTTCCAGCAGCTTGTATAGCTATTCTATAAAAAATGGCGGCTATAAGTCTCAAAATGGTGGCTGTAGAACGGTTCCAGCAGCTTGTAAAGTTGTTATGTAAAGGATGTCGGCTATAAGACTCAAAATGGCGGCTGCAGAATGGTTCCAGCAGATTGATTAGCTGTTATATAAAGAATGGCGGATAAAGGTCTCAAGATGGTGGCTATAATGGCGGCTATAATGTCTCAAAATGGTGGCTGTAGAACGGTTCGAGCCGCTTGTATAGCTGTTATATAAAGCATGGCGGGTATAAGACTCAAAATGGCGGATGTAGAATAGTTCCAGCAGCTTCTATAGCTTTTATATGGCAGCTTGTATAGCTTTTATATAAAAGATAGCGGCTATAAGATTCAAAATGGCGGCTTTAGAATGGTTCCAACAGCTTGTATAGCTATTATATAAAGGATGGCGGCTATAAGACTCAAAATGGAGGCTGTAGAATAGTTCCAGCAGCTTGAATAGCTCAAAATGAAGGCTGTAGAATGGTTCAAGCAGCTTGTATAGCTTTTATATGGCAGCTTGTATAGCTTTTATAAAAAGGATAGCGGCTATAAGATTCAAAATGGCGGCTTTAGAATGGTTCCAGCAGCTTGTATAGCTATTATATAAAGGATGGCGGCTACAATGTCTCTAAATGGTGGCTCTAGAACGGTTCCAGCAGCTTGTAAAGCTATTCTATGAAGGATGGCGGCTATGTGTCTCCAAATGGTGGCTGTAGAACGGTTCCAGCAGCTTGTATAGCTGTTATATAAAGCATGGCGGGTATAAGACTCAAAATGGCGGCTGTAGAATAGTTCCAGCAGCTTGTATAACTGTTATATAAAGGATGGCGGCTATAAGACTCAAAATGGCGGGTGTTGAATGGTTCAAGAAGGTTGTATAGCTGTAATGTACAGGATGGTAGAATAGTTCCAGCAGCTTGTATAGCTTATATATGGCAGCTTGTATAGCTTTTATATAAAGGATAGCGGCTATAAGATTCAAAATGGCGGCTTTAGAATGGTTCCAGTAGCTTGTATAGCTATTTTATAAAGGATGGCGGCTACAATGTCTCAAAATGGTGGATCTAGAACGGTTCCAGTAGCTTGTAAAGCTGTTATATAATGGATGTCGGCTATAAGAATCCAAATGGTGGCTGCAGAATGGTTCAAACAGCTTGTATAGTTGTTATATAGAGGATGGCGGCTATAAGACTCAAAATGAAGGCTGTAGAATAGTTCCAGCAGCTTGTATAGCTTCATTCGGACGGACAAACGGACGGACAGACGGACGGACGCACATACGGACGGACAGACATGGATATTTGAACTCGTCTCGTCGTGCTGATCAAGAACACACTTCTGAACAAAATTAATATTCCCTTTTTCAAGGGTATAAAAAAAACAATTTATTGTCAAACATACACCATACAAAATGTTTCTTAACAAAACTGAAAAATTGTTATGGAAGCAACACGAGTTGCACATGAGGTTAAAGAAAATAAAGAGTTAGATGCTAGTAAGTTAACTAGCAAGATTCTTAATGAAGTAACTGAGATACGCAAGCAATAGATTAGTTACCATAGCCAAATGCTACAGAGTGGGGTAACCGAACACTACTATTTCACAGATGGAAAGTATGAGAAAGGTTTAGATATGGCAACCAGATTACTAGCCAGAGGAGAGTCAAGCAGGCAGTGCACTGTTGATTTGGAAAACATTAAAGCAGATGCAACGATGCCAGGAAATGTTGAGGATAGCAACGGAGAGTCGCGGGGAAACGCGACATCCAGTAATGTATAGCTTTTATATAAAGGATGGCGGCTATAAGATTCAAAATGGTGGCTGTAGAATAGTTCCAGCAGCTCGTATAGCTATTATATAAAGGATGGTGGCTATAAGACTCAAAATGGCGGCTGTAGAATAGTTCCAGCAGCTTGTATAGCTTTTATATGGCAGCTTGTATAGATTTTATATGAAGCATAGCGGAAATAAGACTCAAAATTGCGGCTTTAGAATGGTTCCAGCAGCTTGTATAGCCATTATATAAAGGATGGCGGCTATAAGTCTCAAAATGGTGGCTGCAGAACGGTTCCAGCAGCTTGTAAAGCTGTTATATAAAGGATGTCGGCTATAAGACTCAAAATGAAGGCTGTAGAATAGTTCCAGCAGCTTGTATAGTTGTTCTATAAAGGATGGCGGCTGTAAGACTCAAAATAAAGGCTGTAGAATGGTTCAAGCAGCTTGTATAGCTTTTATATGGCAGCTTGTATAGCTTTTATAAAAAGGCTAGCTGCTATAAGATTCAAAATGGCGGATTTGGAATGGTTCCAGCAGCTTGCATAGCTATTCTATAAAGGATATAAACGATGTCGGCTATAAGACTCAAAAAGGCGGCTGCAGAATGGTTCCAGCAGCTTGATTAGCTGTAATATAAAGAATGGCGGATAAAGGTCTCAAAATGGTGGCTGTAGACGGGTTCCAGCAGTTAGTTTAGCTATTATATAAAGGATGGCGGCTATAAGACTCAAAATGGCGGCTGTAGAATAGTTCCAGCAGCTTGTATAGCTCTTATATGGCAGCTTGTATAGCTTTTATATAAAGGATAGCGCCCATAAGATTCAAAATGGCGGCTTTAGAATGGTTCCAGCAGCTTGTATAGCTATTATATAAAGGATGGCGGCTATAAGTCTCAAAATGGCGGCTGCAGAATGGTTCAAGTAGCTTGTATAGCTGTTCTATATAGAATGGCGGATAAAGGTCTCACAATGGTGGTTGTAGATCGGTTCCAGCAGTTTGTATAACTGTTATATAAAGGATGGCGGCTATAAGACTCAAAATGGCGGCTGTTGAATGGTTCAAGAAGCTTGTATAGCTGTAATATACAGGATGGCGGCTATAAGTCTTTAAATGGCGTCTGTAGAATAGTTCCAGCAGCTTGTATAGCTTTTATATGGCAGCTTGTATAGATTTTATATAAAGCATAGCGGATATAAGACTCAAAATTGCGGCTTTACAATGGTTCCAGCATCTTGTATAGCCATTATATAAAGGATGGCGGCTATAAGTCTCAAAATGGTGGCTGTAGAACGGTTCCAGCAGCTTGTAAAGCTGTTATATAAAGGATGTCGGCTATAAGACTCAAAATGGCGTCTGTAGAATAGATCCAGCAGCTTGTATAGTTGTTCTATAAAGGATGGCGGCAATAAGACTCAAAATGAAGGCTGTAGAATGGTTCAAGCAGCTTGTATAGCTTTTATATGGCAGCTTGTATAGCTATTATAAAAAGGGTAGCGGCTATAAGATTCAAAATGGCGGATTTGGAATGGTTCCAGCAGCTTGTATAGCTATTCTATAAAGGATGGCGGCTATATGTCTCCAAACGGTGGCTGTAGAACGGTTCCAGCAGCTTGTGAAGCTGTTATATAAAGGATGTCGGCTATAAGACTCAAAATGGCGTCTGTAAAATAGTTCCAGCAGTTAGTTTAGCTATTATATAAAGGATGGCGGCTATAAGACTCAAAATGGCGGCTGTAGAATAGTTCCATCAGCTTGTATAGCTTTTATATGGCAGCTTGTATAGCTTTTATATAAAGGATAGCGCCCATAAGATTCAAAATGGCGGCTTTAGAATGGTTCCAGCAGCTGTATAGCTATTATATAAAGGATGGCGGCTATAAGTCTCAAAATGGCGGCTTTGGAATGGTTCCAGCAGCTTGTATAGCTATTATATAAAGGATGGCGGCTATAAGACTCAAAATAGCGGTTGTAGAATGGTTCCAGCAGCTTGTATAGCTTTTATATAAAGGATGGCGGCTATAAAATTGAAAATGAAGGCTGTAGAATAGTTCCAGCAGGTTGTATAGCTTTTATATAAAGGATAGCGGCTATAAGACTCAAAATGGAGGCTTTGGAATGGTTCCAGCAGCTTGTATAGCTTTTCTATAAAGGATGGCGGCTATATGTCTCCAAATAGTGGCTGTAGAACGGTTCCAGCAGCTTGTAAAGCTGTTATATAAAGGATGTCGGCTATAAGACTCAAAATGGCGGCTGCAGAATGGTACCAGCAGCTTGATTAGCTGTTATATAAAAAATGGCGGATAAAGGTCTCAAAATGGTGGCTGTAGATCGGTTCCAGCAGTTAGTTTAGCTATTATATAAAGGATGGCGGCTATAAGACTCAAAATGGCGGCTGTAGAAAAGTTCCAGCAGCTTGTATAGTTGTGGGGGCTGTAGAGCGGTTCGAGCCGCTTGTATAGCTGTTATATAAAGCATGGCGGGTATAAGACTCAAATGGGCGAATAGTTCCAGCAGCTTGTATAGCTTATATATGGCAGCTTGTATAGATTTTATATAAAGGATAGCGCCCATAAGATTCAAAATGGCGGCTTTAGAATAGTTCCAGCAGCTCGTATAGCTATTATATAAAGGATAGCGGCTATAAGACTCAAAATGGCGGCTGTAGAATAGTTCCAGCAGGTTGCATAGCTTTTATATAAAGGATAGCGGCTATAAGACTCAAAATGGAGGCTTTGGAATGGTTCCAGCAGCTTGTATAGCTTTTCTATAAAGGATGGCGGCTATATGTCTCCAAATGGTGGCTGTAGATCGGTTCCAGCAGTTAGTTTAGCTATTATATAAAGGATGGCGGCTATAAGACTCAAAATGGCGGCTGTAGAATAGTTCCAGCAGCTTGTATAGCTTTTATATGGCAGCTTGTATAGCTTTTATATAAAGGATAGCGCCCATAAGATTCAAAATGGCGGCTTTAGAATAGTTCCAGTAGCTCGTATAGCTATTATATAAAGGATAGCGGCTATAAGACTCAAAATGGAGGCTTTGGAATGGTTCCAGCAGCTTGTATAGCTATTCTATAAAGGATGGCGGCTATATGTCTCCAAATGGTGGCTGTAGAACGGTTCGAGCCGCTTGTATAGCTGTTATATAAAGCATGGCGGGTATAAGACTCAAATGGGCGACTGTAGAATGGTTCCAGAAGCTTGTATAGTTGTTCTATAAAGGATGGCGGCTATAAGACTCAAAATGGAGGCAGTAGAATGATTCTAGCAGCTCGTATAGCTGTTATATAAAGGATGGTTGCTATAAGATTCAAAATGGCGGCTGTAGAGTTGTTCCAGCAGCTTGTATAGCTGTTATATAGAGGATGGCGGCTATAAGACTCAAAATGGCGGCTGTAGAATGGTTCACAATGGTGGCTGTATATTGGTTTCAGCAGGTTGTATAGCTGTTAGAATAGTTCCAGCAGCTTGTATAGCTTTTATATGGCAGCTTGATATCTTGTATATAAAGGATAGCGGGTATAAGATTCAAAATGGCGGCTTTAGAATGTTTCCAGCAGCTTGTATAGTTGTTCTATAAAGGATGGCGGCTATAAGACTCAAAATGAAGGCTGTAGAATGGTTCATGCAGCTTGTATAGCTTTTATATGTCAGCTTGTATAGCTTTTATAAAAAGGGTAGCGGCTATAAGATTCAAAATAGCGGATTTGGAATGGTTCCAGCAGCTTGAATAGCTATTCTATAAAGGATGGCGGCTATATGTCTCCAAATGGTGGCTGTAGAACGGTTCCAGCAGCTTGTAAAGCTGATATAGAAAGGATGTCGGCTATAAGACTCAAAATGGCGGCTGCAGAATGGTTCCAGCAGCTTGATTAGCTGCTATATAAAGAATGGCGGATAAAGGTCTCAAAATGGTGGATGTAGATCGGTTCCAGCAGTTAGTTTAGCTATTTTATAAAGGATGGCGGCTATAAGACTCAAAATGGCGGCTGTAGAATAGTTCCAGGAGCTTCTATAGCTTTTATATGGCAGCTTGTGTAGCTTTTATATAAAGGATAGCGCCCATAAGATTCAAAATGGCGGCTTTAGAATAGTTCCAGCAGCTCGTATAGCTATTATATAAAGGATGGCGGCTATAAGACTCAAAATGGCGGCTGTAGAATAGTTCCAGCAGCTTGTATAGCTGTTATATAGAGGATGGCGGCTATAAGACTCAAAATGGCGGCTGTAGAATGGTTCACAATGGTGGCTGTATATTGGTTTCCGCAGTTCGTATAGCTGTTATATAAAGGATGCCGGCTATAATGTCTCAAAATGGTGGCTGTAGAACGGTTCGAGCCGCTTGTATACCTGTTATATAAAGCATGGCGGGTATAAGACTCAAAATGGCGGCTGTAGAATAGTTCCAGCAGCTTGTATAGCTTATTATTGGCAGCTTGTATAGCTTTTATATAAAGGATAGCGGCTATAAGTGTTAAAATGGCGGCTGTAGAACGGTTCCAGCAGCTTGTAAAGCTGCTATATAATGGATGTCGGCTATAAGAATCAAAATGGTGGCTGCTGAATGGTTCCAACAGCTTGTTTAGTTGTTATATAGAGGATGGCGGCTATAAGACTCAAAATGGAGGCTGTAGAATAGTTCCAGCAGCTTGTATAGCTTTTATATGGCAGCTTGATAACTTGTATATAAACGATAGCGGCTATAAGATTCAAAATGGCGGCTTTAGAATGTTTCCAGCAGCTGGTATAGCTATTATATATAAGATGTCGTTTATGAGACTCAAAATGGCGGCTGCAGAATGGTTCAAGTAGCTTGTATAGCTGTTCTATATAGAATGGCGGCTAAAGGTCTCACAATGGTGGCTGTAGATCGGTTCCAGCAGTTTGTATAAATGTTATATAAAGGATGGCGGCTATAAGACTCAAAATGGCGGCTGTTGAATGGTTCAAGAAGATTGTATAGCTGTAACATACAGGATGGCGGCTATAAGTCTCTAAATGGTGGCTGTAGAACGGTTTCAGCTGCTTGTAAAGATGTTATATAAAGGATGTCGGTTATAAGACTCAAAATGGCGACTGTAGAATTGTCCTAGCAGCTTGTATAGTTGTGGGGGCTGTAGAGCGGTTCGAGCCGCTTGTATAGCTGTTATATAAAGCATGGCGGGTATAAGACTCAAATGGGCGACTGTAGTATAGTTCCAGCAGCTTGTATAGCTTATATATGGCAGCTTGTATAGCTTTTATATAAAGGATAGCGCCCATAAGATTCAAAACGGCGGCTTTAGAATAGTTCCAGCAGGTCGTATAGCTATTATATAAAGAATAGCGCTTATAAGACTCAAAATGGCGGCTGTAGAATAGTTCCAGCAGGTTGTATAGCTTTTATATGGCAGCTTGTATAGCTTTTATATAAAGGATAGCGCCCATAAGATTCAAAATGGCGGCTTTAGAATAGTTCCAGCAGCTCGTATAGCTATTATATAAAGGATAGCGGCTATAAGACTCAAAATGGCGGCTGTAGAATAGTTCCAGCAGGTTGTATAGCTTTTATATAAAGGATAGCGGCTATATGTCTCCAAATAGTGGCTGTAGAACGGTTCCAGCAGCTTGTAAAGCTGCTATATAAAGGATGTCGGCTATAAGACTCAAAATGGCGGCTGCAGAATGGTACCAGCAGCTTGATTAGCTGTTATATAAAAAATGGCGGATAAAGGTCTCAAAATGGTGGCTGTAGATCGGTTCCAGCAGTTAGTTTAGCTATTATATAAAGGATAGCTGCTATAAGACTCAAAATGGCGGCTGTAGAATAGTTCCAGCAGCTTGTATAGCTTTAATATGGCAGCTTGTATAGCTTTTATATAAAAGATAGCGTCCATAAGATTCAAAATGGCGGCTTTAGAATAGTTCCAGCAGCTCGTATAGCTATTATATAAAAGATAGCGGCTATAAGACACAAAATGGCGGCTGTAGAATAGTTCCAGCAGGTTGTATAGCTTTTATATAAAGGATAGCGGCTATAAGACTCAAAATGGAGGCTTTGGAATGGTTCCAGCAGCTTGTATAGCTATTCTATAAAGGATGGCGGCTACATGTCCCCAAATGGTGGCTGTAGAACGGTTCGAGCCGCTTGTATAGCTGTTATATAAAGCATGGCGGGTATAAGACTCAAATGGGCGACTGTAGAATGGTTCCAGCAGCTTGTATAGTTGTTCTATAAAGGATGGCGGCTAGAAGACTCAAAATGGAGGCTGTAGAATTGTTCATGCAGCTTGTATAGCTTTTATATGGCAGCTTGTATAGCTTTTATAAAAAGGGTAGCGGCAATAAGATTCAAAATGGCGGATTTGGAATGGTTCTAGCAGCTTGTATAGCTATTCTATAAAGGATGGCGGCTATATGTCTCCAAATGGTGGCTGTAGAACGGTTCCAGCAGCTTGTAAAGCTGTTATAGAAAGGATGTCGGCTATAAGACTCAAAATGGCGGCTGCAGAATGGTTCCAGCAGCTTGATTAGCTGCTATATAAAGAATGGCGGATAAAGGTCTCAAAATGGTGGCTGTAGATCGGTTCCAGCAGTTAGTTTAGCTATTATATAAAGGATGGCGGCTATAAGACTCAAAATGGCGGCTGTAGAGTTGTTCCAGCAGCTTGTATAGCTGTTATATAGAGGATGGCGGCTATAAGACTCAAAATGGCGGCTGTAGAATTGTTCACAATGGTGGCTGTATATTGGTTTCAGCAGGTTGTATAGCTGTTAGAATAGTTCCAGCAGCTTGTATAGCTTTTATATGGCAGCTTGATATCTTGTATATAAAGGATAGCGGGTATAAGATTCAAAATGGCGGCTTTAGAATGTTTCCAGCAGCTTGTATAGTTGTTCTATAAAGGATGGCGGCTATAAGACTCAAAATGATGGCTGTAGAATGGTTCATGCAGCTTGTATAGCTTTTATATGGCAGCTTGTATAGCTTTTATAAAAAGGGTAGCGGCTATAAGATTCAAAATGGCGGATTTGGAATGGTTCTAGCAGCTTGTATAGCTATTCTATAAAGGATGGCGGCTATATGTCTCCAAATGGTGGCTGTAGAACGGTTCCAGCAGCTTGTAAAGCTGTTATAGAAAGGATGTCGGCTATAAGACTCAAAATGGCGGCTGCAGAATGGTTCCAGCAGCTTGATTAGCTGCTATATAAAGAATGGCGGATAAAGGTCTCAAAATGGTGGCTGTAGATCGGTTCCAGCAGTTAGTTTAGCTATTATATAAAGGATGGCGGCTATAAGACTCAAAATGGCGGCTGTAGAATAGTTCCAGCAGCTTCTATAGCTTTTATATGGCAGCTTGTATAGCTTTTATATAAAGGATAGCGCCCATAAGATTCAAAATGGCGGCTTTAGAATAGTTCCAGCAGCTCGTATAGCTATTATATAAAGGATGGCGGCTATAAGACTCAAAATGGCGGCTGTAGAGTAGTTCCAGCAGCTTGTATAGCTGTTATATAGAGGATGGCGGCTATAAGACTCAAAATGGCGGCTGTAGAATGGTTCACAATGGTGGCTGTATATTGGTTTCAGCAGTTTGTATAGCTGTTATATAAAGGATGCCAGCTATAATGTCTCAAAATGGTGGCTGTAGAACGGTTCGAGCCGCTTGTATACCTGTTATATAAAGCATGGCGGGTATAAGACTCAAAATGGCGGCTGTAGAATAGTTCCAGCAGCTTGTATAGCTTATATATGGCAGCTTGTATAGCTTTTATATAAAGGATAGCGGCTATAAGATTCAAAATGGCGGCTGTAGAACGGTTCCAGCAGCTTGTAAAGCTGTTATATAATGGATGTCGGCTATAAGAATCAAAATGGTGGCTGCTGAATGGTTCCAACAGCTTGTTTAGTTGTTATATAGAGGATGGCGGCTATAAGACTCAAAATGGAGGCTGTAGAATAGTTCCAGCAGCTTGTATAGCTTTTATATGGCAGCTTGACAACTTGTATATAAAGGATAGCGGCTATAAGATTCAAAATGGCGGCTTTAGAATGTTTCCAGCAGCTGGTATAGCTATTATATAAAAGATGTCGTCTATGAGACTCAAAATGGCGGCTGCAGAATTGTCCTAGCAGCTTGTATAGTTGTTCTATAAAGGATGGCGGCTATATGACTCAAAATGGCGGCTGTAGAATGGTTCAAGCAGCTTGTATAGCTATTATAGAAAAGATGGTTGGTGTAAGATTCAAAATGGCGGCTGAAGAATGGTTCCAGCAGCTTGTATAGCTTTTATATAGAGGATGGCGGCTATATGACTCAAAATGGCGGCTGTAGAATGGTTCAAGCAGTTTGTATAGCTGTTATATAAAGGATGGCGGATAAAGGTCTCAAAATGGTGGCTGTAGATCTGTTCCAGCAGTTAGTATAGCTATTATTTTAGAATGGTTCCAGCAGCTTGTATAGCTGTTATATAGAGGATGGCGGCTATATGACTCAAAATGGCGGCTGTAGAATGGTTCAAACAGCTTGTATAGCTGTTATATAAAGGATGGCGGATAAAGGTCCCAAAATGGTGGCTGTAGATCGATTCCAGCAGTTAGTATAGCTATTATTTATAGGATGGCGGCTATAAGACACAAAATGGCGGCTGTAGAATAGTTCCAGCAGCTTGTATAGCTTTTATATGGCAACTTGTATAGCTTTTATATAAAGGATAGCGGCTATAAGATTCAAAATGGCGACTTTACAATGGTTCCAGCAGCTGGTATAGCTATTATATAAAGGATGGCCGCTATAAGTCTCAAAATAATGGCTGTAGAACGGTTTCAGCAGCTTGTAAAGCTGTTATATAAAAGATGTCGGCTATAAGTGTTAAAATGGCGGCTGCAGAATGGTTCCAGCAGCTTGTATAGCTGCGATATAAAGGATGGCGGCTAAAGGTCTCACAATGGTGGCTGTAGATTGGTTCCAGCAGTTTGCATAGGTGTTATATAAAGGATGGCGGCTATATGACTCAAAATGGCGGCTGTAGAATGGTTCAAGCAGCTTGTATAGCTATTATAGAAAAGATGGTTGCTGTAAGATTCAAAATGGCGGCTGTAGAATGGTTCCAGCAGCTTGTATAGCTTTTATATAGAGGATGGCGGCTATATGACTCAAAATGGCGGCTGTAGAATGGTTCAAACAGCTTGTATAGCTGTTATATAAAGGATGGCGGATAAAGGTCCTAAAATGGTGGCTCAAGATCGGTTCCAGCAGTTAGTATAGCTATTATTTATAGGATGGCGGCTATAAGACTCAAAATGGCGGCTGTAGAATAGTTCCAGCAGCTTCTATAGCTTCTATATGGCAACTTGTATAGCTTTTATATAAAGGATAGCGGCTATAAGATTCAAAATGGCGGCTTTACAATGGTTCCAGCAGCTGGTATAGCTATTATATAAAGGATGGCCGCTATAAGTCTCAAAATAATGGCTGTAGAACGGTTTCAGCAGCTTGTAAAGCTGTTATATAAAAGATGTCGGCTATAAGTGTTAAAATGGCGGCTGCAGAATGGTTCCAGCAGCTTGTATAGCTGCGATATAAAGGATGGCGGCTAAAGGTCTCACAATGGTGGCTGTAGATTGGTTCCAGCAGTTTGCATAGGTGTTATATATAGGATGGCGGCTATATGTCTCAAAATGGCGGCTGTAGAATGGGTCAAGTAGCTTGTATAGCGGTTCTATATAGAATGGCGGGTAAAGGTCTCACAATGGTGGCTGTAGATCGGTTCCAGCAGTTTGTATAACTGTTATATAAAGGATGGTGGCTATAAGACTCAAAATGGCGGCTGCAAAATGATCCCAGTAGCTTGTATAGCTGCTATATAAAGGATGGCCACTAAAGGTCTCCGAATGGTGGCTGTAGATTGGTTCTAGCGGTTTGTATAGCTGTAATATATAGGACGGCGGCTATAAGACTCAAAATGGCGGCTGAAGAATGGTTCAAGTAGCTTGTATAGCTGTTCTATATAGAATGGCGGCTAAAGGTCTCACAATGGTGGCTGTAGATCGGTTCCAGCAGTTTGTATAACTGTTATATAAAGAATGTCGGCTATAAAAATGTCAAAATGGCGGTTGTAGAATGGTTTAAGAAGCTTGTATATCTGTAATATAAGGGATGGCGGCTATAAGTCTCAAAATGGTGGCTGTAGAACGGTTCCGGCAGCTTGTTTAGCTGTTATGTAAAGAATGGCGGCTTTAAGGTTGTATAGCTTTTATATAAAGGATAGCGGCTATAAGACTCAAAATGGCGGCTGTGGAATAGTTCCAGCAGCTTGTATAGCTTTTATATGGCAGCTAGTATAGCTTTAATATAAAGTAACGCGGCTATAAGACTCAAAATGGCGGTTTTAGAATGGTTCCAGCAGCTTGTATTGCTGTTATACAACGGATGGGCGCTGTAAGACGCAAAATGTCAGTTGCATTTTTCCAGTAGCTTGCATAGCTGTTATATAAAGGATGGCGGATAAAGGTCTCAAAATGGCGGGTGTAGAATAGTTCCAGCAGCTTGTATATCTCTTATATGGCAGCTTGTATAGCTTCTATATAAAGGATAGCGGCTATTAGATTCAAAATGGCGGCTTTAGAATGGTTCCAGCAGTAAGTATAGCTATTATATAAAGGATGGCGGATATAAGACTCAAAATGGCGGATGTAGAATAGTTCCAGCAGCTTGTATAGCTTTTATATGGCAGCTTGTATAACTTTCATAGAAAGGATAGCGGCTATAAGACTCAAAATGGCGGCCATAGAATGGTTCCAGCAGCTGGTATAGATATTATATAAAGGATGGCGGCTATAAGTCTCAAAATGGTGGCTGTACAACGGTTCCAGCAGCATGTAAAGCTGTTATATAAAGGATGTCTGCTATAAGACTCAAAATGGCGGCTGCAAAATGGTCCCAGTAGATTGACCGTAGATTGGTTGCAGCGGTTTGTATAGCTGTTATATATAGGATGGCGGCTATAAGATTCAAAATGGCGGATTTAGATTAGGATGGCGGCTAGAATGTCTTAAAATGGTGGCTGCAGAACGGTTCCAGCAGCTTGTAAAGCTGTTATATAATGGATGTATAAGAATCAAAATGGTGGCTGCAGAATGGTTCCAACAGCTTGTATAGTTGTTATATAGAGGATGGCGGCTATAAGAATCAAAATGGTGGCTGCAGAATGGTTCCACCAGCTTGTATAGTTGTTATATAGAGTATGGCGGCTATAAGACTCAAAATGGCGGCTGTAGAATAGTTCCAGCAGCTTGTATAGCTTTTATATGGCAGCTTGTATAACTTTCATGTAAAGGATAGCGGCAGTAAGATTCAAAATGGCGGCTTTAGAATGGTTCCAGCAGTAAGTTTAGCTATTATATAAAGGAATGGATAGAATGTTTCCAGCAGCTGGTATAGATATTGTATAAAGGATGGCGGCTACAATGTCTCAAAATGGTGGCTGTAGAACGGTTGCAGCAGCTTGTAAAGCTGTTATAATGGATGTCGGCTATAAGCATCAAAATGGTGGCTGCAGAATGGTTGCAAGAGCTTGTATAGTTGTTATATAGAGGATGGCGGCTATAAGACTCAAAATGGCGGCTGTAGAATAGTTCCAGCAGCTTGTATAGTTTTATATGGCAGCTTGATAACTTGTATGTAAAGGATAGGGGGTATAAGATTTAAAATGGCGGCTTTAGAATGTTTCCAGCAGCTGTTATAGCTATTATATAAAGGATGTCGTCTATGAGACTCAAAATGGCGGCTGCAGAATGGTTCTAGTAGCTTGTATAGCTGTTCTATATAGAATGGCGGCTAAAGGTCTCACAATGGTGGCTGTAGAACGGTTTCAGCAGCTTGTAAAGCTGTTATATAAAGGATGTCGGCTATAAGACTCAAAATGGCGGCTGTAGAATGGTTTAAGAAGCTTGTATATCTGTAATATAAAGGATGGCGGCTATAAGTCTCAAAATGGTGGCTGTAGAACGGTTCCGGCAGCTTGTTTAGCTGTTATATAAAGAATGGCGGCTATAAGGTTCAAAATGGCGGTTGTAGAATTGTCGGCTATAAGAACCAAAATGGCGGCTGTAGAATGGTTTAAGAAGCTTGTATATCTGTAATATAAAGGATGGCGGCTATAAGTCTCTAAATGGTGGCTGTAGAACGGTTTCAGCAGCTTGTAAAGCTGTTATATAAAGGTTGTCGGCTATAAGACTCAAAATGGCGGCTGTAGAATGGTTTAAGAAGCTTGTATATCTGTAATATAAAGGATGGCGGCTATAAGTCTCAAAATGGTGGCTGTAGAACGGTTTCGGCAGCTTGTTTAGCTGTTATTTAAAGGATTTGCGGCTATAAGACTCAAAATGGCGGCTGCAAAATGATCCCAGTAGCTTGTATAGCTGCTATATAAAGGATGGCCGCTAAAGGTCTCCGAATGGTGGCTGTAGATTGGTTCTAGCGGTTTGTATAGCTGTTATATATAGGATGGCGTCTATAAGACTTAAAATGACGGCTGAAGAATGGTTCAAGTAGCTTGTATATCTGTAATATAAAGGATGGTGGCTGTAGAACGGTTCCGGCAGCTTGTTTAGCTGTTATGTAAAGAATGGCGGCTTTAAGGTTGTATAGCTTTTATATAAAGGATAGCGGCTATAAGACTCAAAATGGCGGCTGTAGAATAGTTCCAGCAGCTTGTATAGCTTTTATATGGCAGCTAGTATAGCTTTAATATAAAGTAACGCGGCTATAAGACTCAAAATGGCGGCTTTAGAATGGTTCCAGCAGTTTGTATTGCTGTTATACAACGGATGGGCGCTATAAGACGCAAAATGTCAGTTGCATTTTTCCAGTAGCTTGCATAGCTGTTATATAAAGGATGGCGGATAAAGGTCTCAAAATGGCGGGTGTAGAATAGTTCCAGCAGCTTGTATATCTGTTATATGGCAGCTTGTATAGCTTTTATATAAAGGAAAGCGGCTATTAGATTCAAAATGGCGGCTTTAGAATGGTTCCAGCAGTAAGTATAGCTTTTATATGGCAGCTAGTATAGCTTTAATATAAAGTAACACGGCTATAAGACTCAAAATGGCGGCTTTAGAATGGTTCCAGCAGCTTGCATTGCTGTTATACAACGGATGGGCGCTATAAGACGCAAAATGTCAGTTGCATTTTTCCAGTAGCTTGCATAGCTGTTATATATAGGATGGCGTCTATAAGACTTAAAATGGCGGCTGTAGAATGGTTCAAGCAGCTTGTATAGCTGTTATTTAAAGGATGGCGGCTATATGACTCAAAATGGCCGCTAAAGAATGGTTTAAGCAGCTTGTATAGCTGTTATATAAAGGATGGTGGCTATAAGACTCAAAATGGCGGCTATAGAATGGCTCCAGCAGCTGGAATAAATATTATATAAAGGATGGCGGCTATGTCTCAAAATGGTGGCTGTAGAACGGTTCCAGCAGCTTGTAAAGCTGTTATATAAAGGATGTCTGCTATAAGACTCAAAATGGCGGCTGCAAAATGATCCCAGTAGCTTGTATAGCTGCTATATAAAGGATGGCCGCTAAAGGTCTCCGAATGGTGGCTGTAGATTGGTTCTAGCGGTTTGTATAGCTGTTATATATAGGATGGCGTCTATAAGACTTAAAATGGCGGCTGAAGAATGGTTCAAGTAGCTTGTACAGCTGTTCTATCAAAGGTCTCAAAATGGCGGCTGTAGAATAGTTCCAGCAGCTTGTATATCTCTTATATGGCAGCTTGTATAGCTTTTATATAAAGGATAGCGGCTATTAGATTCAAAATGGCGGCCATAGAATGGTTCCAGCAGCTGGTATAGATATTATATAAAGGATGGCGGCTATAAGTCTCAAAATGGTGGCTGTACAACGGTTCCAGCAGCATGTAAAGCTGTTATATAAAGGATGTCTGCTATAAGACTCAAAATGGCGGCTGGAAAATGGACCCAGTAGATTGACTGTAGATTGGTTCCAGCGGTTTGTATAGCTGTTATATATAGGATGGCGGCTATAAGATTCAAAATGGCGGATTTAGAATGGTTCCAGCAGCTTGTATAGCTATTATATAACGGACGGCGGCTATAAGTCTCAAAATGGTGGCTGTAGAACGGTTCCAGCAGCTTGTAAAGCTGTTATATAAAGGATGTCGGCTATAAGACTCAAAATGGCGGCTGCAGAATGGTTGCAGCAGCTTGTATAGCTGTTATATAAAGAATGTCGGATAAAGGTATCACAATGGTGGCTGTAGATCGGTTCCAGCATAAATATAGCTATGATATAAAGGATGTCGGCTATAAGACTCAAAATGGCGGATGTAGAATAATTCCAGCAGCTTGTATAGCTTTTGTATGGCAGTTTGTGTAGCTTTTATATAAAGGATAGATTCAAAATGGCGGCTTTAGAATGGTTCAAGCAGCTTGTATAGCTGTTATATAAAGAATGTCGGATAAAGGTATCAAAATGGTGGCTGTAGATCGGTTCCAGCAGTAAGTATAGCTATTATATAAAGGATGGAGGCTATAAGACTCGAAATGGCGGATGTAGAATAGTTCCAGCAGCTTGTATAGCTTTTATATGGCAGCTTGTATAGCTTTCATGAAAAGATAGCGGCTATGAGATTCGAAATGGCGGCTTTAGAATGGTTCCAGCAGCTTGTATACCTATTATATAAAGGATGGCGTCTATAAGTCTCAAAATAATGGCTGTAGAACGGTTCCAGCAGCTTGTAAAGCTGCTATATAAAGGATGTCGGCTATAAAACTCAAAATGGCGGCTGCAGAATGGTTCCAGCAGCTTGTATAGCTGTTATATAAATAATGGCGGATAAAGGTATCAAAATGGAGGCTGTAGATCGGTTCCAGCAGTAAGTATAGCTATCATATAAAGGATGGCGGATATAAGACTCAAAATGGCGGCTGTAGAAAAGTTCCAGTAGCTTGTATAGCTTTTACATGGCAGCTTGTATAGCTTTTATATAAGGGATAGCGGCTATAAGATTAAAAATGGCGGCTTTAGAATTGTTAAAGCAGCTTGTATAGCTATTATATAAAGGATGGCAGCATAAGTCTCAAAATGGTCGCTATAGAACGGTTCCAGCAGCTTGTAAAGCTGTGATATAAAGGATGTCGGCTATAAGACCCAAAATGGCGGCTGCAGAATGGTTGCAGCAGCTTGTATAGTTGTTCTATAAAGGATGGCGACCATAAGTCACAAAATGGTGGCTGTAGAACGGTTCCAGCGGTTTGTATAGCTGTTATATATAGGATAGCGGCTATAAGATTCAAAATGGCGGATTTAGAATGGTTGCAGCAGCTTGTATAGCTATTATAAAAAGGATGGCGGCTATAAGTCTCAAAATGGCGGATGTAGAATAGTTCCAGCAGCTTGTATAGCTTTTATATGGCAGCTTGGATAACTTTCATATAAAGGATAGCGGCTGCAAGACTCAAAATGGCGGCTTTAGAATGGTTCCAGCAGTAAGTTTAGCTATTATATAAAGGATGGCGGCTATAAGACTCAAAATGGCGGCCATAGAATGGTTCCAGCAGCTGGTATAGGTATTATATAAAGGATGGCGGCTATAAGTCTCAAAATGGTGGCTGTACAACGGTTCCAGCAGCATGTAAAGCTGTTATATAAAGGATGTCTGCTATAAGACTCAAAATGGCGGCTGCAGAATGGTTGCAGCAGCTTGTATAGCTGTTATATAAAGAGTGTCGGATAAAGGTATCACAATGGTGGCTGTAGATCGGTTCCAGCAGTAAATATAGCTATGATATAAAGGATGTCGGCTCTAAGACTCAAAATGGTGGCTGTAGAATAGTTCCAGCAGCTTGTATTGCTTTTGTATGGCAGTTTGTGTAGCTTTTATATAAAGGATAGCGGCTATAAGATTCAAAATGGCGGCTTTCGAATGGTTCAAGCAGCTTGTATAGCTGTTATATAAAGAATGTCGGATAAAGGTATCAAAATGGTGGCTGTAGATCGGTTCCAGCAGTAAGTATAGCTATTATATAAAGGATGGAGGCTATAAGACTCGAAATGGCGGATGTAGAATAGTTCCAGCAGCTTGTAGCTTTTATATGGCAGCTTTTATAGCTTTCATAGAAAGGATAGCGGCTATAAGATTCAAAATGGCGGCTTAAGAATGGTTCCAGCAGCTTCTATAGATATTATATAAAGGATGGCGGCTAAAGGTCTCAAAATAATGGCTGTAGAACGGTTCCAGCAGCTTATAAAGCTGCTATATAAAGGATGTCAACTATAAGACTCAAAATGGCGGCTGCAGAATGGTTCCAGCAGCTTGTATAGCTGTTATATAAATAATGGCGGATAAAGGTATCAAAATGGTGGCTGTAGATCGGTTCCAGCAGTAAGTATAGCTATCATATAAAGGATGGCGGATATAAGACTCAAAATGGCGGCTGTAGAATAGTTCCAGCAGCTTGTATAGCTTTTACATGGCAGCTTGTATAGCTTTTATATAAAGGATAGCGGCTATAAGATTAAAAATGGCGGCTTTAGAATTGTTCCAGCAGCTTGTATAGCTATTATATAAAGGATGGCAGCATAAGTCTCAAAATAGTCGCTGTAGAACGGTTCCAGCAGCTTGTAAAGCTGTGATATAAAGGATGGCGGCTATAAGACCCAAAATGGCGGCTGCAGAATGGTTGCAGCAGCTTGTATAGTTGTTCTATAAAGGATGGCGACTATAAGTCACAAAATGGTGGCTGTAGAAGGGTTCCAGCAGCTTGTAAAGCTGTTATGTAAAAGATGTCGGCTATAAGACCCAAAATGGCGGCTGCAGAATGGTTGCAGCAGTTTTTATAGTTGTTCTATAAAGGATGGCGACTATAAGTCACAAAATGGTGGCTGTAGAACGGTTCCAGCCGCTTGTTTAGCTGTAATATAAAGGATGGCAGCTATAAGATTCAAAATGGTGGCTGTAGAACAGTTACAGCAGCTCGTATATCTATTATATAAAGGATGGCGGCTATAGGACTTAAAATGGCGGCTGTAGAATAGTTCCAGCAGCTTGTATAGCTTTAACATGACAGCTTTTATAGCTTTTATATAAAGGATAGCGGCTGTAAGACTCAAATTGGCGGCTGTAGAATAGTTCCAGCAGCTTGGATAGCTTTTATATGGCAGCTAGTATAGCTTTAATATAAAGTAACGCGGCTATAAGACTCAAAATGGCGGCTTTAGAGTGGTTCCAGCAGCTTGTATTGCTGTTATACAACGGATGGGCGCTATAAGACGCAAAATGTCAGTTGCATTTTTCCAGTAGCTTGCATAGCTGTTATATAAAGGATGGCGGATAAAGGTCTCAAAATGGCGGCTGTAGAATAGTTCCAGCAGCTTGTATAGCTTTTATATGGCATATGGTGGCTGTAGATCGGTTCCAGCAGTAAGTATAGCTATCATAGAAAGGATAGCGGCTATAAGATTCAAAATGGCGGCTTTAGAATGGTTCCAGCAGCTTGTATAGCTATTATATAAAGGATGGCGGCTATAAGTCTCAAAATGGTGGCTTTAGAACGGTTCCAGCAGCTTGTAAAGCTGCTATATAGAGGATGTCGGCTATAAGACTCAAAATGGCGGCTGTAGATCGGTTCCAGCAGTAAGTATATCTATTATATAAAGGATGGCGGATAGAAGACTCAAAATGGCGGCTTTAGAATTGTTCCAGCAGCTTGTATAGCTATTATATAAACGATGGCGGCATAAGTCTCAAAATGGTCGCTGTAGAACGGTTCCAGCAGCTTGTAAAACTGTTATATAAAGGATGTCGGCTATAAGACTCAAAATGTATAGTTGTTCTATAAAAGATGGCGGCTATAAGACTCAAAATGGAGGCTGTAGAATGATTCCAGCAGCTTGTATATCTGTTATATAAAGGATGGTTGCTATAAGATTCAAAATGGTGGCTGTAGAATTGTTCCAGCAGCTTGTATAGACGTTATATAGAGGATGGCGGCTATAAGACTCAAAATGGCGGCTGTAGAATGGGTCAAGCAGCTAGTATAGCTGTTCTATAAAGAATGGCGGCTAAAGGTCCCACAATGGTGGCTGTAGATCGGTTCCAGCGGTTTGTATAGCTGTTATATAAAGGATGGCGGCTATAGAATGGTTCAAGAAGCTTGTATAGTTTGTAAAGCTGTTGTATAAAGGATGTCGGCTATAAGACTCAAAATGTATAGTTGTTCTATAAAAGATGGCGGCTATAAGACTCAAAATAGCGACTGTAGAATGGTACCAGCAGCTTGTATAGTTGTTCTATAAAGGATTGCGGCTATGTGTAATAGCGCTTGTAACCGTTTGTATTTAGAAAGAAAGCCAAAAATAATAGTAGGAATGATTTTTTTTTGTCTATAACTAAAACGACATATAAACGTTTTATCCCTAAAAGCGAGCAATATAAGTTTCACATAACCTGCGTTCACTGCTTTCACTTCTTACACTGCTTGCGCTGCTTGTATTGTTAGTTAGCGTTATACTAACTAACAGAATGTTTGTCTACTATGTAAAATTTGGGAAAAGTAGGAACTGCGATTTCGAGATTCATTTTTTTTTGGCTGGGTTCAGAAAATTTTCTTTGAATTTTTCAATCCGATTACTTTCTCTTGCGTTTTTGTGGCGCCCCCTAGGCTCCTCTAAAGTTGGGATCAGGGAAGTTTAGGGGTAATCGAGGTGAAGAGAGGGGTCCAAAGAGGACTAAGGGATAGAAATTTAGCCAAGTATATCGGCCCCCATGGGGATGACTTTTCTTTTTCAAGTCATCTTCAAGTAGTGCGGACACAAAAATTAAAGTCATAGTGAAAACTAATTTTTTTTTTTGGAAAAAAGTCTGATTGTGAAATCTAAATTGTGAATTCGAAGCAGTTTTCTTCTAGTGAGTGATAGTGTTTTTCTTAAGAAAGTGAATGTAATTACGGCGTTATACAAACGCGTAAATTAGTTATGAAAAAATTTAAACGATATTTAGGACCAGAGGGCCGGGGCTAACTTCGACCGCGTCAAAGTTTGTATACCCTTGCAAGTTTGTTAGTAACTCTTTTATCTAAACTAATTGTTTTATCTAAAAAGGGTAATGTTTGCGAAAGAACGGCCTTCAATCTTAGCATAGGATATAACGAACTTTCTGATGAAAGTCACTGTCTTCCACCGATCCTTCCTATGGGAGCTATATGATATAGTTACCCGATCTTTACCAAATTCGGCACAGTCATTAACAGATATATTAAACTGGCAAATGTTAAATTTGAAAGCAATCGCATCAAAAGTAACGAAGTTATTGACAAAAGTCACTGTTTTTGACCGATCGTTCCTATGGGAGCTATATGATTTAGTCACCCGATCTTGATCAAATTTTGCTCAGTGTTTTATAGTTACAATAAACTTACTTATATTAAATTTCACGACAATAGCTTAAAAAGTAACGAAGTTATTGAGAAAAGTCACTGTTCGTGACTTTGCCGTTTGTATGGGAGCAATATGATATAGTCACCCGATCTTGATCAAATTTGGCACAATTATTAATAAGAACACAAAACTGACCAATACCAACTTTTATGGCAATTGCTTATAAGATAACGAAGTTATTGAGAAAAGTCACTGTTCGTGACTTTGCCGTTTGTATGGGAGCTATATGATATAGTGGTCCGATCCGACTGAATCCGAGATATACAAACCCTGCAGTATATACAAGCCTACGTGCAAAATTTCAGCTCTGTAGCTCTTACGGTCTAGGAGGAGTTCGCATCGATCCAGACGGACGGACAGACGGACGGACGGACGGACGGACGGACGGACGGACGGACGGACGGACATGGTTATTTGAACTCGTCTCGTCGTGCTGATCAAGAATATATATACTTTATATGGTCGGAGATGCTTCCTTCTATGCGTTGCACACTTCTGACCAAAATTAATATACCCTTTTTGCAAGGGTATAAAAATATAAATTTTCGTCTTTTAGGCACATGTCAGCCTTGTGAATTAGATTGCTGAGAGAAAGCCATATATATTTTTAATCCGGTGCCAAATCAAATGGTAAATACTAGCAAAAGCGCCTTCAAATGTGGGTGTATTAAGAAAATTTTTTTTATATAGTATTGGCACCTAGTCCTGGTCTAAACCTAGTCTGCAGACTACACATAATGGTCCATACCTAGTTCACAGACTAGATTTAATGATCTAGGCCGGTCAGCCGACTAAAGAAAGGCGTATGAGAGACAAGCCGTCGAAACGGAGCAGCAAACGCGGAGTATTGACCAGAAAAGATCTGAGGAGACGGTCATGAAAGAGTAAAACGAAGAAAAAGAGTATATGATTCTCTAGGCTAGAGGAGAGACTCACCCCGCCGCCACTATCTTGCTTGATAAGTAAAAGCTTTTCTCGAAATAACTATCAGCCAGCGAAGCTTTTATATGTATGGGTAGCCGCCTGGCTTGCATTCCGTTTTGGGTGTTTTATTTGCTGGTGATCGCTACCTAGCCTTCAGCCACAAAACTAAATATCTTCGCCACGCCCTAATGTTGCATGGGTTAAACTAATGTTTGGCAGAAATAATTTATGCCTTTAATTATACCCTTGCAAAAAGGGTATATTAATTTTGGTCAGAAGTGTGCAACGCATAGAAGGAAGCATCTCCGACCACATAAAGTATATATATTCTTGATCAGCACGACGAGACGAGTTCAAATAACTATGTCCGTCCGTCCGTCCGTCCGTCCGTCCGTCCGTCCGTCCGTCCGTCCGTCCGTCTGTCCGTCCGTCTGGATCGATGCGAACTCCTCCTAGACCGTAAGAGCTACAGAGCTGAAATTTTGCACGTAGGCTTGTATATACTGCAGGGTTTGTATATCTCGGATTCAGTCGGATCGGACCACTATATCATATAGCTCCCATACAAACGGCAAAGTCACTAACAGTGACTTTTCTCAATAACTTCGTTATTTTATCAGCAATTGTCATTGCCCCCTAGGCTCCTCTAAAGTTGGGATCAGGGAAGTTTAGGGGTAATCGAGGTGAAGAGAGGGGTCCAAAGAGGACTAAGGGATAGAAATTTAGCCAAGTATATCGGCCCCCATGGGGATGACTTTTCTTTTTCAAGTCATCTTCAAGTAGTGCGGACACAAAAATTAAAGTCATAGTGAAAACTAATTTTTTTTTTGGAAAAAAGTCTGATTGTGAAATCTAAATTGTGAATTCGAAGCAGTTTTCTTCTAGTGAGTGATAGTGTTTTTCTTAAGAAAGTGAATGTAATTACGGCGTTATACAAACGCGTAAATTAGTTATGAAAAAATTTAAACGATATTTAGGACCAGAGGGCCGGGGCTAACTTCGACCGCGTCAAAGTTTGTATACCCTTGCAAGTTTGTTAGTAACTCTTTTATCTAAACTAATTGTTTTATCTAAAAAGGGTAATGTTTGCGAAAGAACGGCCTTCAATCTTAGCATAGGATATAACGAACTTTCTGATGAAAGTCACTGTCTTCCACCGATCCTTCCTATGGGAGCTATATGATATAGTTACCCGATCTTTACCAAATTCGGCACAGTCATTAACAGATATATTAAACTGGCAAATGTTAAATTTGAAAGCAATCGCATCAAAAGTAACGAAGTTATTGACAAAAGTCACTGTTTTTGACCGATCGTTCCTATGGGAGCTATATGATTTAGTCACCCGATCTTGATCAAATTTTGCTCAGTGTTTTATAGTTACAATAAACTTACTTATATTAAATTTCACGACAATAGCTTAAAAAGTAACGAAGTTATTGAGAAAAGTCACTGTTCGTGACTTTGCCGTTTGTATGGGAGCAATATGATATAGTCACCCGATCTTGATCAAATTTGGCACAATTATTAATAAGAACACAAAACTGACTAATACCAACTTTTATGGCAATTGCTTATAAGATAACGAAGTTATTGAGAAAAGTCACTGTCCGTGACTTTGCCGTTTGTATGGGAGCTATATGATATAGTGGTCCGATCCGACTGAATCCGAGATATACAAACCCTGCAGTATATACAAGCCTACGTGCAAAATTTCAGCTCTGTAGCTCTTACGGTCTAGGAGAAGTTCGCATCGATCCAGACGGACGGACATGGTTATTTGAACTCGTCTCGTCGTGCTGATCAAGAATATATATACTTTATATGGTCGGAGATGCTTCCTTCTATGCGTTGCACACTTCTGACCAAAATTAATATACCCTTTTTGCAAGGGTATAAAAATATAAATTTTCGTCTTTTAGGCACATGTCAGCCTTGTGAATTAGATTGCTGAGAGAAAGCCATATATATTTTTAATCCGGTGCCAAATCAAATGGTAAATACTAGCAAAAGCGCCTTCAAATGTGGGTGTATTAAGAAAATTTTTTTTATATAGTATTGGCACCTAGTCCTGGTCTAAACCTAGTCTGCAGACTACACATAATGGTCCATACCTAGTTCACAGACTAGATTTAATGGTCTAGGCCGGTCAGCCGACTAAAGAAAGGCGTATGAGAGACAAGCCGTCGAAACGGAGCAGCAAACGCGGAGTATTGACCAGAAAAGATCTGAGGAGACGGTCATGAAAGAGTAAAACGAAGAAAAGAGTATATGATTCTCTAGGCTAGAGGAGAGACTCACCCCGCCGCCACTATCTTGCTTGATAAGTAAAAGCTTTTCTCGAAATAACTATCAGCCAGCGAAGCTTTTATATGTATGGGTAGCCGCCTGGCTTGCATTCCGTTTTGGGTGTTTTATTTGCTGGTGATCGCTACCTAGCCTTCAGCCACAAAACTAAATATCTTCGCCACGCCCTAATGTTGCATGGGTTAAACTAATGTTTGGCAGAAATAATTTATGCCTTTAATTATACCCTTGCAAAAAGGGTATATTAATTTTGGTCAGAAGTGTGCAACGCATAGAAGGAAGCATCTCCGACCATATAAAGTATATATATTCTTGATCAGCACGACGAGACGAGTTCAAATAACTATGTCCGTCCGTCCGTCCGTCCGTCCGTCCGTCCGTCCGTCCGTCCATCCGTCCGTCCGTCTGTCCGTCCGTCTGGATCGATGCGAACTCCTCCTAGACCGTAAGAGCTACAGAGCTGCAATTTTGCACGTAGGCTTGTATATACTGCAGGGTTTGTATATCTCGGATTCAGTCGGATCGGACCACTATATCATATAGCTCCCATACAAACGGCAAAGTCACTAACAGTGACTCTTCTCAATAACTTCGTTATTTTATCAGCAATTGTCATTAAAGTTGGTATTGGTCAGTTTTGTGTTCTTATTAATAATTGTGCCAAATTTGATCACGATCGGGTGACTATATCATATAGCTCCCATACAAACGGCAAAGTCACGAACAGTGACTTTTCTCAATAACTTTGTTACTTTTTAAGCTATTGTCGTGAAATTTAATATAAGTAAGTTTATTGTAACTATAAACCACTGTGCCAAATTTGATCAAGATCGGGTGACTTATCATATAGCTCCCATAGGAACGATCGGTCAAAAACAGTGACTTTTGTCAATAACTTCGTTACTTTTGATGCGATTGCTTTCAAAGTTAACATTTATCAGTTTAATATATCTGTTAATGACTGTGCCGAATTTGATAAAGACCGGGTAACTATATCATATAGCTCCCATAGGAAGGATTGGTGGAAAACAGTGACTTTTATCAGGAAGTTCGTTATATCCTATGCGAAGATTGAAGGCCCTTCTTTCGCAAACATTACCCTTTTAAGATAAAACAGTTAGTTTAGATAAAAGAGTTACTAACAAACTTGCAAGGGTATACAAACTTTGACGCGGTCGAAGTTAGCCCCGGCCCTCTGGTTTTTTTTATAATTTTGCCTTAAAGCTAACTTTTAACTCGTAAAATTCTGAGTCTTTGGTGTACTCCGATGCCAAGTTTATTTATTTGGTAATCTTTTATTTTACTTTACTTTTAACATTTTTTTTTCTAATTTTATTTTTTTTTTGTCATGGTTGAACTTCGGAGAAAGTTTTGGTTTACCCCTTTTTTTTGGCACGCCACTGGCGAAAGCTTAGCATGGTGATTTAATTCTCTCTCGAGCCAGCAACATACATACACTCTCCCTACATTTTACACATTTGCTTACAGCGGTCACCAGAAAGATCTTTCTCCGTGGGATGCTTAAGTGCGTACTTTTTTGTTTAAATATCATTTTTTTTGTTTTTGGTATATGAATGACCAGTGGAGTAAAGAAAGAGTTAAAGCAGTTTTCGTTGCTCTCGTTTGAAATAACATGTAAAATTGAATTTTGGTAAAACCAGCAGATGTTTAACTTATGCACAAAAAAAAATGTTCTTTCATTGAATTTTAAAATGTTTTTTATATAAACATTGTCATACCTATATATATTTATATTAAATAAACTAAACTAATTCTGAAATGCCTTATTATAATTGTTATTCTTATTAAATATAAGTTTTTGAAATGAATTTAGGCTGAGCCGTTTATAAGGGGTGGGAATCATGCGAAGTAAGTTAGAGTGAAAATTGGTTTGGCATAGGGATCGCTGGGTAATTTTTGTTGGCTTTAGTACAGCGATCATGGTAGGGTGGGCGAATTTTTCTTTTGGGCGTCACTGATATCAGACCCATTCTTTTTCAGCAGCAGCGCCAAAACACGACGGTATTTCTTTTCGTTTTCTCATCTTTTTCTCTGTTCTTTTTTCTTTTGCATATACGAAACGTTATACCGAGGATAAATAGTCTCAGTACGCGAATTCATTAATAAAATTTTTACTAGTAGAGCGGGTAGTCTATCCATTCCCCCATCCCCCATTTCACACCGACTAATTTGAGCCGAAACTAGCGCGTACTACTGATAGGTTCTACCAGTTTCCAACAGCTCGCAGTAAAGTTGTAGCAGGTTATATGCTACAGTTAGTTAAGTATTCATAATTTTATTAATTGGCGCCCAAACGTGGAGCCAAATCGGTTTCGGGAGCCCCGACAACAACATTTTAGTCAATAACAGCTTTTCTTATGGGTATTTATATCTCGGTTTTCGAACGCTAGTATTCTTTATTGTATTAGGTGGTCAGTCGGAGTACATAAAAGTTTCGACATAACTCTAAGTCCACACCACCAACAAGAAGAAAAATAAGGCAACGCACAATCAATTGGTCAGCTGGATCAGCCTTGAATTCTAAAATATTTTCGGCTCCGCGCTTAGGGTTGTCGGATTAGCCACAGGTAATTTTCGATAGTCAGAAAGAGTATTTTTTTTCTCGGTTTGGATCAGGTTTATCAATGGTCAAAGACTATAGCCTCCAAGCAGTTAATACTTCTTAGAACTATTGGTTTTTTTATTTGCCTACAAGTTAGGTACAAAATGTTTATTGCTTTAAGTAGTTAGGTAAATTGCATGTAGTTATGTGATACTTGCCAATAAGCTAGGGCATACATACCTGCAATTTCAATTATACTTAAAGCCCTCTTTAATCGTTATTTTAGCAGCTGCTCAAACCATATTTTTTTTAACACGGCATGATTCCCCTCATTACTTTTATGAAAGTCATTCAATTTTTTTATATTTTCTTTATTTCGTTGCGACACCATTATAATAAGTATAACTTTATTAATCAAACAATTTAGTGGAAACAGTTTCATTAGGAATTAATTAACAAATAAGTACAAGTTTTGTTCTGAGAAATGTCGGTAAGGCACAGCAGCGAAGATCTAGCCGCGATTCAGGACGACAGTACCCTTTGCCTTATCTGCGATAAACCAATACAGTATAGGGCGCAGCTACGGAGCACTACTTGTGGTCATCATTTCCACATAGCGTGCTTCAACATACGCGTCGGTAGTAGGGAAATTTGGCCCACTTGTGATCAGCCGTTGCAGAGTATGGAAGGAGAAGGAGCTGAAGCACTTAGTGGGGAACCACAGACCAGCCATCAGGCAAGAGTGCAAACCAGGGCAGCAGCGCAAAGGGCCAACTTACTAGCAGAAATGGCACAGAGAGATGTTAGCCAGGAAAGAAGGTTAGAGGAGGGAATAGAGCCAGCCGAATCTGTTAGGAATAGCGACGTGAATTTAGCAAGGTTAATAGCGAATGCCATGGCGACGGCTGCATCTCGGCAAAATGAGCGACTGGAAATTCAAGCAGTCAGACAAACGGAATTGTTGACACAAGCGCTTGAAAATGGGTTCCAGAGGTTGTACTCAGTAGTAGCGACACACCAGGTGAACGCTGAGGAAAAAACACAACATGCAGCGAATTTACGTAGCCAAGTATCAGCAACAGCAGCTAGTGAGCAGGCAAGCAACGGTAATAGCATTTTGGAGCTTAGACCAGACAGAATAAGTCAGGTTAAAAGTAGTTGGAAGTTAAGGTTTAATGGCAAGTCAGGTATATCAGTGGACGAGTTTATTTATAGAGCGGAAGCAATGACCCATCAAGTTTTAGAAAATAACTTCGTAGTTCTGTCTCGGTATGTTAGCAATTTGTTTGAAGGAAATGCTAGTGAATGGTTCTGGAGATACCATAAGAAGGTAGAGCCTTGAGGGAACAATTCAAAGACGAGCGTACCGATCAGCATATTAAAGCTGCTATCAGCAAACGAAGACAGGGAGATAAAGAGTCATTTGACGAGTTCTACGAGGCGATAGTGGCGCTAGCTGACAAACTGTCTACTCCACTACCAGAGATTGAGTTTCTAGAGCATCTTCGGGCTAATCTCCTGCCCGATATTCAGCATGAGTTATTATATGAGTCCATAGCTTCGGTCTCTAAGTTAAGGCAGTTAGTGCGTACTAGAGAAACCTTTATGCAGACAGTACGGAAACCATTGAGTGTAACACCAAGACCAATGCCTAGGAGAATGGTAAATGCAGTGAGCATTCAAACAGATGAAGAGTCTGAGGCGGAAGATGACGTGCCAGTGGTGGAAGCAATTAATTTGGTTTGTTGGAACTGTGATACGGCGGGACATCCCTATCAAGAGTGTGTAGCAGAACGGCGAGTGTTTTGCTATGGCTGTGGGAAGCCAAACACACATCTCGAGGGCCAGCAATACAGATTAGAGAAAACACAAGGGTTAGAAAAATGTTTGCCCGAATTTATGCATATCCCCGATGAGAAATCATAAGAAATACCTAAATATTCAGAAACGGAACCAGTAGAGTCGCCTAGATTAGGAATCTATTGGTCAAAGACTCGTTCAAAAGAGCGAAGGAAGGCTTTTAATAAAGGTGTTAAAATAGAGCGAAAGCTAATAGCCTCGGCGGTAGTCGGCAATGTTTTTGATATCCGTCCTTATGCAGAGGTAAAGTTATTCAATAGATTAGTAAGTGGCCTAATGGATACTGGGGCTAGCATAAGTTGTGTTGGTGGCAGTTTTGCCGAAGAATTATTGTCTGTAAAACAGAATATTAGGCCAATGTCAAATAAAGTAAATACTGCAGATGGAACACCCCAGCAGATAGTAGGAAAGATAAATACTGAAGTTAATTTTAGAGGAAATAGTAAGATATTAAAATTTTATACAGTCCCTGGGCTAACCCAGGATTTTTACTTAGGCATAGATTTTTGGCTCGCTTTTGATTTATTACCATCTGGACTGTCAGTAGGACCGATACAGATAGCTAGTTTAAGCGTAGAGGATACCGCGCAACGGATGTTAGACAGTAATCAGAAGCAACGTTTGTCTGAATGTATGGGTTTGTTTCCATCATTCGCTAAGTTGGGACTAGGGAAAACGCAGCTGCTGTCACATTCAATAGATGTTGCTGGTGCAGCACCAATTAAGCAGCGACACTATCCTATGTCACCGGCAAAAGAACAATTGATATATGAAGAGTTAGATCGTATGTTAAAATTAGGAGTTATTGAAGAATCTCAAAGTGATTGGTCTTCGCCCGTTGTGTTGGTGAGTAAGCCAGGAAAACATAGGTTATGCATAGATATTAGACGGGTGAATGCCGTTACAGTTAAGGATGCTTACCCAATGCCAATCATAGACGGCATTCTTAGCAGATTACCTAAGGCCGAGTATATCACAAGTCTCGACTTGAAGGACGCGTATTGGCAAATTCCTTTACAGCCCGAGTCACGGGATAAGACAGCCTTTTCAGTAGCAGGTAGAAACCTGTACCATTTCAAAGTAATGCCTTTTGGATTATGTAACGCGGCACAAACCATGTCCAAACTCATGGATAAAATAGTGTCACCCGGCGGCGTCATCAGATATTATCTACTTGGATGATCTGTTGTCTCAGATTCGTTTGACGAGATTATAACTCTACTTACAGAGCTATCCAAATGTATATCCGATGCAGGGCTAACTATAAACGTCGAGAAAAGCCATTTTTGTAGAAAGAATGTCAAGTATCTAGGGCATATTGTAGGTGAGGGAACTATTAAGACAGACCCAGATAAAATATCCGCCATAGTCGATTTCCCCACCCCAAAATCGGTTAAACAAGTTCGGCGCTTTTTAGGAATGGCCGGTTGGTATCACGAATTCATTCAAAATTACGCTGCTATTGCGTATTGCATATGGACGTCAGAGGCTCAGTCAGCATTTGAGGACTTGAAAACACGTTTAAGCAAGGCACCAGTTTTACATAGTCCCGATTTTAGAAAACCTTTCTCCATAAACTGTGACGCCAGTCATACGGGAGTTGGCGCGGTGCTAACCCAGTTAACAGAGGATAAGGACGAAGTACCCATTGCGCAGGGTTTGAAAACTGCGAAAACTGTCAACAGTTTTGCTGTGTGCTGTTGCTTCTGCTTCGGAAACTATGAACAGTCGAAGCAAAAGCAACAGCAAAAAACCGAAATCAAAAAATCTGACAGCAAAAGCATCAGCAAATAACCGAAATAGAAAATTTTGACAGCAGCAGCAAACAGCAAAAATCCGAAAGCAAAAAACCTGACAGCAGCAGCAATAGTAAAAATCCGAAAGCAAAATATCCGACAGCAGCAGCAATAGCAAAAATCCGAAAGCAAAATATCCGACAGCAGCAGCAAACAGCAAAAATCCGAAACAGATTGCTTTGATAGCAATAGCCAACTTATACATTTTAATACTTGGAACTGTTCTGACTGTTGCTTTTAGCCAATTTCGGAAGTCGACGAAAGCAGCAGTCAGAAAAATAGTCGCAGCAGAACTGATTTTTGGCCTACTTTGATTTTACCTACACCTATACATACATACACATGAAAGTACACATACTCAATACTCTTTTCTCTTTATTGTATTGTCTATTTTAAATACCCAGTAAAATTTGAATAAACAAACAGTAGAGTAATTTTAATAAGCAAAAAGAAATACAAATTTTTGTTTAATAAGCGCTGAATCGATACATACAAAAATAGTATCATAAATAGACTGATGTTGCTGCTCTTGTTGGATCTGTTGTTGCCATTGCATAAACTGATTCTGCTGTTCTTGAAGTAGAGCCTGAACTTGAAAATATCAAAAAAGCTAACTTCGGCAATGCCGAAGTTTATATACCCTTGCAGTCCTTGGCAATAATTTATTTACATTTTGAAATTTCTTTCCTTGCAACTCAAGTCATCAACACACAAACAAAACATTTAAATTATTTCTCTTTTTACTAAAAATTTTTCCATCATTCCCTAAGCAAAGCACAACACTCATACACATACATACATACGTGTAGCGCTGCGTGTGTGTGTGCGTATGCATGTGCTCTATTTGATTTGCTGATGACGTAGAACCGATTTGTATTGACTGTAACTTGTGTTCTATTTATCCGATCAAACTCAAATTTTGGAATCTGAGATTTTATATCAAATTCTATTATATTGGTAAATTTCATGGGGATATTCCAATTTTTGCAAAAATTTTTGTTCTAGAGCTATATGATATAGTAGTCCGATCCTGACAATTTTCATACTCTATTATCTCCCGCCTAAAAGTAGCTCAAATATGAAATTTCATTCCGATAGCTCTTAAGATGCTAGCGTGAAGTTGATTTGCACAGACGGACGGACGGACGGACGGACGGACGGACAGACGGACATGGCTATATAGACTCAGCTTCTCATGCTGATCAAGAATATATATACTTTATGGGGTCGGAAACGTCTCCTTCTGTGCGTTACAAACATCTGACCAATTTTATAATACCCTCTGCAAGGGTATAAAAAGCTTTATCCAAGGGAGTGTAGAAGTTGCTGTGCTTGCATTTAAATTGCGTTTTGTTACCTCAGCATAAGATACACCTGTGTTGTTACGCTAGTTTTGATGTAGTGGCTGCTGTTGCTGTGTTGTTGATCTTGTAGGACTGCGGTTCGATCTTAAAGTGGGAGACTGTTGTTGTTTAATGTTATTAATCCTGAATGGAGGGACAGAAATCATTTGGGTACCTAATGAAGCTACGGAGCACTACTTGCGGTCATCATTTCCACATAGCGTGCTTCAACATACGCGTCGGTAGTAGCGAAATTTGCCCCACTTGTGATCAGCCGTTACAGAGTATGGAAGGAGAAAGAGCTGAAGCACTTAGTGGGGGATCACAGACCAGCCATCAGGCAAGAGTGCAAACCAGGGCAGCAGCGCAAAGGGCCAACTTACTGGCAGAAATGGCACAGAGAGATGTTAGCCAGGAAAGAAGGTTAGATGAGGGTATAGAGCCAGCCGAATCTGTTAGGAATAGCAAGGTTAATAGCGAATGCCATGGTGACGGCTGCATCTTGGCAAAATGAGCGACTGGAAATTCAAGCAGTCATACAAACGGAATTGTTGACACAAGCTCTAGAAAATGGGTTCCAGAGGTTGTACTCAGTAGTAGCGACACCCAGGTGAACGCTGAGGAAAATACACAACAGGCAGCGAATTTACGTAGCCAAGTATCAGCAACAGCAGCTAGTGAGCAGGCAAGCAACGGTAATAGTATTTTGGAGCTTAGACCAGACAAAATAAGTCAGGTTATAAGTAGTTGGAAATTAAGGTTTAATGGCAAGTCCGGTATATCAGTGGATGAGTTTATTTATAGAGCGGAAGCAATGACCCATCAGGCTTTAGAAGGTAATTTCGTAGTTCTGTCGCGGTATGTTAGCAATTTGTTTGAAGGAAATGCTAGTGAGTGGTTCTGGAGATACCATTAGAAGGTATCACACATCAAGTGGCTAGAATTATGTAGAGCCTTGAGGGAGCAGTTCAAAGACGAGCGTACCGATCAGCATATTAAAGCTGCTATCAGCAAACGCAGACAGGGAGATAAAGAGTCGTTCGACGAATTCTACGAGGCGATAGTAACGCTAGCTGACAAACTGTCTACTCCGTTACCAGAGATTGAGTTACTAGAGCATCTTAGAGCTAATCTCCTGCCCGATATTTAGCATGAGTTATTGTATTAGTGCGTACTATAGAAACCTTTATGCAGACAGTACGGAAACCATTGAGTGTACCACCAAGACCCATGCCTAGGAAAGTGGTAAATGCACTTCGGAGAAGTGCACGCAAATAGATGATCTCTCGAGCAATACAGATTAGAGGAAACACAAGGGTTAGAAGAATATTTGCCCGAATTTACGCATATCCCCGATAAGAAATCACAAGAAATATCTAAATATTCGGAAACGGAACCAGTAGAGTCGTCTAGATTAGGAATCTATTGGTCAAAAACTCGTTCAAGAGAGCGAAGGAAGGCTTTTAATAAAGGTGTTAAAAAAGAGCGAAAGCTAATAGCCTCGGCGGTAGTCGGCAATGTTTTTGATATCCGTCCTTATGCAGAGGTAAAGTTATTCAATAGATTAGTAAGTGGCCTCATGGATACTGGGGCTAGCATAAGTTGCGTTGGTGGCAGTTTTGCCGAAGAATTATTGGCTGTAAAACAGAATATTAAGCCAATGTCAAATAAAGTAAATACTGCTGATGGAACACCCCAGCAGATAGTAGGAAAGATAAGTACTGATGTTAATTTTAGAGGAAATAGTAAGATATTAAAATTTTATATAGTCCCTGGGCTAACACAGGATTTTTACTTAGGCATAGATTTTTGGCTCGCTTTTGATTTATTACCATCTGGACTATCAGTAGGACCGATACAGATAGCTAAGTAGTTTAAGCGTAGAGGATACGGCGCAACGGATGTTAGACAGTAATCAGAAGCAACGTTTGTCTGAATGTATGGGTTTGTTCCCATCATTCGCTAAGTTGGGACTAGGGAAAACGCAGCTGCTGTCACATTCAATAGATGTTGCTGGTGCAGCACCAATTAAGCAGCGACACTATCCTATGTCACCGGCAAAAGAACAATTGATATATGAAGAGTTAGATCGTGTTATTGAGGAATCTCAAAGTGCTTGGTCTTCGCCCGTTGTGTTGGTGAGTAAGCCAGGAAAACATAGGTTATGCATAGATAGTAGACGGGTGAATGCCGTTACAGTTAAGGATGCTTACCCAATGCCAATCATAGACGGCATCCTTAGCAGATTACCTAAGGCCGAGTATATCACAAGTCTCGACTTGAAGGACGCGTATTGGCAAATTCCTTTACAGCCCGAGTCACGGGATAAGACAGCCTTTTCAGTAGCAGGTAGACCCCTGTACCATTTCAAAGTAATGCCTTTTGGATTATGTAACGCGGCACAAACCATGTCCAAACTCATGGATAAAATAGTGCCATCAGATATTGTCATAGTGTCATCAGATATTTATCTACTTGGATGATCTGTTGATCGTCTCAGATTCGTTTGACGAGCATATAACTCTACTTACAGAGCTATCGAAATGTATATCCGATGCAGGGTTAACTATACACGTCGAGAAAATCCATTTTTGTAGAAAGAATGTCAAGTATCTAGGACATATTGTAGGTGAGGGAACTATTAAAACAGACCCAGATAAAATATCCGCCATAGTCGATTTCCCCCCACCCAAAAAATAGGAATGGCGGATTGGTATCACAAATTCATTCTGCTATTGCATCTCCAATTACCGATACTTTAAAGCATAAGCGTAAATTCATATGGACGTCAGAGGCTCAGTCAGCATTTGAGGAGTTGAAAAGACGTTTAAGCCAGGCACCAGTTTTACATAGTCCCGATTTTAGAAAACCTTTCTCCATAAACTGTGACGCCAGTCATACGGGAGTTGGCGCGGTGCTAACCCAGTTAACAGAGGATAAGGACGAAGTACCCATTGCGTTTATGTCGAAAAAAATGAACCAGGCACAAAGAAATTACTCAGTTACAGAGAAAGAGTGTTTGGCAGCCGTGTTAGCAGTAAAAAAATATAAGGCCTACGTGGAGGGTCAAGAATTTTCTATCATAACTGACCATGCTTCGTTAAAGTGGTTAATGAGTCAATCAGACTTGAGTTCTAGGTTGGCCAGATGGTCTTTGAAACTTCAGGGATTTAATTTTACCATTTCACATCGAAAAGGTAGCAATTTAGTTTACCGGCGTAGTGAGCATTTTCCTGGGGAGAAGTTAGCAGATGATCAGTGCTGGAAACTATGGATTCCCAAGGGATTAGTGGCGCAGTTGTTGAAATTGGCTCACGAAAGCCCTCTAGCGGCCCACTGCGGTATTAATAAGACATTGGAAAAACTTAGACGCTACTATTACTGGCCAAATCTAGTGTCAGAAGTTAAAGAGTTTATAAACAGATGTGAAGTTTGTAAAGCCACTAAACACCCGAATTATACGTTAAGGCCACCATTAGGCAAGTCGGGTGAAACGTCGAGATTCTTCGAGAAACTGTATGTGGATTTCTTGGGTCCTTACCCGCGTAGCAAGTCTGGCAATATTGGAATATTTATTGTAGTGGACCACTTCTCAAAATTTCCGTTTCTAAAGAAGGTAAAAAAGTTTACTGCAGAAGTGGTTACACAGTTTCTAGAAGAGGATCTTTTTCATTGTTTTGGGGTACCTGAGATTATAGTTTCCGATAATGGGCCCCAATTTAGAGCACACCATTTTAATGAGCTACCGCAAAGGTATAAAGTGCGTCACACATATACGGCTGCGTATGCTCCGCAGGCTAACGTGTCAGAGAGAGTAAACCGGTCGGTATTGGCAGCAGTGAAGGCTTACATAAGTCCAAGCCAGTCTGATTGGGACGAAAAGCTAAGTAGTATCGCTTGTGCCTTAAGGTCTACTGTTCATTCGGCGATAAACACAACACCCTATAGGATGGCATTTGGTCAGCATATGGTAACCGACGGATCAGTTTACCCAGTGCTACGGAACTTAGAGTTGTTAGAGGATCGGGCTGTGAGGTTTAGTAGGGACGACTCTTTCGAAATAATGGGGGGGTTTTGTAGTAGCGCTTGTAACCGTTTGTATTTAGAAAGAAAACGAAAAATAATAGTAGGAATGATTTTTTTTATCTATAACTAAAACGACATATAAACGTTTTATCCCTAAAAGCGAGCAATACATATAACATAGCACCCGCGTTCACTGCTTTCACTTCTTCCACTGCTTGCGCTGCTTGTATTGTTAGTTAGCGTTATACTAACAAACAGAATGTTAGTCTACTATGTAAATTTTGGGAAAAGTAGGAACTGCGATTTCGAGATTCATTTTTTTTTGGTTGGGTTCAGAAAATTTTCTTTGAATTTTTCAATCCGATTACTTTCTCTTGCGTTTTTGTGGCGCCCCCTAGGCTCCTCTAAAGTTGGGATCAGGGAAGTTTAGGGGTAATCGAGGTGAAGAGAGGGGTCCAAAGAGGACTAAGGGATAGAAATTTAGCCAAGTATGTCGGCCCCCATGGGAATGACTTTTCTTTTTCAAGTCATCTTCAAGTAGTGCGGACACAAAAATTAAAGTCATAGTGAAAACTCATTTTTTTTTGGAAAAAAGTCTGATTGTGAAATGTAAATTGTGAATTTGAAGCAGTTTTCTTCTAGTGAGTGATAGTGTGATAGTGAGAATATAGAGTGATAGAGAGAAAGCCATATATATTTTTAATCCGGTGCCAAATCAAATGGTAAATACTAGCAAAAGCGCCTTCGAATGTGGGTGTATTAAGAAAATTTTTTTTATATAGAATTGGCACCTAGTCCTGGTCTAAACCTAGTCTGCAGACTACACATAATGGTCCATACCTAGTTCACAGACTATATTTAATGATCTAGGCCGGTCAGCCGACTCAAGAAAGGCGTATGAGAGACAAGCCGTCGAAACGGAGCAGCAAACGCGGAGTATTGACCAGAAAAGATCTGAGGAGACGGTCATGAAAGAGTAAAACGAAGAAAAAGAGTATATGATTCTCTAGGCTAGAGGAGAGACTCACCCCGCCGCCACTATCTTGCTTGATAAGTAAAAGCTTTTCTCGAAATAACTATCAGCCAGCGAAGCTTTTATATGTATGAGTAGCCGCCTGGCTTGCATTCCGTTTTGGGTGTTTTATTTGCTGGTGATCGCTACCTAGCCTTCGGCCACAAAACTAAATATCTTCGCCACGCCCTAATGTTGCATGGGTTAAACTAATGTTTGGCAGAAATAATTTATGCCTTTAATTTTTATACCCTTGCAGAGGGTATTATAAAATTGGTCAGATGTTTGTAACGCACAGAAGGAGACGTTTCCGACCCCATAAAGTATATATATTCTTGATCAGCATGAGAAGCTGAGCCGATATAGCCGGTGCGTACGCGTTTTACTCAGCCATCTTAAGAGCTATCGGGATGCAATTTTTTTTGGGGGCTTATTTTTACCCAGGTGAGATAAAGTATGAAAATCATCGGGATTGGACTACTATATCATATAGCTCTGGAACAAAAATTTTTGCAAAAATTGGAGTATCCCCATGAAATTTACCAATATAATAGAATTTGGTATAAAATCTCAGATCCCAAAATTTGAATTTGATCGGATAAATAGAACACAAGTTACAGTCAATACAAATCGGTTCTACGTCATCAGCAAATCAAACAGATCACATGCATACACACACACAGACGCAAAGCTACACGAACTGTATGTGTATGCGTGCGATGCTTTGGATGGTAGAAGAAGAAAAATTGTAGTAAGAAGAGTAATAATTTGAATGTTTTGTTTGTGTATTGATGAATTGAGTTGCAGGGTAAGAAATTTTAAAATGTAAAAATATTATTGCCAAGGACTGCAAGGGTATATAAACTTTGGCATAGCCGAAGTTAGCTTCTTTGATATTTTTTTATCATTTTGCCCTAAAGCTAACTTTTAACTCGTAAAATTCTGAGTCTTTGGTGTACTACGATGCCAAGTTTATTTATTTAGTAATCTTTTATTTTACTTTACTTTTAACTTTTTTTTTTCTAATTATACCCTTGCAAAAAGGGTATATTAATTTTGGTCAGAAGTGTGCAACGCATAGAAGGAAGCATCTCCGACCATATAAAGTATATATATTCTTGATCAGCACGACGAGACGAGTTCAAATAACCATGTCCGTCCGTCCGTCCGTCCGTCCGTCTGGATCGATGCGAACTCCTCCTAGACCGTAAGAGCTACAGAGCTGAAATTTTGCACGTAGGCTTGTATATACTGCAGGGGTTGTATATCTCGGATTCAGTCGGATCGGACCACTATATCATATAGCTCCCATACAAACGGCAAAGTCACGAACAGTGACTTTTCTCAATAACTTCGTTATCTTATAAGCAATTGCCATAAAAATTGGTTTTGGTCAGTTTTGTGTTCTTATTAAAAATTGTGCCAAATTTGATCAAGATCGGGTGACTATATCATATAGCTCCCATACAAACGGCAAAGTCACGAACAGTGACTTTTCTCAATAACTTCGTTACTTTTTAAGCTATTGTCGTGAAATTTAATATAAGTAAGTTTATTGTAACTATAAAACACTGTGCAAAATTTGATAAAGATCGGGTGACTAAATCATATAGCTCCCATAGGAACGATCGGTCAAAAACAGTGACTTTTGTCAATAACTTCGTTACTTTTGATGCGATTGCTTTCAAATTTAACATTTGTCAGTTTAATATATCTGTTAATGACTGTGCCGAATTTGGTAAGGATCGGGTAACTATATCATATAGCTCCCATAGGAAGGATCGGTGGAAAACAGTGACTTTCATCAGAAAGTTCGTTATATCCTATGCTAAGATTGAAGGCCGTTCTTTCGCAAACATTACCCTTTTTAGATAAAACAATTAGTTTAGATAAAAGAGTTACTAACAAACTTGCAAGGGTATACAAACTTTGACTCGGTCGAAGTTAGCCCCGGCCCTCTGGTTTTATTTTTTTTTTTGTCATGATTGAACTTTGGAGAAAATTTTGGTTTACCCCTTTTTTTTGGCACGCCACTGGCGAAAGCTTAGCATGGTGATTTAATTCTCTCTCGAGCCAGCAACATACATACACTCTCCCTACATTTTACACATTTGCTTACAGCGGTCACCAGAAAGATCTTTCTCCGTGGGATGCTTAAGTGAGTACTCTTTTGTTTAAATATCATTTTTTTTTGTTTTTATACCCTTGCAGAGGGTATTATAAAATTGGTCAGATGTTTGTAACGCACAGAAGGAGACGTTTCCGACCACATAAAGTATACATATTCTTGATCAGCATGAGAAGCTGAGTCGATATAGCCATGTCCGTCTGTCCGTCCGTCCGTCCGTCCGTCCGTCCGTCCGTCCGTCCGTCCGTCCGTCCGCCCGTCCGTCCGTCCGTCCGTCTGTGCAAATCAACTTCACGCTGGCATCTTAAGAGCTATCGGAATGAAATTTCATATTTGAGCTACTTTTAGCCGGGAGATAATAGAGTATGAAAATTGTCAGGATCGGACTACTATATCATATAGCTCTAGAACAAAAATTTTTGCAAAAATTGGAGTATCCCCATGAAATTTACCAATATAATAGAATTTGATATAAAATCTCAGAAATTTGAGTTTGATCGGATAAATAGAACACAAGTTACAGTCAATACAAATCGGTTCTACGTCATCAGGAAATCAAACAGAGCACATGCATACGCACACACAGACGTAGCGCTACACGTATGTATGTATGTGTATGCGTGTTGTGCTTTGCTTAAAAATTTGTAGTAAAGAGAGAAATAATTTGAATGTTTTGTTTGTGTGTTGATGAATTGAGTTGCAAGGAAAGAAATTTCAAAATGTAAAAAAATTATTGCCAAGGACTGCAAGGGTATATAAACTTCGGCATTGCCGAAGTTAGCTTCTTTGATATTTGGTATATGAATGACCAGTGGAGTAAAGAGAGAGTTAAAGCAGTTTTCGTTGCTCTCGTTTGAAATAACATGTAAAATTGAATTTTGGTAAAACCAGCAGAAGTTTAACTTATGCACAAAAAAAAATGTTCTTTCTTTGAATTTTAAAATGTTTTTTATATAAACATTGTCATACCTATATATATTTATATCATTATCTATAATTCTAATTCTGAAATGCCTTATTATAATTATTATTTTTATTAAATATAAGTTTTTAAAATGAATTTAGGCTGAGCCGTTTATAAGAGGGGGGAATCATGCGAAGTAAGTTAGAGTGAAAATTGGTTTGGCATAGGGATCGCTGGGTAATTTTTGTTGGCTTTAGTACAGCGATCATGGTAGGGTGGGCGAATTTTTCTTTTGGGCCTCACTGATATCAGACCCATTCTTTTTCAGCAGCAGCGCCAAAACACGACGGTATTTCTTTTCTTTTTCTCATCATTTCCTCTGTTCTTTTTATACCATACACCCATAGGGTGAAATGCTATATAAAAAGTCGCCAAAATGTATGTAACAGGCAGAAGGAAGCTTTTCCGACCCCATAAAGTAAATATATTCTTGATCAGTATCAACAGCCGAGTTGATCTAGCCATGTCCGTCTGTCCGTCCGTCTGTCCGTCCGTCCGTCCGTCCGTCCGTATGAACGCCTAGATCTCGGAGACTATAAGAGATAGAGTCACCAAATTTGGAATGTAGTCTCGTGTAGTATGTAGAGTGATCAAGTTTGTTTCAAATTTTTGCCACGCCCCTTTCCGCCTCCGTAATTAAAAAAAAACGTTTTTCTCAAAAACTATTGCAGCTAGAGACACCATATTTGGTATAAATATTTGCTTAGTATTTATTTGTATATATTTGCGCACATTTTGTATGAATAAAGATTTCGACACGCCCTTTCCGCCCCCGAAATTTGAAAAACTCGATTATCTTCCGTAATTTTTTACCTTGAGGAACCAAATTCGCCACACTTAAATTTAATACTAATACCCATCAAAATACCAAATTTGATCAAAATCGGACAAAAAATAGCCAAGTTATGCATATAAACGTTTTTCCATAAGGCCGGAGTTGGCCGTTGGTGGGTGGGGCGCTAGGGTGCTCAAATGCATGAGTGAGCGAGATACTAAGATATGCTTGTAAAAAGCATGTGAACAGAATTTTTTTGAAATAGGCAAATGCATTTGTTATTACGAATTTGAAATATTTGTTTTGCTGTTGTATGGTGTACCTAAGTCGGCGAGACGACTTACTTACTTCATTTCTTTTGCAAATACGAAACGTTATACCGAGGATAAATAGTCTCAGTACGCGAATTCATTAATAAAATTTTTACTAGTAGAGCGGGTAGTCTCTCCATTCCCCCATCCCCCATTTCTCACCGACTAATTTGAGCCGAAACCAGCGCGTACTACTGATAGGTTCTACCAGTTTCCAACAGCTCACAGAAAAGTTGTAGCAGGTTATGTGTTACATATGGGACTCAAAATGGCGGCTGCAGAATGGATCCAGCAGCTTGTATAGCTGCTATATAAAGGATGGCGGCTAAAGGTCTCACAATGGTGGCTGTAGTTTGGTTCCAGCAGTTTGTATAGCTGTTATGTAAAGGATGGCGGCTATAAGACTTAAAATGGCGGCTCTAAAATGGTTCAAGACGCTTGTATAGCCGTTATATAAAGGATGGCGGATAAAGGTCTCAAAATGGTGGATGTAGATCGGTTCCAGCAGTTAGAAAAGCAATTTTATAAAGGATGGCGGCTACAAAACTCTAAGTGGCGGCTGTAGAATACTTCCAGCAGATTGTATAGTTGTTCTATAAAGGATGGCGGCTATAAGACTCAAAATGGAGGCTGTAGAATGATTCCAGCAGCTTGTATAGCTGTTATATAAAGGATGGCGGCTATAGAATGGTTCAAGAAGCTGGTATAGTTATTATATAAAGAATGGCGGCTATAAGTCTCAAAATGGTCGCTGTAGGACGGTTCCAGCAGTTTGTAAAGCTGTTATATAAAGGATGTCGGCTATAAGACTCAAAATGGCGACTGTAGAATGGTTCCAGCAGCTTGTATAGTTGTTCCATATAGGATGGCGGCTTTTTGACTCAAAATGGAGGCTTTAGAATGATTCTAGCAGCTGGTATAGCTGTTATATAAAGAATGGTTGCTATAAGATTCAAAATGGTGGCTGTAGAATGGTTCCAGCAGCTTGTATAGATGTTATATAAAGGATGGCGGCTATAAGACTCAAAATGGCGGCTGTTGAATGGTTCAAGCAGCTTGTATAGCTGTTCTATAAAGTATGGCGGCTAAAGGTCCCACAATGGTGGCTGTAGATCGGTTCCAGCAGTTTGTATAGCTGTTATATAAAGGATGGCGGCTATAAGACTTAAATGGCGGCTATAGAATGGTTCAAGAAGCTTGTATAGCCGTTATATAAAGGATGACGGCTATAAACCTCAAAATGGTGGCTGTAGAACGGTTCCAGCAGCTGGAATAGCTGTTATATAAAGGATGGCGGATAAAGGTCTCAAAATTGTGGCTGTAGATCGGTTCCAGCAGTTAGAATAGAAATTTTATAAAGGATGGCGGCTGTAGAATAGTTCCAGCAGCTTGTATAGCTTTTATATGGCAGCTTGTATAGCTTTCATATAAAGGATGGCGGCTATAAGATTCAAAATGGCGGCTTTAGAATTATTCCAGCAGCTTTTATAAAGGGTGGCGGCTATAAGTCTCAAAATTGTCGCTGTAGAACGGTTCCAGCAGCTTGTAAATCTGTTATATAAGGGATGGCGGCTATAAGACTCAAAATGGCGGCTGTAGAATTGTTCCAGCAGCTTGTATAGCTGTTTTATAAAGAATGGCGGCTTAAGGTCCCACAATGGTTGCTGTAGATCGGTTCCAGCCGTTTGTATAGCTGTTATATAAAGGATGGTTGCTATATGATTCAAAATGGTGGCTGTAGAATTGTTCCAGCAGCTTGTATAGATGTTATATAGAGGATGGCGGCTATAATACTCAAAATGGCGGCTGTAGAATTGTTCCAGCAGCTTGTATAGCTGTTTTATAAAGAATGGCGGCTTAAGGTCCCACAATGGTTGCTGTAGATCGGTTCCAGCCGTTTGTATAGCTGTTATATAAAGGATGGCGGCTATAGAATGGTTCAAGAAGCTTGTATAGTTATTTATTTATTTATTTATTTATTTATTTATTTATTTACGTCAACTAAGTCAGCAGTCGACGAAAAAGCTTAAGCTAAAATACAGATATTAATTAATTCATGAAGGTAGCTTAGCTTTATGCACAACATCCCCGACCCGGTGGAGGTGTTTTATTTGCAACAAGGTGCCAGCTATGCCCCGATTCACAGCCAATGTGGTCAGGGATGAGTTGCAGCCAATCCAATATCCAGTCCAGAATACTTTCAGTGGTTACGCTGTAGATAATTAAAAAGTATAGCGCGAAGAGAAGTGACAGATAGATGAGGAGAAATAAGGTGAGAAAGGTTGTTAAAAGATTGGCAAAGAACACGAAGAGGTTCGTGAAGAGAGTAGTTAGTCAAACATCTACTAAGGTGAAGAGGAAAAAAGTTTCTGGTCCGACGTGAGGGAACACAGAAATATAGTGTATCTAGTAAATTGGTAGAACTGACTTCGCCGTTGACTACTTTGTGTAGAAAGAGAATCCCAAATACGAGCCTACGGTTGTAAAGTGAAGGAAGATTAATAAGAAGAAGTCTGTCAGAATAAGAAGGTAGGCGAAGATTCGGGTCCCAATTAAGACCGCGTAACGCAAACTTAAGGAATTGCTTCTGTACCGATTCAATACTACGCTGGTGAACATCATATTGAGGGTTCCACACTGGTGAGCAATATTCTAGAGTAGGGCGAACTAACGAAGTGTATAAAACCTTTGTCACATATGGATCATCAAATTCTTTGGCCCAACGTTTAATGAAGCCAAGAAGACTGCATGCTCTATTAACAATTGAAGATATATGAATATTAAAAGAAAGTTTTGGGTCAAACATAACGCCTAAGTCTTTAAATGATGGTACACAATCTAACAGAACAGACTTAATAGAGTAATGAGCTAGGAACGGCGACAAACGACTGAAAGTCATAAAAGAGCATTTAGAGGCATTAAGGTGTAATTTATTAACGTGACACCAATCACAGAACGCATCGAGATCTGATTGCAAGTACTGTTGGAAAGAAGGATCATTATATGAATAACAAATCTTGACGTCATCCGCAAACATGAGCACGCGTGAATGAGCCAAGGCCAAAGGCAAATCGTTTATAAACAAGGTAAATAACAGTGGGCCCAGATGACTGCCTTGGGGGACGCCTGACGTAACTCGAACAGTTTTAGATATCGAGGATCGAAAAGACACCTTTTGGGTTCTGCCAATAAGATACGACTTTAACCAAGCCAATAGTTTCGGGGAAAAACCCATGATGTTAAGTTTCATGAGAAGCAAGGAATGATCAACCGTATCGAAAGCCTTACTAAAGTCAGTATAAATAACATCAGTTTGACACTTTTTACGGAAGCCATGGTGTACAAGGGTAGTCAATTCTAAAAGAATTGAGAAGAATTCTAAAAAAATTATATAAAGAATGGCGGCTATAAGTCTCAAAATGGTCGCTGTAGAACGGTTCCAGCAGCTTGTAAAGCTGTTATATAAAGGATGTCGGCTATAAGACTCAAAATGGCGACTGTAGAATGGTTCCAGCAGCTTGTATAGATGTTATATAGAGGATGGCGGCTATAAGACTCAAAATGGCGGCTGTAGAATTGTTCCAGCCGCTCGTATAGCTGTTTTATAAAATATGGCGGCTTAAGGTCCCACAATGGTTGCTGTAGATCGGTTCCAGCCGTTTGTATAGCTGTTATATAAAGGATAGCGGCTATAGAATGGTTCAAGAAGCTTGTATAGTTATTATATAAAGAATGGCGGCTATAAGTCTCAAAATGGTCGCTGTAGAACGGTTCCAGCAGCTTGTAAAGCTGTTATATAAAGGATGTCGGCTATAAGACTCAAAATGGCGACTGTAGAATGGTTCCAGCAGCTTGTATAGTTGTTCCATAAAGGATGGCGGCTTTTCGACTCAAAATGGAGGCTTTAGAATGATTCCAGCAGTTGGTATAGCTGTTATATAAAGGATGTCGGCTATAAGACTCAAAATGGCGACTGTAGAATGGTTCCAGCAGCTTGTGTAGTTGTTCCATAAAGGATGGCGGCTTTTCGACTCAAAATGGAGGCTTTAGAATGATTCCAGCAGCTGGTATAGCTGTTATATAAAGGATGGTTGCTATAAGATTCAAAATGGTGGCTGTAGAATGGTTCCAGCAGCTTGTATAGCTTTTATATGGCAGCTTGTATAGCTCTAATATAAAGAATAGCGGTTATAAGGCTCAAAATGAAGGCTTTAGAATGGTTCCAGCCGCTTGTATAGCTGTTATACAACTGATGGCCGCTATAAGACTCAAAATGGCGGCTGTAGAATGGTTCAAGTAGCTTGTATAGCTGTTCTATATAGAATGGCGGCTAAAGGTCTCAAAATGGTGGCTGTATATCGGTTCCAGCAGTTTGTATAACTGCTATATAAAGGATGGCGGCTATAAGTCTCAAAATTGTGGCTGAAGAACGGTACCAGCAGCTTGTTTAGCTGTTATATAAAGGATGGCGGCTATAAGATTCAATATGGTGGCTGTAGAATAGTTCCAGCAGGATGGCGGCTATAAGACTCAAAATGGCGGCTGTAGAATGGTTCAAGTAGCTTGTATAGCTGTTCTATATAGAATGGCGGCTAAAGGTCTCAAAATGGTGGCTGTATATCGGTTCCAGCAGTTTGTATAACTACTATATAAAGGATGGCGGCTATAAGTCTCAAAATGGTGGCTGTAGAACGGTTCCAGCAGCTGGAATAGCTGTTATATAAAGGATGGTTGCTATAAGATTCAAAATGGTTGCTGTAGAATGGTTCCAGCAGCTTGTATAGCCGTTATATAAAGGATGGCGGATAAAGGTCGCAAAATTGTGGCTGTAGATCGGTTCCAGCAGTTAGAATAGCAATTTTATAAAGGATGGCGGCTGTAGAATAGTTCCAGCAGCTTGTATAGCTTTTATATGGCAGCTTGTATATCTTTCATATAAAGGATGGCGGCTATAAGATTCAAAATGGCGGCTTTAGAATTATTCCAGCAGCTAGTACAGCTATTATATAAAGGGTGGCGGCTATAAGTCTCAAAATTGTCGCTGTAGAACGGGTCCAGCAGCTTGTAAGGCTGTTATATAAGGGATGGCGGCTATAAGACTTTAAATGGCGGCTATAGAATGGTTCAAGAAGATGGTATAGCTATTATATAAAGGATTGCGGCTATAAGTCTCAAAATGGTCGTTGTAGAACGGTTCCAGCAGCTTGTAAAGCTGTTATATAAAGGATGTCGGCTATAAGACTCAAAATGGAGACTGTAGAATGATTCCAGCAGCTTGTATAGCTGTTATATAAAGGATGGCGGCTATAAGTCTCAAAATGGTGGCTGTAGAACGGTTCCAGCAGCTGGAATAGCTGTTATATGAAGGATGGTTGCTATAAGATTCAAAATGGTTGCTGTAGAATGGTTCCAGCAGCTTGTATAGCCGTTATATAAAGGATGGCGGAAAAAGGTCTCAAAATTGTGGCTGTAGATCGGTTCCAGCAGTTAGAATAGCAATTTTATAAAGGATGGCGGCTGTAGAATAGTTCCAGCAGCTTGTATAGCTTTTATATGGCATCTTGTATAGCTTTCATATAAAGGATGGCGGCTATAAGATTCAAAATGGCGGCTTTAGAATTATTCCAGCAGCTAGTACAGCTATTATATAAAGGGTGGCGGCTATAAGTCTCAAAATTGTCGCTGTAGAACGGGTCCAGCAGCTTGTAAAGCTGTTATATAAGGGATGGCGGCTATAAGACTTTAAATGGCGGCTATAGAATGGTTCAAGAAGATGGTATAGCTATTATATAAAGGATTGCGGCTATAAGTCTCAAAATGGTCGTTGTAGAACGGTTCCAGCAGCTTGTAAAGCTGTTATATAAAGGATTGCGGCTATAAGTCTCAAAATGGTCGCTGTAGAACGGTTCCAGCAGCTTGTAAAGCTGTTATATAAAGGATGTCGGCTATAAGACTCAAAATGGAGGCTGTAGAATGATTCCAGCAGCTTGTATAGCTGTTATATAAAGGATGGTTGCTATATGATTCAAAATGGTGGCTGTAGAATTGTTCCAGCAGCTTGTATAGATGTTATATAGAGGATGGCGGCTATAAGACTCAAAATGGCGGCTGTAGAATTGTTCCAGCAGCTTGTATAGCTGTTCTATAAAGAATGGCGGCTAAAGGTCCCACAATGGTTGCTGTAGATTGGTTCCAGCGGTTTGTATAGCTGTTATATGAAGGATGGCGGCTATAGAATGGTTCAAGAAGCTTGAATAGTTATTATATAAAGAATGGCGGCTATAAGTCTCAAAATGGTCGCTCTAGAACGGTTCCAGCAGTTTGTAAAGCTGTTATATAAAGGATGTCGGCTATAAGACTCAAAATGGTGACTGAGGAATGGTTCCAGCAGCTTGTATAGTTGTTCCATAATGGATGGCGGCTTTTCGACTCAAAATGGAGGCTTTAGAATGATTCCAGCAGCTGGTATAGCTGTTATATAAAGAATGGTTGCTATAAGATTCAAAATGGTGGCTGTAGAATGGTTCCAGCAGCTTGTATAGATGTTATATAAAGGATGGCGGCTATAAGACTCAAAATGGCGGCTGTTGAATGGTTCAAGCAGCTTATCTAGCTGTTCTATAAAGAATGGCGGCTAAAGGTCCCACAATGGTAGCTGTAGATCGGTTCCAGCAGTTTGTATAGCTGTTAAAATGGCGGCTATAGAATGGTTCAAGAAGCTTGTATAGCCGTTATATAAAGGATGGCGGATAAAGGTCTCAAAATGGTGGCTGTAGATCGGTTCCAGCAGTTAGAATTGCAATTTTATAAAGGATGGCGGCTACAAGACTCTAAGTGGCGGCTGTAGAATAGTTCCAGCAGCTTGTATAGCTTTTATACAAAGGATAGCGTCTATAAGATTCAAAATGGCGCCTTTAGGATGGTGCCAGCAGCTGCTATAGCTATTATATAAAATATGTCGGCTATAAGACTGAAAATTGCGGCTGCAGGAAGGTTCCAGCAGCTTGTATAGCTGCTATATATAGGATGGCGGCTAAAGGTCTCACAATGGTGACTGTAGATTGGTTCCAGCAGTTTATATAGCTGTTATATATAGGATGGCGGCAATAAGACTCAAAATGGCGGCTGTAGAATGGTTCAAGTAGCTTGAATAGCTGTTCTATATAGAATGGCGGCTAAAGGTCTCACAATGGTGGCTGTAGATCGGCTCCAGCAGTTTGGATAACTGTTATATAAAGGATGGCGGCTATAGAATGGTTCAAGAAGCTTGAATAGTTATTATATAAAGAATGGCGGCTATAAGTCTCAAAATGGTCGCTCTAGAACGGTTCCAGCAGTTTGTAAAGCTGTTATATAAAGGATGTCGGCTATAAGACTCAAAATGGTGACTGAGGAATGGTTCCAGCAGCTTGTATAGTTGTTCCATAATGGATGGCGGCTTTTCGACTCAAAATGGAGGCTTTAGAATGATTCCAGCAGCTGGTATAGCTGTTATATAAAGAATGGTTGCTATAAGATTCAAAATGGTCGCTGTAGAACGGTTCCAGCAGCTTGTAAAGCTGTTATATAAAGGATGTCGGCTATAAGACTCAAAATGGCGACTGTAGAATGGTTCCAGCAGCTTGTATAGATGTTATATAGAGGATGGCGGCTATAAGACTCAAAATGGCGGCTGTAGAATTGTTCCAGCAGCTCGTATAGCTGTTTTATAAAGTATGGCGGCTTAAGGTCCCACAATGGTTGCTGTAGATCGGTTCCAGCCGTTTGTATAGCTGTTATATAAAGGATAGCGGCTATAGAATGGTTCAAGAAGCTTGTATAGTTATTATATAAAGAATGGCGGCTATAAGTCTCAAAATGGTCGCTGTAGAACGGTTCCAGCAGCTTGTAAAGCTGTTATATAAAGGATGTCGGCTATAAGACTCAAAATGGCGACTGTAGAATGGTTCCAGCAGCTTGTATAGTTGTTCCATAAAGGATGGCGGCTTTTCGACTCAAAATGGAGGCTTTAGAATGATTCCAGCAGTTGGTATAGCTGTTATATAAAGGATGTCGGCTATAAGACTCAAAATGGCGACTGTAGAATGGTTCCAGCAGCTTGTGTAGTTGTTCCATAAAGGATGGCGGCTTTTCGACTCAAAATGGAGGCTTTAGAATGATTCCAGCAGCTGGTATAGCTGTTATATAAAGGATGGTTGCTATAAGATTCAAAATGGTGGCTGTAGAATGGTTCCAGCAGCTTGTATAGCTTTTATATGGCAGCTTGTATAGCTCTAATATAAAGAATAGCGGTTATAAGGCTCAAAATGAAGGCTTTAGAATGGTTCCAGCCGCTTGTATAGCTGTTATACAACTGATGGCCGCTATAAGACTCAAAATGGCGGCTGTAGAATGGTTCAAGTAGCTTGTATAGCTGTTCTATATAGAATGGCGGCTAAAGGTCTCAAAATGGTGGCTGAATATCGGTTCCAGCAGTTTGTATAACTGCTATATAAAGGATGGCGGCTATAAGTCTCAAAATTGTGGCTGAAGAACGGTACCAGCAGCTTGTTTAGCTGTTATATAAAGGATGGCGGCTATAAGATTCAATATGGTGGCTGTAGAATAGTTCCAGCAGGATGGCGGCTATAAGACTCAAAATGGCGGCTGTAGAATGGTTCAAGTAGCTTGTATAGCTGTTCTATATAGAATGGCGGCTAAAGGTCTCAAAATGGTGGCTGTATATCGGTTCCAGCAGTTTGTATAACTGCTATATAAAGGATGGCGGCTATAAGTCTCAAAATGGTGGCTGTAGAACGGTTCCAGCAGCTGGAATAGCTGTTATATAAAGGATGGTTGCTATAAGATTCAAAATGGTTGCTGTAGAATGGTTCCAGCAGCTTGTATAGCCGTTATATAAAGGATGGCGGATAAAGGTCGCAAAATTGTGGCATAAGATCGGTTCCAGCAGTTAGAATAGCAATTTTATAAAGGATGGCGGCTGTAGAATAGTTCCAGCAGCTTGTATAGCTTTTATATGGCATCTTGTATAGCTTTCATATAAAGGATGGCGGCTATAAGATTCAAAATGGCGGCTTTAGAATTATTCCAGCAGCTAGTACAGCTATTATATAAAGGGTGGCGGCTATAAGTCTCAAAATTGTCGCTGTAGAACGGGTCCAGCAGCTTGTAAAGCTGTTATATAAGGGATGGCGGCTATAAGACTTTAAATGGCGGCTATAGAATGGTTCAAGAAGATGGTATAGCTATTATATAAAGGATTGCGGCTATAAGTCTCAAAATGGTCGTTGCAGAACGGTTCCAGCAGCTTGTAAAGCTGTTATATAAAGGATTGCGGCTATAAGTCTCAAAATGGTCGCTGTAGAACGGTTCCAGCAGCTTGTAAAGCTGTTATATAAAGGATGTCGGCTATAAGACTCAAAATGGAGGCTGTAGAATGATTCCAGCAGCTTGTATAGCTGTTATATAAAGGATGGTTGCTATATGATTCAAAATGGTGGCTGTAGAATTGTTCCAGCAGCTTGTATAGATGTTATATAGAGGATGGCGGCTATAAGACTCAAAATGGCGGCTGTAGAATTGTTCCAGCAGCTTGTATAGCTGTTCTATAAAGAATGGCGGCTAAAGGTCCCACAATGGTTGCTGTAGATTGGTTCCAGCGGTTTGTATAGCTGTTATATAAAGGATGGCGGCTATAGAATGGTTCAAGAAGCTTGAATAGTTATTATATAAAGAATGGCGGCTATAAGTCTCAAAATGGTCGCTCTAGAACGGTTCCAGCAGTTTGTAAAGCTGTTATATAAAGGATGTTGGCTATAAGACTCAAAATGGTGACTGAGGAATGGTTCCAGCAGCTTGTATAGTTGTTCCATAATGGATGGCGGCTTTTCGACTCAAAATGGAGGCTTTAGAATGATTCCAGCAGCTGGTATAGCTGTTATATAAAGAATGGTTGCTATAAGATTCAAAATGGTGGCTGTAGAATGGTTCCAGCAGCTTGTATAGATGTTATATAAAGGATGGCGGCTATAAGACTCAAAATGGCGGCTGTTGAATGGTTCAAGCAGCTTATCTAGCTGTTCTATAAAGAATGGCGGCTAAAGGTCTTACAATGGTAGCTGTAGATCGGTTCCAGCAGTTTGTATAGCTGTTAAAATGGCGGCTATAGAATGGTTCAAGAAGCTTGTATAGCCGTTATATAAAGGATGGCGGATAAAGGTCTCAAAATGGTGGCTGTAGATCGGTTCCAGCAGTTAGAATTGCAATTTTATAAAGGATGGCGGCTACAAGACTCTAAGTGGCGGCTGTAGAATAGTTCCAGCAGCTTGTATAGCTTTTATACAAAGGATAGCGTCTATAAGATTCAAAATGGCGCCTTTAGGATGGTGCCAGCAGCTGCTATAGCTATTATATAAAATATGTCGGCTATAAGACTGAAAATTGCGGCTGCAGGAAGGTTCCAGCAGCTTGTATAGCTGCTATATAGGATGGCGGCTAAAGGTCTCACAATGGTGACTGTAGATTGGTTCCAGCAGTTTATATAGCTGTTATATATAGGATGGCGGCAATAAGACTCAAAATGGCGGCTGTAGAATGGTTCAAGTAGCTTGAATAGCTGTTCTATATAGAATGGCGGCTAAAGGTCTCACAATGGTGGCTGTAGATCGGCTCCAGCAGTTTGGATAACTGTTATATAAAGGATGGCGGCTATAAGACTCAAAATAGCGGCTGTAGAATGGTTCAAGAAGCTTGTTTAGCTGTTATATAAAGGATTGCGGCTAAAAGACTCAAAATTGTGGCTAAAGAACGGTACCAGCAGCTTGTTTAGCTGTTATATAAAGGATGGCGGCTATAAGATTCAATATGGTGGCTGTAGAATAGTTCCAGCAGCACGTATAGCTTTTATATGGCCAGCAGCTTGTAAAGCTGTTGTATAGCTCTAATATAAAAAATAGCGGTTATAAGGCTCAAAATGAAGGCTTTAGAATGGTTCCAGCCGCTTGTATAGCTGTTATACAACTGATGGCCGCTATAAGACTCAAAATGGCGGCTGTAGAATGGTTCAAGTAGCTTGTATAGCTGTTCTATATAGAATGGCGGCTAAAGGTCTCAAAATGGTGGCTGTAGATCGGTTCCAGCAGTTTGTATAACTGCTATATAAAGGATGGCGGCTATAAGACTCAAAATGGCGGCTGTAGAATGGTTCAAGAAGCTTGTGTAGATGTAATATAAAGGATGACGGCTATAAGTCTCAAAATGGTGCTGTAGAACGGTTCCAGCAGCTTGTTTAGCTGTTATATAAAGGATGACTGCTATAAGACACAAAATGGAGGCTGTAGAATAGTTCCAGAAGCTTGTATAGCTTGTATAGCATTTATATAAAGGATAGCAGCTATAAGAATGGCGGCTGTAGAATAGTTCCAGCAGCTTGTATAGCTTTTTTATGGCAGTTTGTATAGCTTTAATATAAAGTATAGCGGCTATAAGGCTCAAAATGGCCGCTATAAGACCCAAAATGTCAGTTGCATTTTTCCAGTAGCTTGTATAGCTGTTATATAAAGGATGGCGGCTAAAAGACTCAAAATTGTGGCTAAAGAACGGTACCAGCAGCTTGTTTAGCTGTTATATAAAGGAGGGCGGCTATAAGATTCAATATGGTGGCTGTAGAATAGTTCCAGCAGCACGTATAGCTTTTATATGGCCAGCAGCTTGTAAAGCTGTTGTATAGCTTTAATATAAAAAATAGCGGTTATAAGGCTCAAAATGAAGGCTTTAGAATGGTTCCAGCCGCTTGTATAGCTGTTATACAACTGATGGCCGCTATAAGACTCAAAATGGCGGCTGTAGAATGGTTCAAGTAGCTTGTATAGCTGTTCTATATAGAATGGCGGCTAAAGGTCTCAAAATGGTGGCTGTAGATCGGTTCCAGCATTTTGTATAACTGCTATATAAAGGATGGCGGCTATAAGACTCAAAATGGCGGCTGTAGAATGGTTCAAGAAGCTTGTGTAGATGTAATATAAAGGATGACGGCTATAAGTTCAAGAAGTTTGTATAGATGTAATATAAAGGATGACGGCTATAAGACTCAAAATGGCGGCTGTGGAATAGTTTCAGCAGCTTCTATAGCTTTTATATGGCAGCTTGTATAGCTTTTATATAAAGGATAGCAGCTATAAGAATGGCGGCTGTAGAATAGTTCCAGCAGCATGTATAGCTTTTATATGGCAGCTTGTATAGCTTTAATATAAAGTATAGCGGCTATAAGGCTCAAAATGGAGGCTTTAGAATGGTTCCAGCAGCTTGTATAGCTGTTATACATCGGGTGGCCGCTATAAGACTCAAAATGGCGGCTGTGGAATAGTTTCAGCAGCTTCTATAGCTTTTATATGGCAGCTTGTATAGCTTTTATATAAAGGATAGCAGCTATAAGAATGGCGTCTGTAGAATAGTTCCAGCAGCATGTATAGCTTTTATATGGCAGCTTGTATAGCTTTAATATAAAGTATAGCGGCTATAAGGCTCAAAATGGAGGCTTTAGAATGGTTCCAGCAGCTTGTATAGCTGTTATACAACGGGTGGCCGCTATAAGACTCAAAATGGCGGCTGTAAAATGGTTCAAGTAGCTTGTATAGCTGTTCTATATAGAATGGCGGCTAAAGGTCTCACAATGGTGGCTGTAGATCGGTTCTAGCAGTTTGGATAACTGCCATATAAAGGATGCCGGCTATAAGACTAAAAATGGCGGCTGTAGAATAGTTCAAGAAGCTTGAATAGATGTAATATAAAGGATGACGGCTATAAGTCTCAAAATGGTGGCTGTAGAACGGTTCTAGCAGCTTGTTTAGCTGTTATATAAAGGATGACGGCTATAAGACTCAAAATGGCGGCTGTAGAATAGTTTCAGCAGCTTCTATAGATTTTATATGGCAGCTTGTATAGCTTTTATATAAAGGATAGCAGCTATAAGAATGGCGGCTGTACAATAGTTCCAGCAGCTTGTATAGCTTTTATATGGCAGCTTGTATAGCTTTAATATAAAGTATAGCGGCTATAAGGCTCAAAATGGAGGCTTTAGAATGGTTCCAGCAGCTTGTATAGCTGTTATACAACGGATGGCCGCTATAAGACCCAAAATGTCAGCTGCATTTTTCCAGTAGCTTGTATAGCTGTTATATAGAGGATGGCGGCTATAAGATTCAAAATGGTGTCTGTTGAATAGTACCAGCAGCTCGTATAGCTATTATATGGCAGATTGTATAGCTTTCATATAAAGAATAGCGGCTATAAGATTCAAAATGGCGGCTTTAGAATGGTTCAAGAAGCTTGTATAGCTATTTTATAAAGGATTGCGGCTATAAGTCTCAAAATGGTCGCTGTAGAACGGTTCCAGCAGCTTGTAAAGCTGTTATATAAAGGATGTCGGCTATAAGACTGAAAATGGCGACTGTAGAAGGGTTCAAGAAGCTTGTATAGATGTAATATAAAGGATGACGGCTATAAGTCTCAAAATGGTGGCTGTAGAAGGGTTCTAGCAGCTTGTTTAGCTGTTATATAAAGGATGACGGCTATAAGACTCAAAATGGCGGCTGTAGAATAGTTTCAGCAGCTTCTATAGATTTTATATGGCAGCTTGTATAGCTTTTATATAAAGGATAGCAGCTATAAGAATGGCGGCTGTACAATAGTTCCACCAGCTTGTATAGCTTTTATATGGCAGCTTGTATAGCTTTAATATAAAGTATAGCGGCTATAAGGCTCAAAATGGAGGCTTTAGAATGGTTCCAGCAGCTTGTATAGCTGTTATACAACGGATGGCCGCTATAAGACCCAAAATGACAGCTGCATTTTTCCAGTAGCTTGTATAGCTGTTATATAGAGGATGGCGACTATAAGATTCAAAATGGTGTCTGTTGAATAGTACCAGCAGCTCGTATAGCTATTATATGGCAGCTTGTATAGCTTTTATATAAAGAATAGCGGCTATAAGATTCAAAATGGCGGCTTTAGAATGGTTCAAGAAGCTTGTATAGCTATTATATAAAGGATTGCGGCTATAAGTCTCAAAATGGTCGCTGTAGAACGGTTCCAGCAGCTTGTAAAGCTGTTATATAAAGGATGTCGGCTATAAGACTCAAAATGGCGACTGTAGAATGGTTCCAGCAGCTTGTATAGTTGTGCTATAAAGGATGGCGACTATAAGACTCAAAATGGAGGCTATAAGACTCAAAATGGCGGCTGTAGAATGGTACAAGCAGCTTGTATAGCTGTTCTATATAGAATGGCGGCTAAAGGTCTCACAATGGTGGCTGTAGATCGGTTCAAGCAGTTTGGATAACTGTTATATAAAGGATGGCGGCTATAAGACTCAAAATAGCGGCTGTAGAATGGTTCAAGAAGCTTGTTTAGCTGTTATATAAAGGATGGCGGCTATAAGATTCAATATGGTGGCTGTAGAATAGTTCCAGCAGCACGTATAGCTTTTATATGGCCAGCAGCTTGTAAAGCTGTTGTATAGCTTTAATATAAAAAATAGCGGTTGTAAGGCTCAAAATGAAGGCTTTAGAATGGTTCCAGCCGCTTGTATAGCTGTTATACAACTGATGTCCGCTATAAGACTCAAAATGGCGCCTGTAGAATGGTTCAAGTAGCTTGTATAGCTGTTCTATATAGAATGGCGGCTAAAGGTCTCAAAATGGTGGCTGTAGATCGGTACCAGCAGTTTGTATAACTGCTATATAAAGGATGGCGGCTATAAGACTCAAAATGGCGGCTGTAGAATGGTTCAAGAAGCTTGTGTAGATGTAATATAAAGGATGACGGCTATAAGTCTCAAAATGGTGGCTGTAGAACGGTTCCAGCAGCTTGTTTAACTGTTATATAAAGGATGACGGCTATAAGACTCAAAATGGCGGCTGTAGAATAGTTCCAGAAGCTTGTATAGCTTGTATTGCATTTATATAAAGGATAGCAGCTATAAGAATGGCGGCTGTAGAATAGTTCCAGCAGCTTGTATAGCTTTTATATGGCAGTTTGTATAGCTGTAATATAAAGTATAGCGGCTATAGGGCTCAAAATGGCCGCTATAAGACCCAAAATGTCAGTTGCATTTTTTCAGTAGCTTGTATAGCTGTTATATGAAGGATGGCGGCTAAAAGACTCAAAATTGTGGCTAAAGAACGGTACCAGCAGCTTGTTTAGCTGTTATATAAAGGATGGCGGCTATAAGATTCAATATGGTGGCTGTAGAATAGTTCCAGCAGCACGTATAGCTTTTATATGGCCAGCAGCTTGTAAAGCTGTTGCATAGCTTTAATATAAAAAATAGCGGTTATAAGGCTCAAAATGAAGGCTTTAGAATGGTTCCAGCCGCTTGTATAGATGTTATACAACTGATGGCTGCTATAAGACTCAAAATGGCGGCTGTAGAATGGTTCAAGTAGCTTGTATAGCTGTTCTATATAGAATGGCGGCTAAAGGTCTCAAAATGGTGGCTGTAGATCGGTTCCAGCATTTTGTATAACTGCTATATAAAGGATGGCGGCTATAAGACTCAAAATGGCGTCTGTAGAATGGTTTAAGAAGCTTGTGTAGATGTAATATAAAGGATGACGGCTATAAGTTCAAGAAGCTTGTATAGATGTAATATAAAGGATGACGGCTATAAGTCTCAAAATGGTGGCTGTAGAACGGTTCCAGCAGCTTGTTTAGCTGTTATATAAAGGATGACGGCTATAAGACTCAAAATGGCGGCTGTGGAATAGTTTCAGCAGCTTCTATAGCTTTTATATGGGAGCTTGTATAGCTTTTATATAAAGGATAGCAGCTATAAGAATGGCGTCTGTAGAATAGTTCCAGCAGCTTGTATAGCTTTTATATGGCAGCTTGTATAGCTTTAATATAAAGTATAGCGGCTATAAGGCTCAAAATGGAGGCTTTAGAATGGTTCCAGCAGCTTGTATAGCTGTTATACAACGGGTGGCCGCTATAAGACTCAAAATGGCGGCTGTACAATGGTTCAAGTAGCTTGTATAGCTGTTCTATATAGAATGGCGGCTAAAGGTCTCACAATGGTGGCTGTAGATCGGTTCTAGCAGTTTGGATAACTGCTATATAAAGGATGCCGGCTATAAGACTCAAAAGGCGGCTGTAGAATAGTTCAAGAAGCTTGAATAGATGTAATATAAAGGATGACGGCTATAAGTCTCAAAATGGTGGCTGTAGAACGGTTCTAGCAGCTTGTTTAGCTGTTATATAAAGGATGACGGCTATAAGACTCAAAATGGCGGCTGTAGAATAGTTTCAGCAGCTTCTATAGATTTTATATGGCAGCTTGTATAGCTTTTATATAAAGGATAGCAGCAATAAGAATGGCGGCTGTACAATAGTTCCAGCAGCTTGTATAGCTTTTATATGGCAGCTTGTATAGCTTTAATATAAAGTATAGCGGCTATAAGGCTCAAAATGGAGGCTTTAGAATGGTTCCAGCAGCTTGTATAGCTGTTATACAACGGATGGCCGCTATAAGACGCAAAATGTCAGCTGCATTTTCCAGTAGCTTGTATAGCTGTTATATAGAGGATGGCGGCTATAAGATTCAAAATGGTGTCTGTTGAATAGTACCAGCAGCTCGTATAGCTATTATATGGCAGCTTGTATAGCTTTCATATAAAGAATAGCGGCTATAAGATTCAAAATGGCGGCTTTAGAATGGTTCAAGAAGCTTGTATAGCTATTATATAAAGGATTGCGGCTATAAGTCTCAAAATGGTCGCTGTAGAACAGTTCCAGCAGCTTGTAAAGCTGTTATATAACGGATGTCGGCTATAAGACTCAAAATGGCGACTGTAGAAGGGTTCCAGCAGCTTGTATAGTTGTTCTATAAAGGATGGCGACTATAAGACTCAAAATGGAGGCTGTAGAATGATTCCAGCAGCTTGTATAGCTGTTATATAAAGGATGTCGGCTATAAGATTTAAAATGGCGGCTGTGGAATAGTTTCAGCAGCTTCTATAGCTTTTATATGGCAGCTTGTATAGCTTTTATATAAAGGATAGCAGCTATAAGAATGGCGGCTGTAGAATAGTTTTAGCAGCTTGTATAGATTTTCTATGGCAGCTTGTATAGCTTTAATATAAAGTATAGCGGCTATAAGGCTCAAAATGGAGGCTTTAGAATGGTTCCAGCAGCTTGTATAGCTGTTATACAACGGGTGGCCGCTATAAGACTCAAAATGGCGGCTGTAGAATGGTTCAAGTAGCTTGTATAGCTGTTCTATATAGCATGGCGGCTAAAGGTCTCACAATGGTGGCTGTAGATCGGTTCCAGCAGTTTGGATAACTGCTATATAAAGGATGCCGGCTATAAGACTCAAAATGGCGGCTGTAGAATAGTTCAAGAAGCTTGTATAGATGTAATATAAAGGATGACGGCTCAAAATGGTGGCTGTAGAACGGTTCTAGCAGCTTGTTTAGCTGTTATATAAAGGATGACGGCTATAAGACTCAAAATGGCGGCTGTAGAATAGTTTCAGCAGCTTCTATAGATTTTATATGGCAGCTTGTATAGCTTTTATATAAAGGATAGCAGCTATAAGAATGGCGGCTGTACAATAGTTCCAGCAGCTTGTATAGCTTTTATATGGCAGCTTGTATAGCTTTAATATAAAGTATAGCGGCTATAAGGCTCAAAAAGGAGGCTTTAGAATGGTTCCAGCAGCTTGTATAGCTGTTATACAACGGATGGCCGCTATAAGACCCAAAATGACAGCTGCATTTTTCCAGTAGCTTGTATAGCTGTTATATAGAGGATGGCGGCTATAAGATTCAAAATGGTGTCTGTTGAATAGTACCAGCAGCTCGTATAGCTATTATATGGCAGCTTGTATAGCTTTCATATAAAGAATAGCGGCTATAAGATTCAAAATGGCGGCTGCAGAATGGTTCCAGCAGTTTATATAGCTGTTATATACAGGATGGCGGCTATAAGATTCAAAATGGCGGCTGTAGAATGGTTCAAGTTGCTTGTATAGCTGTTCTATATAGAATGGCAGCTAAAGGTCTCACAATGGTGGCTGTAGATTGGTTCCAGCAGTTTATATAGCTGTAATATATAGTATGGCGGATATAAGACTCAAAATGGCGGCTGTAGAATGGTTCAAGTAGCTTGTACAGCTGTTCAATATAGAATGGCGGCTAAAGGTCTCACAATGGTGGCTGTTGATCGGTTCCAGCAGCTTGGATAACTGTTATATAAAGGATGGCGGCTATAAGATTTAAAATGGTGGCTATAGAATAGTTCCAGCAGCTCGTATAGCTTTTATATGGCAGCTTGTATAGCTTTAATGTAATGTATAGCGGCTATAAGGCTCAAAATGGAGGCTTTAGAATGGTTCCAGCAGCTTGTATAGCTGTTATACAACGGGTGGCCGCTATAAGACTCAAAATGGCGGCTGTAGAATGGTTCAAGTAGCTTGTATAGCTGTTCTATATAGAATGGCGGCTAAAGGTCTCACAATGGTGGCTGTAGATCGGTTCCAGCAGTTTGGATAACTGCTATATAAAGGATGCCGGCTATAAGACTCAAAATGGCGGCTGTAGAATAGTTCAAGAAGCTTGTATAGATGTAATATAAAGGATGACGGCTATAAGTCTCAAAATGGTGGCTGTAGAACGGTTCCAGCAGGTTGTTTAGCTGTTATATAAAGGATGACGGCTATAAGACTCAAAATGGCGGCTGTGGAATAGTTTCAGCAGCTTCTATAGCTTTAAAATGGCAGCTTGTATAGCTTTTATATAAAGGATAGCAGCTATAAGAATGGCGGCTGTAGAATAGTTCCAGCAGCTTGTATGGCTTTTGTATGGCAGCTTGTATAGCTTTAATATAAAGTATAGCGGCTATAAGGCTCAAAATGGAGGCTTTTGAAGCAGCTTGTATAGCTGTTATACAACGGGTGGCCGCTATAAGACTCAAAATGGCGGCTGTACAATGGTTAAAGTAGCTTGTATAGCTGTTCTATATAGAATGGCGGCTAAAGGTCTCATAATGGTGGCTGTAGATCGGTTCTAGCAGTTTGGATAACTGCTATATAAAGGATGCCGGCTATAAGACTCAAAATGGCGGCTGTAGAACGGTTCTAGCAGCTTGTTTAGCTGTTATATAAAGGATGACGGCTATAAGACTCAAAATGGCGGCTGTAGAATAGTTTCAGCAGCTTCTATAGATTTTATATGGCAGCTTGTATAGCTTTTATATAAAGGATAGCAGCTATAAGAATGGCGGCTGTACAATAGTTCCAGCAGCTTGTATAGCTTTTATATGGCAGCTTGTATAGCTTTAATATAAAGTATAGCGGCTATAAGGCTCAAAATGGAGGCTTTAGAATGGTTCCAGCAGCTTGTATAGCTGTTATACAACGGATGGCCACTATAAGACCCAAAATGTCAGCTGCATTTTTCCAGTAGCTTGTATAGCTGTTATATAGAGGATGGCGGCTATAAGATTCAAAATGGTGTCTGTTGAATAGTACCAGCAGATCGTATAGCTATTATATGGCAGCTTGTATAGCTTTCATATAAAGAATAGCGGCTATAAGATTCAAAATGGCGGCTTTAGAATGGTTCAAGAAGCTTGTATAGCTATTGTATAAAGCATTGCGGCTATGTCTCAAAATGGTCGCTGTAGAACGGTTCCAGCAGCTTGTAAAGCTGTTATATAAAGGATGTCGGCTATAAGACTCAAAATGGCGACTGTAGAAGGGTTCCAGCAGCTTGTATAGTTGTTCTATAAAGGATGGCGACTATAAGACTCAAAATGGAGGCTGTAGAATGATTCCAGCAGCTTGTTTAGCTGTTATAAAAAGGCTGTCGGCTATAAGATTTAAAATGGCGGCTGTGGAATAGTTTCAGCAGCTTCTATAGATTTTATATGGCAGCTTGTATGGCTTTTATATAAAGGATAGCAGCTATTAGAATGGCGGCTGTAGACTAGTTTTAGCAGCTTGTATAGATTTTATATGGCAGCTTGTATAGCTTTAATATAAAGTATAGCGGCTATAAGGCTCAAAATGGAGGCTTTAGATTGGTTCCAGCAGCTTGTATAGCTGTTATACAACGGCTGTAGAATGGTTCAAGTAGCTTGTATAGCTGTTCTATATAAAATGGCGGCTAAAGGTCTCACAATGGTGGCTGTAGATCGGTTCCAGCAGTTTGGATAACTGCTATATAAAGGATGCCGGCAATAAGTCTCAAAATGGTGGCTGTAGAACGGTTCTGGCAGCTTGTTTAGCTGTTATATAAAGGATGACGGCTATAAGACTCAAAATGGCGGCTGTAGAATAATTTCAGCAGCTTCTATAGATTTTATATGGCAGCTTGTATAGCTTTTATATAAAGGATAGCAGCTATAAGAATGGCGGCTGTACAATAGTTCCAGCAGCTTGTATAGCTTTTATATGGCAGCTTGTATAGCTTTAATATAAAGTATAGCGGCTAAAAGGCTCAAAATGGAGGCTTTAGAATGGTTCCAGCAGCTTGTATAGCTGTTATACAACGGATGGCCGCTATAAGACCCAAAATGACAGCTGCATTTTTCCAGTAGCTTGTATAGCTGTTATATATAAAATGGCGGCTAAAGGTCTCACAATGGTGGCTGTAGATCGGTTCCAGCAGTTTGGATAACTGCTATATAAAGGATGCCGGCAATAAGTCTCAAAATGGTGGCTGTAGAACGGTTCTGGCAGCTTGTTTAGCTGTTATATAAAGGATGACGGCTATAAGACTCAAAATGGCGGCTGTAGAATAATTTCAGCAGCTTCTATAGATTTTATATGGCAGCTTGTATAGCTTTTATATAAAGGATAGCAGCTATAAGAATGGCGGCTGTACAATAGTTCCAGCAGCTTGTATAGCTTTTATATGGCAGCTTGTATAGCTTTCATATAAAGAATAGCGGCTATAAGATTCAAAATGCCGGCTTTAGAATGGTTCAAGAAGCTTGTATAGCTATTATATAAAGGATTGCGGCTATAAGTCTCAAAATGGTCGCTGTAGAACGGTTCCAGCAGCTTGTAAAGCTGTTATATAAAGGATGTCGGCTATAAGACTCAAAATGGCGACTGTAGAATGGTTCCAGCAGCTTGTATAGTTGTGCTATAAAGGATGGCGACTATAAGACTCAAAATGGAGGCTGTTGAATGATTCCAGCAGCTTGTATAGATGTTATATAGAGGATGGCGGCTATAAGACTCAAAATGGCGGCTGTAGAATGGTACAAGCAGCTTGTATAGCTGTTCTATAAAGAATGGCGGCTAAAGGTCCCAATATGGTGGCTGTAGATCGGTTCCAGCAGTTTGTATAGCTGTTATATAAAGGATGGCGGCTATAGAATGGTTCAAGAAGCTTGTATAGCCGTTATATAAAGGATGGCGGATAGAGGTCTCAAAATGGTGGCTGTAGCTCGGTTCCAGCAGTTAGAATAGCAATTTATAAAGGATGGCGGCTACAAGACTCTAAGTGGTGGCTGTAGAATGGTTCAAGTAGCTTGTATAGATGTTCTATATAGAATGGCGGCTAAAGGTCTCACAATGGTGGCTGTAGATCCGTTCCAGCAGTATGTATAGCTGTTATATAAAGGTTGGCGGCTATAAGACTTAAAATGGCGGCTATAGAATGGTTTAAGAAGCTTGTATAGCCGTTATATAAAGGATGGCGGACAGAGGTCTCAAAATGGTGGCTGTAGCTCCGTTCCAGCAGTTAGAATAGCAATTTATAAAGGATGGCGGCTACAAGACTCTAAGTGGCGGCTGTAGAATGGTTCAAGTAGCTTGTATAGCTCTTCTATATAGAATGGCGGCTAAAGGTCTCACAATGGTGGCTGTAGATCGGTTCCAGCAGTTTGGATAACTGCTATATAAAGAATGGCGACTATAAGATTCAAAATGGTGGCTGTACAATGGTTCCACAGCTTGTATAGATGTTATATAAAGGATGGCGGCTATAAGACTCAAAATGGCGGCTGTAGAATGGTTCAAGCAGCTTGTATAGCTGTTCTATAAAGAATGGCGGATAAAGGTCCCACAATGGTGGCTGTAGATCGGTTCCAGCAGTTTGTATACCTGTTATATAAAGGTTGGCGGCTATAAGACTTAAAATGGCGGCTATAGAATGGTTCAAGAAGCTTGTATAGCCGTTATATAAAGGATGGCGGATAGACGTCCCAAAATGGTGGCTGTAGCTCGGTTCCAGCAGTTAGAATAGCAATTTATAAAGGAAGGCGGCTACAAGACTCTAAGTGGCGGCTGTAGAATGGTTCAAGTAGCTTGTATAGCTGTTCTATATAGAATGGCGGCTAAAGGTCTCACAATGGTGGCTGTAGATCGGTTCCAGCAGTTTGGATAACTGCTATATAAAGAATGGCGACTATAAGATTCAAAATGGTGGCTGTACAATGGTTCCAGCAGCTTGTATAGATGTTACATAAAGGAAAGCTATAAGACTCAAAATGGCGGCTGTAGAATTGTTCCAGCAGCTTGTATAGCTGTTCTATAAAGAATGGCGGCTAAAGGTCCCACAATGGTGGCTGTAGATCGGTTCCAGCAGTTTGTATAGCTGTTATATAAAGGTTGGCGGCTATAAGACTTAAAATGGCGGCTATAGAATGGTTCAAGAAGCTTGTATAGCCGTTATATAAAGGATGGCGGATAGAGGTCTCAAAATGGTGGCTGTAGCTCGGTTCCAGCAGTTAGAATAGCAATTTATAAAGGATGGCGGCTACAAGACTTTAATTGGCGGCTGTAGAATGGTTCAAGTAGCTTGTATAGCTGTTCTATACAGAATGGCGGTCTCACAATGGTGGCTGTAGATCGTTTCCAGCAGTTTGTATAGCTGTTATATAAAGGATGGCGGCTATAGAATGGTTCAAGAAGCTTGTATAGCCGTTATATAAAGGATGGCGGATAGAGGTCTCAAAATGGTGGCTGTAGCTCGGTTCCAGCAGTTAGAATAGCAATTTATAAAGGATGGCGGCTACAAGACTCTAAGTGGTGGCTGTAGAATGGTTCAAGTAGCTTGTATAGCTGTTCTATATAGAATGGCGGCTAAAGGTCTCACAATGGTGGCTGTAGATCGGTTCCAGCAGTTTGTATAGCTGTTATATAAAGGTTGGCGGCTATATGACTTAAAATGGCGGCTATAGAATGGTTCGGGAAGCCTGTATAGCCGTTATATAAAGGATGGCGGATAGAGGTCCCAAAATGGTGGCTGTAGCTCGGTTCCAGCAGTTAGAATAGCAATTTATAAAGGATGGCGGCTACAAGACTCTAATTGGCGGCTGTAGAATGGTTCAAGTAGCTTGTATAGCTGTTCTATATAGAATGGCGGCTAAAGGTCTCACAATGGTGGCTGTTAATCGTTTCCAGCAGTTTGTATAGCTGTTATATAAAGGATGGCGGCTATAGAATGGTTCAAGAAGCTTGTATAGCCGTTATATAAAGGATGGCGGATAGAGGTCTCAAAATGGTGGCTGTAGCTCGGTTCCAGCAGTTAGAATAGCAATTTATAAAGGATGGCGGCTACAAGACTCTAAGTGGTGGCTATAGAATGGTTCAAGAAGCTTGTATAGCCGTTATATAAAGGATGGCGGATAGAGGTCCCAAAATGGCGGCTGTAGCTCGGTTCCAGCAGTTAGAATAGCAATTTATAAAGGATGGCGGCTACTAGACTCTACGTGGCGGCTTTAGAATGGTTTCAGCAGCTTGTATAGCTGTTATACAACGGATGGCCGCTATATGACCCAAAATGTCAGTTTCATTTTTCCAGTAGCTTGTATATCTGTTATATAAAGGATGGCGGCTATAAGATTCAAAATGGTGTCTGTTGAATAGTACCAGCAGCTCGTATAATTATTATATGGCAGCTTGTATAGCTTGCATATAAAGAATAGCGGCTATAAGATTCAAAATGGCGGCTTTAGAATGGTTCAAGAAGCTTGTATAGCTATTATATATAGGATTGCGGCTATAAGTCTCAAACTGGTCGCTGTAGAACGGTTCCAGCAGCTTGTAAAGCTGTTATATAAAGGATGTCGGCTATAAGACTCAAAATGGCGACCGTAGAATGGTTCCAGCAGCTTGTATAGTTGTTCTATAAAGGATGGCGACTATGAGACTCAAATTGGAGGCTGTAGAATGATTCAAGCACCTTGTATAGCTGTTATATAAAGGATGGTTGCTATAAGATTCAAAATGGTTGCTGTAGAATGGTTCCAGCAGCTTGTATAGATGTTATATAAAGGATGGCGGCTATAAGACTCAAAATGGCGGCTGTAGAATGGTTCAAGCAGCTTGTATAGTTGTTCTATAAAGGATGGCGACTATGAGACTCAAATTGGAGGCTGTAGAATGATTCAAGCACCTTGTATAGCTGTTATATAAAGGATGGTTGCTATAAGATTCAAAATGGTTGCTGTAGAATGGTTCCAGCAGCTTGTATAGATGTTATATAAAGGATGGCGGCTATAAGACTCAAAATGGCGGCTGTAGAATGGTTCCAGCAGTTTGTATAGCTGTTATATAAAGGTTGGCGGCTATATGACTTAAAATGGCGGCTATAGAATGGTTCGGGAAGCCTGTATAGCCGTTATATAAAGGATGGCGGATAGAGGTCCCAAAATGGTGGCTGTAGCTCGGTTCCGGCAGTTAGAATAGCAATTTATAAAGGATGGCGGCTACAAGACTCTAATTGGCGGCTGTAGAATGGTTCAAGTAGCTTGTATAGCTGTTCTATATAGAATGGCGGCTAAAGGTCTCACAATGGTGGCTGTTAATCGTTTCCAGCAGTTTGTATAGCTGTTATATAAAGGATGGCGGCTATAGAATGGTTCAAGAAGCTTGTATAGCCGTTATATAAAGGATGGCGGATAGAGGTCTCAAAATGGTGGCTGTAGCTCGGTTCCAGCAGTTAGAATAGCAATTTATAAAGGATGGCGGCTACAAGACTCTAAGTGGTGGCTGTAGAATGTTCAAGTAGCTTGTATAGCTGTTCTATATAGAATGGCGGCTAAAGGTCTCACAATGGTGGCTGTAGATCCGTTCCAGCAGTATGTATAGCTGTTATATAAAGGTTGGCGGCTATAAGACTTAAAATGGCGGCTATAGAATGGTTTAAGAAGCTTGTATAGCCGTTATATAAAGGATGGCGGATAGAGGTCTCAAATTGGTGGCTGTAGCTCCGTTCCAGCAGTTAGAATAGCAATTTATAAAGGATGGCGGCTACAAGACTCTAAGTGGCGGCTGTAGAATGGTTCAAGTAGCTTGTATAGCTGTTCTATATAGAATGGCGGCTAAAGGTCTCACAATGGTGGCTGTAGATCGGTTCCAGCAGTTTGGATAACTGCTATATAAAGAATGGTGACTATAAGATTCAAAATGGTGGCTGTACAATGGTTCCAGCAGCTTGTATAGATGTTACATAAAGGATGGCGGCTATAAGACTCAAAATGGCGGCTGTAGAATTGTTCCAGCAGTTTGTATAGCTGTTCTATAAAGAATGGCGGCTAAAGGTCCCACAATGGTGGCTGTAGATCGGTTCCAGCAATTTGTATAGCTGTTATATAAGGGTTGGCGGCTATAAGACTTAAAATGGCGGCTATAGAATGGTTCAAGAAGCTTGTATAGCCGTTATATAAAGGATGGCGGATAGAGGTCCCAAAATGGCGGCTGTAGCTCGGTTCCAGCAGTTAGAATAGCAATTTATAAAGGATGGCGGCTACTAGACTCTACGTGGCGGCTTTAGAATGGTTTCAGCAGCTTGTATAGCTGTTATACAACGGATGGCCGCTATATGACCCAAAATGTCAGTTGCATTTTTCCAGTAGCTTGTATATCTGTTATATAAAGGATGGCGGCTATAAGATTCAAAATGGTGTCTGTTGAATAGTACCAGCAGCTCGTATAATTATTATATGGCAGCTTGTATAGCTTGCATATAAAGAATAGCGGCTATAAGATTCAAAATGGCGGCTTTAGAATGGTTCAAGAAGCTTGTATAGCTATTATATAAAGGATTGCGGCTATAAGTCTCAAACTGGTCGCTGTAGAACGGTTCTAGCAGCTTGTAAAGCTGTTATATAAAGGATGTCGGCTATAAGACTCAAAATGGCGACCGTAGAATGGTTCCAGCAGATTGTATAGTTGTTCTATAAAGGATGGCGACTATGAGACTCAAAATGGAGGCTGTAGAATGATTCAAGCACCTTGTATAGCTGTTATATAAAGGATGGTTGCTATAAGATTCAAAATGGTTGCTGTAGAATGGTTCCAGCAGCTTGTATAGATGTTATATAAAGGATGGCGGCTATAAGACTCAAAATGGCGGCTGTAGAATGGTTCAAGCAGCTTGTATAGCTGTTCTATAAAGAATGGCGGCTAAAGGTCCCAATATGGTGGCTGTAGATCGGTTCCAGCAGTTTGTATAGTTGTTATGTAAAGGATGGCGGCTATAGAATGGCTCAAGAAGCTTGTATAGCTATTATATAAAGGATGACGGCTATAAGTCTCAAAAAGGTGGCTGTAGAACGGTTCCAGCATTTTGTATAGCTGTTATACAACGGATGGCCGCTATAAGACTCAAAATGGCGACTGTAGAATGGTTCAAGTAGCTTGTATAGCTGTTCTATATAGAATGGCGGCTAAAGGTCTCACAATGGTGGCTGTAGATCGGTTCCAGCAGTTTGGATAACTGCTATATAAAGGATGCCGGCTATAAGACTCAAAATGGCGGCTGTAGAATAGTTCAAGAAGCCTGTATAGATGTAATATAAAGGATGACGGCTATAAGTCTCAAAATGGTGGCTGTAGAACGGTTCCAACAGCTTGTTTAGCTGTTATATAAAGGATGACGGCTATAAGACTCAAAATGGCGGCTGTAGAATAGTTTCAGCAGCTTCTATAGCTTTTATATGACAGATTGTATAGCTTTTATATAAAGGATAGCAGCTATAAGAATGGCGGCTGTAGAATAGTTCCAGCAGCTTGTATAACTGTTATACAACGGATGGCCGCTATAAGACCCAAAATGTCAGTTGCATTTTTTCAGTAGCTTGTATAGCTGTTATATAAAGGATGGCGGCTATAAGATTCAAAATGGTGTCTGTTGAAAAATACCAGCAGCTCGTATAGCTATTATATGGCAGCTTGTATAGCTTTCATATAAAGAATAGCGGCTAAAAGATTCAAAATGGCGGCTTTAGAATGGATCAAGAAGCTTGTATAGCTATTATATAAAGGATTGCGGCTATAAGTCTCAAAATGGTCGCTGTAGAACGGTTCCAGCAGCTTGTAAAGCCGTTATATAAAGGATGGCGGCTACTAGTCTCAAAATGGCGACTGTAGAATGGTTCCAGCAGCTTGTATAGTTGTTCCATAAAGGATGGCGGCTATAAGACTCAACATTGAGGCTGTAGAATGATTCTAGCAGCTTGTATAGCTGTTATATAAAGGATAGTTGCTAAAGGATTCAAAATGGTGGCTGTAGAATTGTTCCAGCAGCTTGTATAGATGTTATATAGAGGATGGCGGCTAAAGGTCCCAATATGGTGGCTGTAGATCTGTTCCAGCAGTTTGTATAGCTGTTATATAAAGGATGGCGGCTATAGAATGGTTTAAGAAGCTTGTTTAGCTATTATATAAAGGATGGCGGCTATAAGTCTCAAAATGGTCGCTGTAGAACGGTTCCAGCAGTATATAAAGCTGTTATATAAAGGATGTCGGCTATAAGACTCAAAATGGCGACTGTAGAATGGTTTCAGCAGCTTGTATAGTTGTTCTATATAGGATGGCGGCTATGGGACTCAAAATGGAGGCTTTAGAATGATTCCAGCAGCTTGTATAGCTGTTATATAAAGGATGTCGGCTATAAGATTCAAAATGGTGGCTGTAGAATGGTTCCAGCAGCTTGTATATATGTTATATAAAGGATGGCGGCTATAAGACTCAAAATGGCGGCTGTACAATGGTTCAAGCAGCTTGTATAGCTGTTCTATAAAGAATGGCGGCTAAAGGTCCCACAATGGTGGCTGTAGATCGGTTCCAGCAGTTTGTATAGCTGTTATATAAAGGTTGGCGGCTATAAGACTTAAAATGGCAGCTATAGAATGGTTCATGAAGCTTGTATAGCCGTTATATAAAGGATGGCGGATATAGGTTTTAAAATGGTGGCTGTAGCTCGGTTCCAGCAGTTAGAATAGCAATTTATAAAGGATGGCGGCTACAAGACTCTACGTGGCGGCTGTAGAATAGTTCCAGCAGCTTGTATAGCTTTTATATGGTAGCTTGTATAGCTTTTATATAAAGAATAGCGGCTATAAGATTCAAAATGGCGGCTTAAGTATGGTTCCAGCAGCTGCCATAGCTATTATATAAAATATGTCGTCTATAAGACTAAAAATGGCGGCTTTAGAATGGTTTCAGCAGCTTGTATAGTTGTTCTATAAAGGATGGCGACTATAAGACTCAAAATGGAGGCTGTAAAATGATTCAAGCAGCTTGTATAGCTGTTATATAAAGGATGGTTGCTATAAGATTCAAAATGGTGGCTGTAGAATTGTTCCAGCAGCTTGTATAGATGTTATATAGACGATATCGGCTATAAGACTCAATATGGCAGCTGTAGAATGGTTCAAGCAGCTTGTATAGCTGATCTATAAAGAATGGCGGCTAAAGGTCCCAATATGGTGGCTGTTGATCGGTTCCAGCAGTTTGTATAGCTGTTATATAAAGGATGGCGGCGATAGAATGGTTCAAGAAGCTTGTATAGCTATTATATAAAGAATGACGGCTATAAGTCTCAAAAAGGTGGCTGTAGAACGGTTCCAGCAGCTTGTATAGCTGTTATACAACGGATGGCCGCTATAAGACTCAAAATGGCGGCTGTAGAATGGTTCAAGTAGCTTGTATAGCTGTTCTATATAGAATGGCGGCTAAAGGTCTCACAATGGTGGCTGTAGATCGGTTACAGCAGTTTGGATAACTGCTATATAAAGGATGGCGGCTATAAGACTCAAAATGGCGGCTGTAGAATAGTTCAAGAAGCTTGTATAGATGTAATGACTCAAAGATGTAAAGACTCAAAATGGAGGCTGTAGAATGATTCAAGCACCTTGTATAGCTGTTATATAAAGGATGGTTGCTATAAGATTCAAAATGGTTGCTGTAGAATGGTTCCAGCAGCTTGTATAGATGTTATATAAAGGATGGCGGCTATAAGACTCAAAATGGCGGCTGTAGAATGGTTCAAGCAGCTTGTATAGCTGTTCTATAAAGAATGGCGGCTAAAGGTCCCAATATGGTGGCTGTAGATCGGTTCCAGCAGTTTGTATAGTTGTTATGTAAAGGATGGCGGCTATAGAATGGCTCAAGAAGCTTGTATAGCTATTATATAAAGGATGACGGCTATAAGTCTCAAAAAGGTGGCTGTAGAACGGTTCCAGCATTTTGTATAGCTGTTATACAACGGATGGCCGCTATAAGACTCAAAATGGCGACTGTAGAATGGTTCAAGTAGCTTGTATAGCTGTTCTATATAGAATGGCGGCTAAAGGTCTCACAATGGTGGCTGTAGATCGGTTCCAGCAGTTTGGATAACTGCTATATAAAGGATGCCGGCTATAAGACTCAAAATGGCGGCTGTAGAATAGTTCAAGAAGCCTGTATAGATGTAATATAAAGGATGACGGCTATAAGTCTCAAAATGGTGGCTGTAGAACGGTTCCAACAGCTTGTTTAGCTGTTATATAAAGGATGACGGCTATAAGACTCAAAATGGCGGCTGTAGAATAGTTTCAGCAGCTTCTATAGCTTTTATATGACAGATTGTATAGCTTTTATATAAAGGATAGCAGCTATAAGAATGGCGGCTGTAGAATAGTTCCAGCAGCTTGTATAGCTTTTATATGGCAGCGTGTATAGCTTTAATATAAAGTATAGCGGCTATATGGCTCAAAATGGAGACTTTAGAATGGTTCCAGCAGCTTGTATAACTGTTATACAACGGATGGCCGCTATAAGACCCAAAATGTCAGTTGCATTTTTTCAGTAGCTTGTATAGCTGTTATATAAAGGATGGCGGCTATAAGATTCAAAATGGTGTCTGTTGAAAAATACCAGCAGCTCGTATAGCTATTATATGGCAGCTTGTATAGCTTTCATATAAAGAATAGCGGCTAAAAGATTCAAAATGGCGGCTTTAGAATGGATCAAGAAGCTTGTATAGCTATTATATAAAGGATTGCGGCTATAAGTCTCAAAATGGTCGCTGTAGAACGGTTCCAGCAGCTTGTAAAGCCGTTATATAAAGGATGGCGGCTACTAGTCTCAAAATGGCGACTGTAGAATGGTTCCAGCAGCTTGTATAGTTGTTCCATAAAGGATGGCGGCTATAAGACTCAACATTGAGGCTGTAGAATGATTCTAGCAGCTTGTGTAGCTGTTATATAAAGGATAGTTGCTAAAGGATTCAAAATGGTGGCTGTAGAATTGTTCCAGCAGCTTGTATAGATGTTATATAGAGGATGGCGGCTAAAGGTCCCAATATGGTGGCTGTAGATCTGTTCCAGCAGTTTGTATAGCTGTTATATAAAGGATGGCGGCTATAGAATGGTTTAAGAAGCTTGTTTAGCTATTATATAAAGGATGGCGGCTATAAGTCTCAAAATGGTCGCTGTAGAACGGTTCCAGCAGTATATAAAGCTGTTATATAAAGGATGTCGGCTATAAGACTCAAAATGGCGACTGTAGAATGGTTTCAGCAGCTTGTATAGTTGTTCTATATAGGATGGCGGCTATGGGACTCAAAATGGAGGCTTTAGAATGATTCCAGCAGCTTGTATAGCTGTTATATAAAGGATGTCGGCTATAAGATTCAAAATGGTGGCTGTAGAATGGTTCCAGCAGCTTGTATATATGTTATATAAAGGATGGCGGCTATAAGACTCAAAATGGCGGCTGTACAATGGTTCAAGCAGCTTGTATAGCTGTTCTATAAAGAATGGCGGCTAAAGGTCCCACAATGGTGGCTGTAGATCGGTTCCAGCAGTTTGTATAGCTGTTATATAAAGGTTGGCGGCTATAAGACTTAAAATGGCAGCTATAGAATGGTTCATGAAGCTTGTATAGCCGTTATATAAAGGATGGCGGATATAGGTTTTAAAATGGTGGCTGTAGCTCGGTTCCAGCAGTTAGAATAGCAATTTATAAAGGATGGCGGCTACAAGACTCTACGTGGCGGCTGTAGAATAGTTCCAGCAGCTTGTATAGCTTTTATATGGTAGCTTGTATAGCTTTTATATAAAGAATAGCGGCTATAAGATTCAAAATGGCGGCTTAAGTATGGTTCCAGCAGCTGCCATAGCTATTATATAAAATATGTCGTCTATAAGACTAAAAATGGCGGCTTTAGAATGGTTTCAGCAGCTTGTATAGTTGTTCTATAAAGGATGGCGACTATAAGACTCAAAATGGAGGCTGTAAAATGATTCAAGCAGCTTGTATAGCTGTTATATAAAGGATGGTTGCTATAAGATTCAAAATGGTGGCTGTAGAATTGTTCCAGCAGCTTGTATAGATGTTATATAGACGATATCGGCTATAAGACTCAATATGGCAGCTGTAGAATGGTTCAAGCAGCTTGTATAGCTGATCTATAAAGAATGGCGGCTAAAGGTCCCAATATGGTGGCTGTTGATCGGTTCCAGCAGTTTGTATAGCTGTTATATAAAGGATGGCGGCGATAGAATGGTTCAAGAAGCTTGTATAGCTATTATATAAAGAATGACGGCTATAAGTCTCAAAAAGGTGGCTGTAGAACGGTTCCAGCAGCTTGTATAGCTGTTATACAACGGATGGCCGCTATAAGACTCAAAATGGCGGCTGTAGAATGGTTCAAGTAGCTTGTATAGCTGTTCTATATAGAATGGCGGCTAAAGGTCTCACAATGGTGGCTGTAGATCGGTTACAGCAGTTTGGATAACTGCTATATAAAGGATGGCGGCTATAAGACTCAAAATGGCGGCTGTAGAATAGTTCAAGAAGCTTGTATAGATGTAATGACTCAAAGATGTAAAGACTCAAAATGGAGGCTGTAGAATGATTCAAGCACCTTGTATAGCTGTTATATAAAGGATGGTTGCTATAAGATTCAAAATGGTTGCTGTAGAATGGTTCCAGCAGCTTGTATAGATGTTATATAAAGGATGGCGGCTATAAGACTCAAAATGGCGGCTGTAGAATGGTTCAAGCAGCTTGTATAGCTGTTCTATAAAGAATGGCGGCTAAAGGTCCCAATATGGTGGCTGTAGATCGGTTCCAGCAGTTTGTATAGTTGTTATGTAAAGGATGGCGGCTATAGAATGGCTCAAGAAGCTTGTATAGCTATTATATAAAGGATGACGGCTATAAGTCTCAAAAAGGTGGCTGTAGAACGGTTCCAGCATTTTGTATAGCTGTTATACAACGGATGGCCGCTATAAGACTCAAAATGGCGACTGTAGAATGGTTCAAGTAGCTTGTATAGCTGTTCTATATAGAATGGCGGCTAAAGGTCTCACAATGGTGGCTGTAGATCGGTTCCAGCAGTTTGGATAACTGCTATATAAAGGATGCCGGCTATAAGACTCAAAATGGCGGCTGTAGAATAGTTCAAGAAGCCTGTATAGATGTAATATAAAGGATGACGGCTATAAGTCTCAAAATGGTGGCTGTAGAACGGTTCCAACAGCTTGTTTAGCTGTTATATAAAGGATGACGGCTATAAGACTCAAAATGGCGGCTGTAGAATAGTTTCAGCAGCTTCTATAGCTTTTATATGACAGATTGTATAGCTTTTATATAAAGGATAGCAGCTATAAGAATGGCGGCTGTAGAATAGTTCCAGCAGCTTGTATAGCTTTTATATGGCAGCGTGTATAGCTTTAATATAAAGTATAGCGGCTATATGGCTCAAAATGGAGACTTTAGAATGGTTCCAGCAGCTTGTATAACTGTTATACAACGGATGGCCGCTATAAGACCCAAAATGTCAGTTGCATTTTTTCAGTAGCTTGTATAGCTGTTATATAAAGGATGGCGGCTATAAGATTCAAAATGGTGTCTGTTGAAAAGTACCAGCAGCTCGTATAGCTATTATATGGCAGCTTGTATAGCTTTCATATAAAGAATAGCGGCTAAAAGATTCAAAATGGCGGCTTTAGAATGGTTCAAGAAGCTTGTATAGCTATTATATAAAGGATTGCGGCTATAAGTCTCAAAATGGTCGCTGTAGAACGGTTCCAGCAGCTTGTAAAGCCGTTATATAAAGGATGGCGGCTACTAGTCTCAAAATGGCGACTGTAGAATGGTTCCAGCAGCTTGTATAGTTGTTCCATAAAGGATGGCGGCTATAAGACTCAACATTGAGGCTGTAGAATGATTCTAGCAGCTTGTATAGCTGTTATATAAAGGATAGTTGCTAAAGGATTCAAAATGGTGGCTGTAGAATTGTTCCAGCAGCTTGTATAGATGTTATATAGAGGATGGCGGCTAAAGGTCCCAATATGGTGGCTGTAGATCTGTTCCAGCAGTTTGTATAGCTGTTATATAAAGTATGGCGGCTATAGAATGGTTTAAGAAGCTTGTTTAGCTATTATATAAAGGATGGCGGCTATAAGTCTCAAAATGGTCGCTGTAGAACGGTTCCAGCAGTTTGTAAAGCTGTTATATAAAGGATGTCGGCTATAAGACTCAAAATGGCGACTGTAGAATGGTTTCAGCAGCTTGTATAGTTGTTCTATAAAGGATGGCGGCTATGGGACTCAAAATGGAGGCTTTAGAATGATTCCAGCAGCTTGTGTAGCTGTTATATAAAGGATGTCGGCTATAAGATTCAAAATGGTGGCTGTAGAATGGTTCCAGCAGCTTGTATATATGTTATATAAAGGATGGCGGCTATAAGACTCAAAATGGCGGCTGTACAATGGTTCAAGCAGCTTGTATAGCTGTTCTATAAAGAATGGCGGCTAAAGGTCCCACAATGGTGGCTGTAGATCGGTTCCAGCAGTTTGTATAGCTGTTATATAAAGGTTGGCGGCTATAAGACTTAAAATGGCAGCTATAGAATGGTTCATGAAGCTTGTATAGCCGTTATATAAAGGATGGCGGATATAGGTTTTAAAATGGTGGCTGTAGCTCGGTTCCAGCAGTTAGAATTGCAATTTTATAAAGGATGGCGGCTACAAGACTCTAAGTGGCGGCTGTAGAATAGTTCCAGCAGCTTGTATAGCTTTTATATGGCAGCTTGAATAGCTTTTATACAAAGGATAGCGTCTATAAGATTCAAAATGGCGCCTTTAGGATGGTGCCAGCAGCTGCTATAGCTATTATATAAAATATGTCGGCTATAAGACTGAAAATTGCGGCTGCAGGAAGGTTCCAGCAGCTTGTATAGCTGCTATATATAGGATGGCGGCTAAAGGTCTCACAATGGTGACTGTAGATTGGTTCCAGCAGTTTATATAGCTGTTATATATAGGATGGCGGCAATAAGACTCAAAATGGCGGCTGTAGAATGGTTCAAGTAGCTTGAATAGCTGTTCTATATAGAATGGCGGCTAAAGGTCTCACAATGGTGGCTGTAGATCGGCTCCAGCAGTTTGGATAACTGTTATATAAAGGATGGCGGCTATAAGACTCAAAATAGCGGCTGTAGAATGGTTCAAGAAGCTTGTTTAGCTGTTATATAAAGGATTGCGGCTAAAAGACTCAAAATTGTGGCTAAAGAACGGTACCAGCAGCTTGTTTAGCTGTTATATAAAGGATGGCGGCTATAAGATTCAAAATGGTGGCTTTACAATGGTTCCAGCAGCTGGTATAGCTATTATATAAAGGATGGCGGCTATAAGATTCAATATGGTGGCTGTAGAATAGTTCCAGCAGCACGTATAGCTTTTATATGGCCAGCAGCTTGCAAAGCTGTTGTATAGCTTTAATATAAAAAATAGCGGTTATAAGGCTCAAAATGAAGGCTTTAGAATGGTTCCAGCCGCTTGTATAGCTGTTATACAACTGATGGCCGCTATAAGACTCAAAATGGCGGCTGTAGAATGGTTCAAGTAGCTTGTATAGCTGTTCTATATAGAATGGCGGCTAAAGGTCTCAAAATGGTGGCTGTAGATCGGTTCCAGCAGTTTGGATAACTGGCGACTGTAGAATGGTTCCAGCAGATTGTATAGTTGTTCTATAAAGGATGGCGGCTATAAGACTCAAAATGGAGGCTGTAGAATGATTCCAGCAGCTTGTATAGCTGTTATATAAAGGATGGTTGCTATAAGATTCAAAATGGTGGCTGTAGAATGGTTCCAGCAGCTTGTATAGATGTTATATAGAGGATAGCGGCTATAAGACTCAAAATGGCGGCTGTAGAACAGTTCCAGCAGCTTGGATAGCCTTTATATGGCAGCTTGTATAGCTTTTATATAAAGGATGGCGGCTATAAGATTCAAAATGGTGGCTGTAGAATATTTCCAGCAGCTCGTATATCTATTATTATATTGTAGAATAGTTCCAGCAACTTGTATATCTTTAATATGGCAGCTTGTATAGCTGTTATATAAAGGATGGCGGCTATTGCAGTTGCATTTTTCCAAGACTCAAAATGGAGGCTGTAGAATGATTCCAGCAGCTTGTATAGCTGTTATATAAAGGATGGTTGCTATATGATTCAAAATGGTGGCTGTAGAATTGTTCCAGCAGCTTGTATAGATTATATATAGAGGATGGCGGCTATAAGACTCAAAATGGCGGATGTAGAATGGTTCCAGCAGCTTGTATAGCTGTTCTATAAAGAATGGCGGCTAAAGGTCCGACAATGGTGGCTGTAGAACGGTTCCAGCAGTTTGTATAGCTGTTATGTAAAGGATGTAAAGGTCTCAAAATGGTGGCTGTAGATCGGTTCCAGTAGTTAGAATAGCAATTTTATAAAGGATGGCGGCTGTAGAATAGTTCCAGCAGCTTGTATAGCTTTTATATGGCAGCTTGTATAGCTTTCATATAAAGGATGGCGGCTATAAGATTCAAAATGGCGGCTTTAGAATTATTCCAGCAGCTAGTACAGCTATTATATAAAGGGTGGCGGCTATAAGTCTCAAAATGGCGACTGTAGAATGGTTTCAGCAGCTTGTATAGTTGTTCTATAAAGGATGGCGGCTATGGGACTCAAAATGGAGGCTGTAGAATGATTCCAGCAGCTTGTATAGCTGTTATATAAAGGATGGTTGCTATAAGATTCAAAATGGTGGCTGTAGAATGGTTCCAGCAGTTTGTATAGATGTTATATAGAGGATAGCGGCTATAAGACTCAAAATGGCGGCTGTAGAACAGTTCCAGCAGCTTGGATAGCCTTTATATGGCAGCTTGTATAGCTTTTATATAAAGGATGGCGGCTATAAGATTCAAAATGGTGGCTGTAGAATATTTCCAGCAGCTCGTATATCTATTATTATATTGTAGAATAGTTCCAGCAACTTGTATATCTTTAATATGGCAGCTTGTATAGCTGTTATATAAAGGATGGCGGCTATTGCAGTTGCATTTTTCCAAGACTCAAAATGGAGGCTGTAGAATGATTCCAGCAGCTTGTATAGCTGTTATATAAAGGATGGTTGCTATATGATTCAAAATGGTGGCTGTAGAATTGTTCCAGCAGCTTGTATAGATTATATATAGAGGATGGCGGCTATAAGACTCAAAATGGCGGATGTAGAATTGTTCCAGCAGCTTGTATAGCTGTTCTATAAAGAATGGCGGCTAAAGGTCCCACAATGGTTGCTGTAGATCGATTCCAGCGGTTTGTATAGCTGTTATATAAAGGATGGCGGCTATAGAATGGTTCAAGAAGCTGGTATAGTTATTATATAAAGAATGGCGGCTATAAGTCTCAAAATGGTCGCTGTAGGACGGTTCCAGCAGTTTGTAAAGCTGTTATATAAAGGATGTCGGCTATAAGACTCAAAATGGCGACTGTAGAATGGTTCCAGCAGCTTGTATAGTTGTTCCATATAGGATGGCGGCTTTTTGACTCAAAATGGAGGATTTAGAATGATTCTAGCAGCTGGTATAGCTGTTATATAAAGAATGGTTGCTATAAGATTCAAAATGGTGGCTGTAAAATGGTTCCAGCAGCTTGTATAGATGTTATATAAAGGATGGCGGCTATAAGACTCAAAATGGCGGCTGTTGAATGGTTCAAGCAGCTTGTATAGCTGTTCTATAAAGTATGGCGGCTAAAGGTCCCACAATGGTGGCTGTAGATCGGTTCCAGCAGTTTGTATAGCTGTTATATAAAGGATGGCGGCTATAAGACTTAAATGGCGGCTATAGAATGGTTCAAGAAGCTTGTATAGCCGTTATATAAAGGATGGCGGATAAAGGTCTCAAAATGGTGGCTGTAGATCGGTTCCAGCAGTTAGAATTGCAATTTTATAAAGGATGGCGGCTACAAGACTCGAAATGGCGGCTGTAGAATAGTTCCAGCAGCTTGTATAGCTTTTATATGGCAGCTTGTATAGCTTTTATATAAAGGATAGCGGCTATAAGATTCAAAATGGCGGCTTTAGGATAGTGCCAGCAGCTGCTATAGCTATTATATAAAATATGTCGGCTATAAGACTGAAAATTGTGGCTGCAGGAAGGTTCCAGCAGCTCGTATAGCTGCTATATATAGGATGGCGGCTAAAGGTCTCACAATGGTGACTGTAGATTGGTTCCAGCAGTTTATATATCTGTTATATAAAGGATGGTTGCTATAAGATTCAAAATGATGGCTCTACAATGGTTCCAGCAGCTTGTAAAGCTGTTATATAGAGGATAGCGGCTAGAAGACTCAAAATGGCGGCTGTAGAATGGTTCCAGCAGCTTGTATAGTTGTTCTATTAAGGATGGCGACTATAAGTCACAAAGTGGTGGCTGTAGAACGGTTCCAGCCGCTTGTTTAGCTGTAATATAAAGGATGGCGGCTATAAGATTCAAAATGGTGGCTGTAGAATAGTTCCAGCAGCTCGTATATATATTATATAAAGAATGGCGGCTATAAGACTCAAAATGGCGGCTGTAGAATAGTTCCAGCAACTTGTATATCTTTAATATGGCAGCTTGTATAGCTTTTATATAAAGGATAGCGGCTATAAGACTCAAAATGGCGGCTGTAGAATAGTTCCAGCAGCTTGGATAGCCTTTATATGGCAGCTAGTATAGCCTTAATATAAAGTATCGCATCTATAAGGCTCAAAATGGCGGCTTTAGAATGGTTCCAGCAGCTTGTATTGCTGTTATACAACGAATGGCCGCTATAAGACTCAAAATGTCAGTTGCATTTTTCCAGTAGCTTGTATAGCTGTTATATAAAGGATGGCGGCTAAAAGACTCAAAATTGTGGCTAAAGAACGGTACCAGCAGCTTGTTTAGCTGTTATATAAAGGATGACTGCTATAAGACTCAAAATGGCGGCTGTAGAATAGTTCCAGAAGCTTGTATAGCTTGTATAGCTTGTATAGCATTTATATAAAGGATAGCAGCTATAAGAATGGCGGCTGTAGAATAGTTCCAGCAGCTTGTATAGCTTTTATATGGCAGTTTGTATAGCTTTAATATAAAGTATAGCGGCTATAAGGCTCAAAATGGCCGCTATAAGACCCAAAATGTCAGTTGCATTTTTCCAGTAGCTTGTATAGCTGTTATATAAAGGATGGCGGCTAAAAGACTCAAAATTGTGGCTAAAGAACGGTACCAGCAGCTTGTTTAGCTGTTATATAAAGGAGGGCGGCTATAAGATTCAATATGGTGGCTGTAGAATAGTTCCAGCAGCACGTATAGCTTTTATATGGCCAGCAGCTTGTAAAGCTGTTGTATAGCTTTAATATAAAAAATAGCGGTTATAAGGCTCAAAATGAAGGCTTTAGAATGGTTCCAGCCGCTTGTATAGCTGTTATACAACTGATGGCCGCTATAAGACTCAAAATGGCGGCTGTAGAATGGTTCAAGTAGCTTGTATAGCTGTTCTATATAGAATGGCGGCTAAAGGTCTCAAAATGGTGGCTGTAGATCGGTTCCAGCAGTTTGTATAACTGCTATATAAAGGATGGCGGCTATAAGACTCAAAATGGCGGCTGTAGAATGGTTCAAGAAGCTTGTGTAGATGTAATATAAAGGATGACGGCTATAAGTCTCAAAATGGTGGCTGTAGAACGGTTCCAGCAGCTGGAATAGCTGTTATATAAAGGATGGCGGATAAAGGTCTCAAAATTGTGGCTGTAGATCGGTTCCAGCAGTTAGAATAGAAATTTTATAAAGGATGGCGGCTGTAGAATAGTTCCAGCAGCTTGTATAGCTTTTATATGGCAGCTTGTATAGCTTTCATATAAAGGATGGCGGCTATAAGATTCAAAATGGCGGCTTTAGAATTATTCCAGCAGCTAGTACAGCTATTATATAAAGGGTGGCGGCTATAAGTCTCAAAATGGTCGCTGTAGAACGGTTCCAGCAGCTTGTAAATCTGTTATATAAGGGATGGCGGCTATAAGACTTAAAATGGCGGCTATAGAATGGTTCAAGAAGATGGTATAGCTGTTATATAATGGATTGCGGCTATAAGTCTCAAAATGGTCGCTGTAGAACGGTTCCAGCAGCTTGTAAAGCTGTTATATAAAGGATGTCGGCTATAAGACTCAAAATGGCGGCTGTAGAATTGTTCCAGCAGCTTGTATAGCTGTTTTATAAAGAATGGCGGCTTAAGGTCCCACAATGCTTGCTGTAGATCGGTTCCAGCCGTTTGTATAGCTGTTATATAAAGGATGGTTGCTATATGATTCAAAATGGTGGCTGTAGAATTGTTCCAGCAGCTTGTATAGATGTTATGTAGAGGATGGCGGCTATAAGACTTAAAATGGCGGCTGTAGAATTGTTCCAGCAGCTTGTATAGCTGTTTTATAAAGAATGGCGGCTTAAGGTCCCACAATGGTTGCTGTAGATCGGTTCCAGCCGTTTGTATAGCTGTTATATAAAGGATGGCGGCTATAGAATGGTTCAAGAAGCTTGTATAGTTATTATATAAAGAATGGCGGCTATAAGTCTCAAAATGGTCGCTGTAGAACGGTTCCAGCAGCTTGTAAAGCTGTTATATAAAGGATGTCGGCTATAAGACTCAAAATATCGGCTGTAGAATTGTTCCAGCAGCTTGTATAGCTGTTTTATAAAGAATGGCGGCTTAAGGTCCCACAATGGTTGCTGTAGATCGGTTCCAGCCGTTTGTATAGCTGTTATATAAAGGATAGCGGCTATAGAATGGTTCAAGAAGCTTGTATAGTTATTATATAACAAATGGCGGCTATAAGTCTCAAAATGGTCGCTGTAGAACGGTTCCAGCAGCTTGTAAAGCTGTTATATAAAGGATGTCGGCTATAAGACTCAAAATGGCGACTGTAGAATGGTTCCAGCAGCTTGTATAGTTGTTCCATAAAGGATGGCGGCTTTTCGACTCAAAATGGAGGCTTTAGAATGATTCCAGCAGTTGGTATAGCTGTTATATAAAGGATGTCGGCTATAAGACTCAAAATGGCGACTGTAGAATGGTTCCAGCAGCTTGTATAGCCGTTATATAAAGGATGGCGGATAAAGGTCTCAAAATTGTGGCTGTAGATCGGTTCCAGCAGTTAGAATAGCAATTTTATAAAGGATGGCGGCTGTAGAATAGTTCCAGCAGCTTGTATAGCTTTTATATGGCAGCTTGTATATCTTTCATATAAACGATGGCGGCTATAAGATTCAAAATGGCGGCTTTCGAATTATTCCAGCAGCTAGTACAGCTATTATATAAAGGGTGGCGGCTATAAGTCTCAAAATTGTCGCTGTAGAACGGGTCCAGCAGCTTGTAAAGCTGTTATATAAGGGATGGCGGCTATAAGACTTTAAATGGCGGCTATAGAATGGTTCAAGAAGATGGTATAGCTATTATATAAAGGATTGCGGCTATAAGTCTCAAAATGGTCGTTGTAGAACGGTTCCAGCAGCTTGTAAAGCTGTTATATAAAGGATTGCGGCTATAAGTCTCAAAATGGTCGCTGTAGAACAGTTCCAGCAGCTTGTAAAGCTGTTATATAAAGGATGTCGGCTATAAGTCTCAAAATGGTGGCTGTAGAACGGTTCCAGCAGCTGGAATAGCTGTTATATGAAGGATGGTTGCTATAAGATTCAAAATGGTTGCTGTAGAATGGTTCCAGCAGCTTGTATAGCCGTTATATAAAGGATGGCGGATAAAGGTCTCAAAATTGTGGCTGTAGATCAGTTCCAGCAGTTAGAATAGCAATTTTATAAAGGATGGCGGCTGTAGAATAGTTCCAGCAGCTTGTATAGCTTTTATATGGCAGCTTGTATAGCTTTTATATGGCAGCTTGTATAGCTTTCATATAAAGGATGGCGGCTATAAGATTCAAAATGGCGGCTTTAGAATTATTCCAGCATCTAGTACAGCTATTATATAAAGGGTGGCGGCTATAAGTCTCAAAATTGTCGCTGTAGAACGGGTCCAGCAGCTTGTAAAGCTGTTATATAAGGGATGGCGGCTATAAGACTTTAAATGGCGGCTATAGAATGGTTCAAGAAGATGGTATAGCTATTATATAAAGGATTGCGGCTATAAGTCTCAAAATGGTCGTTGTAGAACGGTTCCAGCAGCTTGTAAAGCTGTTATATAAAGGATTGCGGCTATAAGTCTCAAAATGGTCGCTGTAGAACGGTTCCAGCAGCTTGTAAAGCTGTTATATAAAGGATGTCGGCTATAAGACTCAAAATGGAGGCTGTAGAATGATTCCAGCAGCTTGTATAGCTGTTATATAAAGGATGGTTGCTATATGATTCAAAATGGTGGCTGTAGAATTGTTCCAGCAGCTTGTATAGATGTTATATAGAGGATGGCGGCTATCAGACTCAAAATGGCGGCTATAGAATTGTTCCAGCAGCTTGTATAGCTGTTCTATAAAGAATGGCGGCTAAAGGTCCCACAATGGTTGCTGTAGATTGGTTCCAGCAGTTTGTATAGCTGTTATATAAAGGATGGCGGCTATAGAATGGTTCAAGAAGCTTGAATAGTTATTATATAAAGAATGGCGGCTATAAGTCTCAAAATGGTCGATGTAGAACGGTTCCAGCAGTTTGTAAAGCTGTTATATAAAGGATGTCGGCTATAAGACTCAAAATGGTGACTGAGGAATGGTTCCAGCAGCTTGTATAGTTGTTCCATAAAGGATGGCGGCTTTTCGACTCAAAATGGAGGCTTTAGAATGATTCCAGCAGCTGGTATAGCTGTTATATAAAGAATGGTTGCTATAAGATTCAAAATGGTGGCTGTAGAATGGTTCCAGCAGCTTGTATAGATGTTATATAAAGGATGGCGGCTATAAGACTCAAAATGGCGGCTATTGAATGGTTCAAGCAGCTTATCTAGCTGTTCTATAAAGAATGGCGGCTAAAGGTCCCACAATGGTAGCTGTAGATCGGTTCCAGCAGTTTGTATAGCTGTTAAAATGGCGGCTATAGAATGGTTCAAGAAGCTTGTATAGCCGTTATATAAAGGATGGCGGATAAAGGTCTCAAAATGGTGGCTGTAGATCGGTTCCAGCAGTTAGAATTGCAATTTTATAAAGGATGGCGGCTACAAGACTCTAAGTGGCGGCTGTAGAATAGTTCCAGCAGCTTGTATAGCTTTTATATGGCAGCTTGTATAGCTTTTATACAAAGGATAGCGTCTATAAGATTCAAAATGGCGCCTTTAGGATGGTGCCAGCAGCTGCTATAGCTATTATATAAAATATGTCGGCTATAAGACTGAAAATTGCGGCTGCAGGAAGGTTCCAGCAGCTTGTATAGCTGCTATATATAGGATGGCGGCTAAAGGTCTCACAATGGTGACTGTAGATTGGTTCCAGCAGTTTATATAGCTGTTATATATGGGATGGCGGCAATAAGACTCAAAATGGCGGCTGTAGAATGGTTCAAGTAGCTTGAATAGCTGTTCTATATAGAATGGCGGCTAAAGGTCTCACAATGGTGGCTGTAGATCGGCTCCAGCAGTTTGGATAACTGTTATATAAAGGATGGCGGCTATAAGACTCAAAATAGCGGCTGTAGAATGGTTCAAGAAGCTTGTTTAGCTGTTATATAAAGGATTGCGGCTAAAAGACTCAAAATTGTGGCTAAAGAACGGTACCAGCAGCTTGTTTAGCTGTTATATAAAGGATGGCGGCTATAAGATTCAATATGGTGGCTGTAGAATAGTTCCAGCAGCACGTATAGCTTTTATATGGCCAGCAGCTTGTAAAGCTGTTGTATAGCTCTAATATAAAAAATAGCGGTTATAAGGCTCAAAATGAAGGCTTTAGAATGGTTCCAGCCGCTTGTATAGCTGTTATACAACTGATGGCCGCTATAAGACACAAAATGCGGCTGTAGAATAGTTCCAGAAGCTCGTATAGCTTGTATAGCATTTGTATAAAGGATAGCAGCTATAAGAATGGCGGCTGTAGAATAGTTCCAGCAGCTCGTATAGCTTTTTTATGGCAGTTTGTATAGCTTTAATATAAAGTATAGCGGCTATAAGGCCCAAAATGGCCGCTATAAGACCCAAAATGTCAGTTGCATTTTTCCAGTAGCTTGTATAGCTGTTATATAAAGGATGGCGGCTAAAAGACTCAAAATTGTGGCTAAAGAACGGTACCAGCAGCTTGTTTAGCTGTTATATAAAGGAGGGCGGCTATAAGATTCAATATGGTGGCTGTAGAATAAGTAGTTCCAGCAGCACGTATAGCTTTTATATGGCCAGCAGCTTGTAAAGCTGTTGTATAGCTTTAATATAAAAAATAGCGGTTATAAGGCTCAAAATGAAGGCTTTAGAATGGTTCCAGACGCTTGTATAGCTGTTATACAACTGATGGCCGCTATAAGACTCAAAATGGCGGCTGTAGAATGGTTCAAGTAGCTTGTATAGCTGTTCTATATAGAATGGCGGCTAAAGGTCTCAAAATTGTGGCTGTAGATCGGTTCCAGCATTTTGTATAACTGCTATATAAAGGATGGCGGCTATAAGACTCAAAATGGCGGCTGTAGAATGGTTCAAGAAGCTTGTGTAGATGTAATATAAAGGATGACGGCTATAAGTTCAAGAAGCTTGTATAGATGTAATATAAAGGTTGACGGCTATAAGACTCAAAATGGCGGCTGTGGAATAGTTTCAGCAGCTTCTATAGCTTTTATATGGCAGCTTGTATAGCTTTTATATAAAGGATAGCAGCTATAAGAATGGCGGCTGTAGAATAGTTCCAGCAGCATGTATAGCTTTTATATGCCAGCTTGTATAGCTTTAATATAAAGTATAGCGGCTATAAGGCTCAAAATGGAGGCTTTAGAATGGTTCCAGCAGCTTGTATAGCTGTTATACATCGGGTGGCCGCTATAAGACTCAAAATGGCGGCTGTGGAATAGTTTCAGCAGCTTCTATAGCTTTAATATGGCAGCTTGTATAGCTTTTATATAAAGGATAGGAGCTATAAGAATGGCGTCTGTAGAATAGTTCCAGCAGCATGTATAGCTTTTATATGGCAGCTTGTATAGCTTTAATATAAAGTATAGCGGCTATAAGGCTCAAAATGGAGGCTTTAGAATGGTTCCAGCAGCTTGTATAGCTGTTATACAACGGGTGGCCGCTATAAGACTCAAAATGGCGGCTGTAAAATGGTTCAAGTAGCTTGTATAGCTGTTCTATATAGAATGGCGGCTAAAGGTCTCACAATGGTGGCTGTAGATCGGTTCTAGCAGTTTGGATAACTGCCATATAAAGGATGCCGGCTATAAGACTAAAAATGGCGGCTGTAGAATAGTTCAAGAAGCTTGAATAGATGTAATATAAAGGATGACGGCTATAAGTCTCAAAATGGTGGCTGTAGAACGGTTCTAGCAGCTTGTTTAGCTGTTATATAAAGGATGACGGCTATAAGACTCAAAATGGCGGCTGTAGAATAGTTTCAGCAGCTTCTATAGATTTTATATGGCAGCTTGTATAGCTTTTATATAAAGGATAGCAGCTATAAGAATGGCGGCTGTACAATAGTTCCAGCAGCTTGTATAGCTTTTATATGGCAGCTTGTATAGCTTTAATATAAAGTATAGCGGCTATAAGGCTCAAAATGGAGGCTTTAGAATGGTTCCAGCAGCTTGTATAGCTGTTATACAACGGATGGCCGCTATAAGACCCAAAATGTCAGCTGCATTTTTCCAGTAGCTTGTATAGCTGTTATATAGAGGATGGCGGCTATAAGATTCAAAATGGTGTCTGTTGAATAGTACCAGCAGCTCGTATAGCTATTATATGGCAGCTTGTATAGCTTTCGTATAAAGAATAGCGGCTATAAGATTCAAAATGGCGGCTTTAGAATGGTTCAAGAAGCTTGTATAGCTATTTTATAAAGGATTGCGGCTATAAGTCTCAAAATGGTCGCTGTAGAACGGTTCCAGCAGCTTGTATAGTTGTTCTATAAAGGATGGCGACTATAAGACTCAAAATGGAGGCTGTAGAATGATTCCAGCAGCTTGTATAGCTGTTATATAAAGGATGTCGGCTATAAGATTTAAAATGGCGGCTGTGGAATAGTTTCAGCAGCTTCTATAGATTTTATATGGCAGCTTGTATAGCTTTTATATAAAGGATAGCAGCTATAAGAATGGCGGCTGTAGAATAGTTCTAGAATAGCAGCTTGTATAGATTTTATATGGCAGCTTGTATAGCTTTAATATAAAGTATAGCGGCTATAAGGCTCAAAATGGAGGCTTTAGAATGGTTCCAGCAGCTTGTATAGCTGTTATACAACGGGTGGCTGCTATAAGACTCAAAATGGCGTCTGTAGAATGGTTCAAGTAGCTTGTATAGCTGTTCTATATAGCATGGCGGCTAAAGGTCTCACAATGGTGGCTGTAGATCGGTTCCAGCAGTTTGGATAACTGCTATATAAAGGATGCCGGCTGTAAGACTCAAAATGGCGGCTGTAGAATAGTTCAAGAAGCTTGTATAGATGTAATATAAAGGATGACGGCTATAAGTCTCAAAATGGTGGCTGTAGATCGGTTCCAGCAGCTTGTTTAGCTGTTATATAAAGGATGACGGCTATAAGACTCAAAATGGCGGCTGTGGAATAGTTTCAGCAGCTTCTATAGCTTTTATATGGGAGCTTGTATAGCTTTTATATAAAGGATAGCAGCTATAAGAATGGCGTCTGTAGAATAGTTCCAGCAGCTTGTATAGCTTTTATATGGCAGCTTGTATAGCTTTAATATAAAGTATAGCGGCTATAAGGCTCAAAATGGAGGCTTTAGAATGGTTCCAGCAGCTTGTATAGCTGTTATACAACGGGTGGCCGCTATAAGACTCAAAATGGCGGCTGTACAATGGTTCAAGTAGCTTGTATAGCTGTTCTATATAGAATGGCGGCTAAAGGTCTCACAATGGTGGCTGTAGATCGGTTCTAGCAGTTTGGATAACTGCTATATAAAGGATGCCGGCTATAAGACTCAAAAGGCGGCTGTAGAATAGTTCAAGAAGCTTGAATAGATGTAATATAAAGGATGACGGCTATAAGTCTCAAAATGGTGGCTAAAGAACGGTTCTAGCAGCTTGTTTAGCTGTTATATAAAGGATGACGGCTATAAGACTCAAAATGGCGGCTGTAGAATAGTTTCAGCAGCTTCTATAGATTTTATATGGCAGCTTGTATAGCTTTTATATAAAGGATAGCAGCTATAAGAATGGCGGCTGTACAATAGTTCCAGCAGCTTGTATAGCTTTTATATGGCAGCTTGTATAGCTTTAATATAAAGTATAGCGGCTATAAGGCTCAAAATGGAGGCTTTAGAATGGTTCCAGCAGCTTGTATAGCTGTTATACAACGGATGGCCGCTATAAGACCCAAAATGTCAGCTGCATTTTTCCAGTAGCTTGTATAGCTGTTATATAGAGGATGGCGGCTATAAGATTCAAAATGGTGTCTGTTGAATAGTACCAGCAGCTCGTATAGCTATTATATGGCAGCTTGTATAGCTTTCGTATAAAGAATAGCGGCTATAAGATTCAAAATGGCGGCTTTAGAATGGTTCAAGAAGCTTGTATAGCTATTTTATAAAGGATTGCGGCTATAAGTCTCAAAATGGTCGCTGTAGAACGGTTCCAGCAGCTTGTATAGTTGTTCTATAAAGGATGGCGACTATAAGACTCAAAATGGAGGCTGTAGAATGATTCCAGCAGCTTGTATAGCTGTTATATAAAGGATGTCGGCTATAAGATTTAAAATGGCGGCTGTGGAATAGTTTCAGCAGCTTCTATAGATTTTATATGGCAGCTTGTATAGCTTTTATATAAAGGATAGCAGCTATAAGAATGGCGGCTGTAGAATAGTTCTAGAATAGCAGCTTGTATAGATTTTATATGGCAGCTTGTATAGCTTTAATATAAAGTATAGCGGCTATAAGGCTCAAAATGGAGGCTTTAGAATGGTTCCAGCAGCTTGTATAGCTGTTATACAACGGGTGGCTGCTATAAGACTCAAAATGGCGTCTGTAGAATGGTTCAAGTAGCTTGTATAGCTGTTCTATATAGCATGGCGGCTAAAGGTCTCACAATGGTGGCTGTAGATCGGTTCCAGCAGTTTGGATAACTGCTATATAAAGGATGCCGGCTGTAAGACTCAAAATGGCGGCTGTAGAATAGTTCAAGAAGCTTGTATAGATGTAATATAAAGGATGACGGCTATAAGTCTCAAAATGGTGGCTGTAGATCGGTTCCAGCAGCTTGTTTAGCTGTTATATAAAGGATGACGGCTATAAGACTCAAAATGGCGGCTGTGGAATAGTTTCAGCAGCTTCTATAGCTTTTATATGGGAGCTTGTATAGCTTTTATATAAAGGATAGCAGCTATAAGAATGGCGTCTGTAGAATAGTTCCAGCAGCTTGTATAGCTTTTATATGGCAGCTTGTATAGCTTTAATATAAAGTATAGCGGCTATAAGGCTCAAAATGGAGGCTTTAGAATGGTTCCAGCAGCTTGTATAGCTGTTATACAACGGGTGGCCGCTATAAGACTCAAAATGGCGGCTGTACAATGGTTCAAGTAGCTTGTATAGCTGTTCTATATAGAATGGCGGCTAAAGGTCTCACAATGGTGGCTGTAGATCGGTTCTAGCAGTTTGGATAACTGCTATATAAAGGATGCCGGCTATAAGACTCAAAAAGGCGGCTGTAGAATAGTTCAAGAAGCTTGAATAGATGTAATATAAAGGATGACGGCTATAAGTCTCAAAATGGTGGCTAAAGAACGGTTCTAGCAGCTTGTTTAGCTGTTATATAAAGGATGACGGCTATAAGACTCAAAATGGCGGCTGTAGAATAGTTTCAGCAGCTTCTATAGATTTTATATGGCAGCTTGTATAGCTTTTATATAAAGGATAGCAGCAATAAGAATGGCGGCTGTACAATAGTTCCAGCAGCTTGTATAGCTTTTATATGGCAGCTTGTATAGCTTTAATATAAAGTATAGCGGCTATAAGGCTCAAAATGGAGGCTTTAGAATGGTTCCAGCAGCTTGTATAGCTGTTATACAACGGATGGCCGCTATAAGACGCAAAATGTCAGCTGCATTTTTCCAGTAGCTTGTATAGCTGTTATATAGAGGATGGCGGCTATAAGATTCAAAATGGTGTCTGTTGAATAGTACCAGCAGCTCGTATAGCTATTATATGGCAGCTTGTATAGCTTTCATATAAAGAATAGCGGCTATAAGATTCAAAATGGCGGCTTTAGAATGGTTCAAGAAGCTTGTATAGCTATTATATAAAGGATTGGGGCTATAAGTCTCAAAATGGTCGCTGTAGAACAGTTCCAGCAGCTTGTAAAGCTGTTATATAAAGGATGTCGGCTATAAGACTCAAAATGGCGACTGTAGAAGGGTTCCAGCAGCTTGTATAGTTGTTCTATAAAGGATGGCGACTATAAGACTCAAAATGGAGGCTGTAGAATGATTCCAGCAGCTTGTATAGCTGTTATATAAAGGATGTCGGCTATAAGATTTAAAATGGCGGCTGTGGAATAGTTTCAGCAGCTTCTATAGCTTTTATATGGCAGCTTGTATAGCTTTTATATAAAGGATAGCAGCTATAAGAATGGCGGCTGTAGAATAGTTTTAGCAGCTTGTATAGATTTTCTATGGCAGCTTGTATAGCTTTAATATAAAGTATAGCGGCTATAAGGCTCAAAATGGAGGCTTTAGAATGGTTCCAGCAGCTTGTATTGCTGTTATACAACGGGTGGCCGCTATAAGACTCAAAATGGCGGCTGTAGAATGGTTCAAGTAGCTTGTATAGCTGTTCTATATAGCATGGCGGCTAAAGGTCTCACAATGGTGGCTGTAGATCGGTTCCAGCAGTTTGGATAACTGCTATATAAAGGATGCCGGCTATAAGACTCAAAATGGCGGCTGTAGAATAGTTCAAGAAGCTTTTATAGATGTAATATAAAGGATGACGGCTATAAGTCTCAAAATGGTGGCTGTAGAACGGTTCTAGCAGCTTGTTTAGCTGTTATATAAAGGATGACGGCTATAAGACTCAAAATGGCGGCTGTAGAATAGTTTCAGCAGCTTCTATAGATTTTATATGGCAGCTTGTATAGCTTTTATATAAAGGATAGCAGCTATAAGAATGGCGGCTGTACAATAGTTCCAGCAGCTTGTATAGCTTTTATCTGGCAGCTTGTATAGCTTTAATATAAAGTATAGCGGCTATAAGGCTCAAAAAGGAGGCTTTAGAATGGTTCCAGCAGCTTGTATAGCTGTTATACAACGGATGGCCGCTATAAGACCCAAAATGACAGCTGCATTTTTCCAGTAGCTTGAATAGCTGTTATATAGAGGATGGCGGCTATAAGATTCAAAATGGTGTCTGTTGAATAGTACCAGCAGCTCGTATAGCTATTATATGGCAGCTTGTATAGCTTTCATATAAAGAATAGCGGCTATAAGATTCAAAATGGCGGCTGCAGAATGGTTCCAGCAGTTTATATAGCTGTTATATATAGGATGGCGGCTATAAGATTCAAAATGGCGGCTGTAGAATGGTTCAAGTTGCTTGTATAGCTGTTCTATATAGAATGGCGGCTAAAGGTCTCACAATGGTGGCTGTAGATTGGTTCCAGCAGTTTATATAGCTGTAATATATAGTATGGCGGATATAAGACTCAAAATGGCGGCTGTAGAATGCTTCAAGTAGCTTGTACAGCTGTTCTATATAGAATGGCGGCTAAAGGTCTCACAATGGTGGCTGTTGATCGGTTCCAGCAGCTTGGATAACTGTTGTATAAAGGATGGCGGCTATAAGATTCAAAATGGCTATAGAATAGTTCCAGCAGCTCGTATAGCTTTTATATGGCAGCTTGTATAGCTTTAATGTAAAGTATAGCGGCTATAAGGCTCAAAATGGAGGCTTTAGAATGGTTCCAGCAGCTTGTATAGCTGTTATACAACGGGTGGCCGCTATAAGACTCATAATGGCGGCTGTAGAATGGTTCAAGTAGCTTGTATAGCTGTTCTATATAGAATGGCGGCTAAAGGTCTCACAATGGTGGCTGTAGATCGGTTCCAGCAGTTTTGATAACTGCTATATAAAGGATGCCGGCTATAAGACTCAAAATGGCGGCTGTAGAATAGTTCAAGAAGCTTGTATAGATGTAATATAAAGGATGACGGCTATAAGTCTCAAAATGGTGGCTGTAGAACGGTTCCAGCAGCTTGTTTAGCTGTTATATAAAGGATGACGGCTATAAGACTCAAAATGGCGGCTGTGGAATAGTTTCAGCAGCTTCTATAGCTTTAATATGGCAGCTTGTATAGCTTTTATATAAAGGATAGCAGCTATAAGAATGGCGGCTGTAGAATAGTTCCAGCAGCTTGTATGGCTTTTATATGGCAGCTTGTATAGCTTTAATATAAAGTATAGCGGCTATAAGGCTCAAAATGGAGGCTTTAGAATGGTTCCAGCAGCTTGTATAGCTGTTATACAACGGGTGGCCGCTATAAGACTCAAAATGGCGGCTGTACAATGGTTAAAGTAGCTTGTATAGCTGTTCTATATAGAATGGCGGCTAAAGGTCTCATAATGGTGGCTGTAGATCGGTTCTAGCAGTTTGGATAACTGCTATATAAAGGATGCCGGCTATAAGACTCAAAATGGCGGCTGTAGAACGGTTCTAGCAGCTTGTTTAGCTGTTATATAAAGGATGACGGCTATAAGACTCAAAATGGCGGCTGTAGAATAGTTTCAGCAGCTTCTATAGATTTTATGTGGCAGCTTGTATAGCTTTTATATAAAGGATAGCAGCTATAAGAATGGCGGCTGTACAATAGTTCCAGCAGCTTGTATAGCTTTTATATGGCAGCTTGTATAGCTTTAATATAAAGTATAGCGGCTATAAGGCTCAAAATGGAGGCTTTAGAATGGTTCCAGCAGCTTGTATAGCTGTTATACAACGGCTGTAGAATGGTTCAAGTAGCTTGTATAGCTGTTCTATATAAAATGGCGGCTAAAGGTCTCACAATGGTGGCTGTAGATCGGTTCCAGCAGTTTGGATAACTGCTATATAAAGGATGCCGGCTATAAGTCTCAAAATGGTGGCTGTAGAACGGTTCTGGCAGCTTGTTTAGCTGTTATATAAAGGATGACGGCTATAAGACTCAAAATGGCGGCTGTAGAATAATTTCAGCAGCTTCTATAGATTTTATATGGCAGCTTGTATAGCTTTTATATAAAGGATAGCAGCTATAAGAATGGCGTTTGTACAATAGTTCCAGCAGCTTGTATAGCTTTTATATGGCAGCTTGTATAGCTTTAATATAAAGTATAGCGGCTAAAAGGCTCAAAATGGAGGCTTTAGAATGGTTCCAGCAGCTTGTATAACTGTTATACAACGGATGGCCGCTATAAGACCCAAAATGACAGCTGCATTTTTCCAGTAGCTTGTATAGCTGTTATATAGAGGATGGCGGCTATAAGATTCAAAATGGTGTCTGTTGAATAGTACCAGCAGCTCGTATAGCTATTATATGGCAGCTTGTATAGCTTTCATATAAAGAATAGCGGCTATAAGATTCAAAATGGCGGCTTTAGAATGGTTCAAGAAGCTTGTATAGCTATTATATAAAGGATTGCGGCTATAAGTCTCAAAATGGTCGCTGTAGAACGGTTCCAGCAGCTTGTAAAGCTGTTATATAAAGGATGTCGGCTATAAGACTCAAAATGGCGACTGTAGAATGGTTCCAGCAGCTTGTATAGTTGTGCTATAAAGGATGGCGACTATAAGACTCAAAATGGAGGCTGTTGAATGATTCCAGCAGCTTGTATAGATGTTATATAGAGGATGGCGGCTATAAGACTCAAAATGGCGGCTGTAGAATGGTACAAGCAGCTTGTATAGCTGTTCTATAAAGAATGGCGGCTAAAGGTCCCAATATGGCGGCTGTAGATCGGTTCCAGCAGTTTGTATAGCTGTTATATAAAGGATGGCGGCTATAGAATGGTTCAAGAAGCTTGTATAGCCGTTATATAAAGGATGGCGGATAGAGGTCTCAAAATGGTGGCTGTAGCTCGGTTCCAGCAGTTAGAATAGCAATTTATAAAGGATGGCGGCTACAAGACTCTAAGTGGTGGCTGTAGAATGGTTCAAGTAGCTTGTATAGATGTTCTATATAGAATGGCGGCTAAAGGTCTCACAATGGTGGCTGTAGATCCGTTCCAGCAGTATGTATAGCTGTTATATAAAGGTTGGCGGCTATAAGACTTAAAATGGCGGCTATAGAATGGTTTAAGAAGCTTGTATAGCCGTTATATAAAGGATGGCGGACAGAGGTCTCAAAATGGTGGCTGTAGCTCCGTTCCAGCAGTTAGAATAGCAATTTATAAAGGATGGCGGCTACAAGACTCTAAGTGGCGGCTGTAGAATGGTTCAAGTAGCTTGTATAGCTCTTCTATATAGAATGGCGGCTAAAGGTCTCACAATGGTGGCTGTAGATCGGTTCCAGCAGTTTGGATAACTGCTATATAAAGAATGGCGACTATAAGATTCAAAATGGTGGCTGTACAATGGTTCCACAGCTTGTATAGATGTTATATAAAGGATGGCGGCTATAAGACTCAAAATGGCGGCTGTAGAATGGTTCAAGCAGCTTGTATAGCTGTTCTATAAAGAATGGCGGATAAAGGTCCCACAATGGTGGCTGTAGATCGGTTCCAGCAGTTTGTATAGCTGTTATATAAAGGTTGGCGGCTATAAGACTTAAAATGGCGGCTATAGAATGGTTCAAGAAGCTTGTATAGCCGTTATATAAAGGATGGCGGATAGACGTCCCAAAATGGTGGCTGTAGCTCGGTTCCAGCAGTTAGAATAGCAATTTATAAAGGATGGCGGCTACAAGACTCTAATTGGCGGCTGTAGAATGGTTCAAGTAGCTTGTATAGCTGTTCTATATAGAATGGCGGCTAAAGGTCTCACAATGGTGGCTGTAGATCCGTTTCAGCAGTATGTATAGCTGTTATGTAAAGGTTGGCGGCTATAAGACTTAAAATGGCGGCTATAGAATGGTTCGGGAAGCCTGTATAGCCGTTATATAAAGGATGGCGGATAGAGGTCCCAAAATGGTGGCTGTAGCTCGGTTCCAGCAGTTAGAATAGCAATTTATAAAGGAAGGCGGCTACAAGACTCTAAGTGGCGGCTGTAGAATGGTTCAAGTAGCTTGTATAGCTGTTCTATATAGAATGGCGGCTAAAGGTCTCACAATGGTGGCTGTAGATCGTTTCCAGCAGTTTGTATAGCTGTTATATAAAGGATGGCGGCTATAGAATGGTTCAAGAAGCTTGTATAGCCGTTATATAAAGGATGGCGGATAGAGGTCTCAAAATGGTGGCTGTAGCTCGGTTCCAGCAGTTAGAATAGCAATTTATAAAGGAAGGCGGCTACAAGACTCTAAGTGGCGGCTGTAGAATGGTTCAAGTAGCTTGTATAGCTGTTCTATATAGAATGGCGGCTAAAGGTCTCACAATGGTGGCTGTAGATCGGTTCCAGCAGTTTGGATAACTGCTATATAAAGAATGGCGACTATAAGATTCAAATTGGTGGCTGTACAATGGTTCCAGCAGCTTGTATAGATGCTACATAAAGGATGGCGGCTATAAGACTCAAAATGGCGGCTGTAGAATTGTTCCAGCAGCTTGTATAGCTGTTCTATAAAGAATGGCGGCTAAAGGTCCCACAATGGTGGCTGTAGATCGGTTCCAGCAGCTTGTATAGCTGTTATATAAAGGTTGGCGGCTATAAGACTTAAAATGGCGGCTATAGAATGGTTTAAGAAGCTTGTATAGCCGTTATATAAAGGATGGCGGATAGAGGTCTCAAAATGGTGGCTGTAGCTCGGTTCCAGCAGTTTGAATAGCAATTTATAAAGGAAGGCGGCTACAAGACTCTAAGTGGCGGCTGTAGAATGGTTCAAGTAGCTTGTATAGCTGTTCTATATAGAATGGCGGCTAAAGGTCTCACAATGGTGGCTGTAGATCGGTTCCAGCAGTTTGGATAACTGCTATATAAAGAATGGCGACTATAAGATTCAAAATGGTGGCTGTACAATGGTTCCAGCAGCTTGTATAGATGTTACATAAAGGAAAGCTATAAGACTCAAAATGGCGGCTGTAGAATTGTTCCAGCAGCTTGTATAAATGTTCTATAAAGAATGGCGGCTAAAGGTCCCACAATGGTGGCTGTAGATCGGTTCCAGCAGTTTGTATAGCTGTTATATAAAGGTTGGCGGCTATAAGACTTAAAATGGCGGCTATAGAATGGTTCAAGAAGCTTGTATAGCCGTTATATAAAGGATGGCGGATAGAGGTCTCAAAATGGTGGCTGTAGCTCGGTTCCAGCAGTTAGAATAGCAATTTATAAAGGATGGCGGCTACAAGACTTTAATTGGCGGCTGTAGAATGGTTCAAGTAGCTTGTATAGCTGTTCTATATAGAATGGCGGTCTCACAATGGTGGCTGTAGATCGGTTACAGCAGTTTGTATAGCTGTTATATAAAGGATGGCGGCTATAGAATGGTTCAAGAAGCTTGTATAGCCGTTATATAAAGGATGGCGGATAGAGGTCTCAAAATGGTGGCTGTAGCTCGGTTCCAGCAGTTAGAATAGCAATTTATAAAGGATGGCGGCTACAAGACTCTAAGTGGTGGCTGTAGAATGGTTCAAGTAGCTTGTATAGCTGTTCTATATAGAATGGCGGCTAAAGGTCTCACAATGGTGGCTGTAGATCGGTTCCAGCAGTTTGTATAGCTGTTATATAAAGGTTGGCGGCTATATGACTTAAAATGGCGGCTATAGAATGGTTCGGGAAGCCTGTATAGCCGTTATATAAAGGATGGCGGATAGAGGTCCCAAAATGGTGGCTGTAGCTCGGTTCCAGCAGTTAGAATAGCAATTTATAAAGGATGGCGGCTACAAGACTCTAATTGGCGGCTGTAGAATGGTTCAAGTAGCTTGTATAGCTGTTCTATATAGAATGGCGGCTAAAGGTCTCACAATGGTGGCTGTTAATCGTTTCCAGCAGTTTGTATAGCTGTTATATAAAGGATGGCGGCTATAGAATGGTTCAAGAAGCTTGTATAGCCGTTATATAAAGGATGGCGGATAGAGGTCTCAAAATGGTGGCTGTAGCTCGGTTCCAGCAGTTAGAATAGCAATTTATAAAGGATGGCGGCTACAAGACTCTAAGTGGTGGCTATAGAATGGTTCAAGAAGCTTGTATAGCCGTTATATAAAGGATGGCGGATAGAGGTCCCAAAATGGCGGCTGTAGCTCGGTTCCAGCAGTTAGAATAGCAATTTATAAAGGATGGCGGCTACTAGACTCTACGTGGCGGCTTTAGAATGGTTTCAGCAGCTTGTATAGCTGTTATACAACGGATGGCCGCTATATGACCCAAAATGTCAGTTGCATTTTTCCAGTAGCTTGTATATCTGTTATATAAAGGATGGCGGCTATAAGATTCAAAATGGTGTCTGTTGAATAGTACCAGCAGCTCGTATAATTATTATATGGCAGCTTGTATAGCTTGCATATAAAGAATAGCGGCTATAAGATTCAAAATGGCGGCTTTAGAATGGTTCAAGAAGCTTGTATAGCTATTATATAAAGGATTGCGGCTATAAGTCTCAAACTGGTCGCTGTAGAACGGTTCCAGCAGCTTGTAAAGCTGTTATATAAAGGATGTCGGCTATAAGACTCAAAATGGCGACCGTAGAATGGTTCAGCAGCTTGTATAGTTGTTCTATAAAGGATGGCGACTATGAGACTCAAATTGGAGGCTGTAGAATGATTCAAGCACCTTGTATAGCTGTTATATAAAGGATGGTTGCTATAAGATTCAAAATGGTTGCTGTAGAATGGTTCCAGCAGCTTGTATAGATGTTATATAAAGGATGGCGGCTATAAGACTCAAAATGGCGGCTGTAGAATGGTTCCAGCAGCTTGTATAGTTGTTCTATAAAGGATGGCGTCTATGAGACTCAAATTGGAGGCTGTAGAATGATTCAAGCACCTTGTATAGCTGTTATATAAAGGATGGTTGCTATAAGATTCAAAATGGTTGCTGTAGAATGGTTCCAGCAGCTTGTATAGATGTTATATAAAGGATGGCGGCTATAAGACTCAAAATGGTGGCTGTACAATGGTTCCAGCAGCTTGTATAGATGTTACATAAAGGATGGCGGCTATAAGACTCAAAATGGTGGCTGTAGAATTGTTCCAGCAGCTTGTATAGCTGTTCTATAAAGAATGGCGGCTAAAGGTCCCACAATGGTGGCTGTAGATCGGTTCCAGCAGTTTGTATAGCTGTTATATAAAGGTTGGCGGCTATAAGACTTAAAATGGCGGCTATAGAATGGTTTAAGAAGCTTGTATAGCCGTTATATAAAGGATGGCGGATAGAGGTCTCAAAATGGTGGCTGTAGCTCGGTTCCAGCAGTTAGAATAGCAATTTATAAAGGAAGGCGGCTACAAGACTCTAAGTGGCGGCTGTAGAATGGTTCAAGTAGCTTGTATAGCTGTTCTATATAGAATGGCGGCTAAAGGTCTCACAATGGTGGCTGTAGATCGGTTCCAGCAGTTTGGATAACTGCTATATAAAGAATGGCGACTATAAGATTCAAAATGGTGGCTGTACAATGGTTCCAGCAGCTTGTATAGATGTTACATAAAGGAAAGCTATAAGACTCAAAATGGCGGCTGTAGAATTGTTCCAGCAGCTTGTATAGCTGTTCTATAAAGAATGGCGGCTAAAGGTCCCACAATGGTGGCTGTAGATCGGTTCCAGCAGTTTGTATAGCTGTTATATAAAGGTTGGCGGCTATAAGACTTAAAATGGCGGCTATAGAATGGTTTAAGAAGCTTGTATAGCCGTTATATAAAGGATGGCGGACAGAGGTCTCAAAATGGTGGCTGTAGCTCCGTTCCAGCAGTTAGAATAGCAATTTATAAAGGATGGCGGCTACAAGACTTTAATTGGCGGCTGTAGAATGGTTCAAGTAGCTTGTATAGCTGTTCTATATAGAATGGCGGTCTCACAATGGTGGCTGTAGATCGGTTACAGCAGTTTGTATAGCTGTTATATAAAGGATGGCGGCTATAGAATGGTTCAAGAAGCTTGTATAGCCGTTATATAAAGGATGGCGGATAGAGGTCTCAAAATGGTGGCTGTAGCTCGGTTCCAGCAGTTAGAATAGCAATTTATAAAGGATGGCGGCTACAAGACTCTAAGTGGTGGCTGTAGAATGGTTCAAGTAGCTTGTATAGATGTTCTATATAGAATGGCGGCTAAAGGTCTCACAATGGTGGCTGTAGATCCGTTCCAGCAGTATGTATAGCTGTTATATAAAGGTTGGCGGCTATAAGACTTAAAATGGCGGCTATAGAATGGTTTAAGAAGCTTGTATAGCCGTTATATAAAGGATGGCGGACAGAGGTCTCAAAATGGTGGCTGTAGCTCCGTTCCAGCAGTTAGAATAGCAATTTATAAAGGATGGCGGCTAAAAGACTCAAAATTGTGGCTAAAGAACGGTACCAGCAGCTTGTTTAGCTGTTATATAAAGGATGGCGGCTATAAGATTCAATATGGTGGCTGTAGAATAGTTCCAGCAGCACGTATAGCTTTTATATGGCCAGCAGCTTGTAAAGCTGTTGTATAGCTTTAATATAAAAAATAGCGGTATAAGGCTCAAAATGAAGGCTTTAGAATTGTTCCAGCCGCTTGTATAGCTGTTATACAACTGATGGCCGCTATAAGACTCAAAATGGCGGCTGTAGAATGGTTCCAGTAGCTTGTATAGCTGTTCTATATAGAATGGCGGCTAAAGGTCTCAAAATGGTGGCTGTAGATTGGTTCCAGCATTTTGTATAACTGCTATATAAGGGATGGCGGCTATAAGACTCAAAATGGCGTCTTTAGAATGGTTCAAGAAGCTTGTGTAGATGTAATATAAAGGATGACGGCTATAAGTTCAAGAAGCTTGTATAGATGTAATATAAAGGATGACGGCTATAAGTCTCAAAATGGTGGCTGTAGAACGGTTCCAGCAGCTTGTTTAGCTGTTATATAAAGGATAACGGCTATAAGACTCAAAATGGCGGCTGTGGAATAGTTTCAGCAGCTTCTATAGCTTTTATATGGGAGCTTGTATAGCTTTTATATAAAGGATAGCAGCTATAAGAATGGCGTCTGTAGAATAGTTCCAGCAGCTTGTATAGCTTTTATATGGCAGCTTGTATAGCTTTAATATAAAGTATAGCGGCTATAAGGCTCAAAATGGAGGCTTTAGAATGGTTCCAGCAGCTTGTATAGCTGTTATACAACGGGTGGCCGCTATAAGACTCAAAATGGCGGCTGTACAATGGTTCAAGTAGCTTGTATAGCTGTTCTATATAGAATGGCGGCTAAAGGTCTCACAATGGTGGCTGTAGATCGGTTCTAGCAGTTTGGATAACTGCTATATAAAGGATGCCGGCTATAAGACTCAAAAGGCGGCTGTAGAATAGTTCAAGAAGCTTGAATAGATGTAATATAAAGGATGACGGCTATAAGTCTCAAAATGGTGGCTGTAGAACGGTTCTAGCAGCTTGTTTAGCTGTTATATAAAGGATGACGGCTATAAGACTCAAAATGGCGGCTGTAGAATAGTTTCAGCAGCTTCTATAGATTTTATATGGCAGCTTGTATAGCTTTTATATAAAGGATAGCAGCAATAAGAATGGCGGCTGTACAAAAGTTCCAGCAGCTTGTATAGCTTTTATATGGCAGCTTGTATAGCTTTAATATAAAGTATAGCGGCTATAAGGCTCAAAATGGAGGCTTTAGAATGGTTCCAGCAGCTTGTATAGCTGTTATACAACGGATGGCCGCTATAAGACGCAAAATGTCAGCTGCATTTTTCCAGTAGCTTGTATAGCTGTTATATAGAGGATGGCGGCTATAAGATTCAAAATGGTGTCTGTTGAATAGTACCAGCAGCTCGTATAGCTATTATATGGCAGCTTGTATAGCTTTCATATAAAGAATAGCGGCTATAAGATTCAAAATGGCGGCTTTAGAATGGTTCAAGAAGCTTGTATAGCTATTATATAAAGGATTGGGGCTATAAGTCTCAAAATGGTCGCTGTAGAACAGTTCCAGCAGCTTGTAAAGCTGTTATATAAAGGATGTCGGCTATAAGACTCAAAATGGCGACTGTAGAAGGGTTCCAGCAGCTTGTATAGTTGTTCTATAAAGGATGGCGACTATAAGACTCAAAATGGAGGCTGTAGAATGATTCCAGCAGCTTGTATAGCTGTTATATAAAGGATGTCGGCTATAAGATTTAAAATGGCGGCTGTGGAATAGTTTCAGCAGCTTCTATAGCTTTTATATGGCAGCTTGTATAGCTTTTATATAAAGGATAGCAGCTATAAGAATGGCGGCTGTAGAATAGTTTTAGCAGCTTGTATAGATTTTCTATGGCAGCTTGTATAGCTTTAATATAAAGTATAGCGGCTATAAGGCTCAAAATGGAGGCTTTAGAATGGTTCCAGCAGCTTGTATAGCTGTTATACAACGGGTGGCCGCTATAAGACTCAAAATGGCGGCTGTAGAATGGTTCAAGTAGCTTGTATAGCTGTTCTATATAGCATGGCGGCTAAAGGTCTCACAATGGTGGCTGTAGATCGGTTCCAGCAGTTTGGATAACTGCTATATAAAGGATGCCGGCTATAAGACGCAAAATGGCGGCTGTAGAATAGTTCAAGAAGCTTGTATAGATGTAATATAAAGGATGACGGCTATAAGTCTCAAAATGGTGGCTGTAGAACGATTCTAGCAGCTTGTTTAGCTGTTATATAAAGGATGACGGCTATAAGACTCAAAATGGCGGCTGTAGAATAGTTTCAGCAGCTTCTATAGATTTTATATGGCAGCTTGTATAGCTTTTATATAAAGGATAGCAGCTATAAGAATGGCGGCTGTACAATAGTTCCAGCAGCTTGTATAGCTTTTATATGGCAGCTTGTATAGCTTTAATATAAAGTATAGCGGCTATAAGGCTCAAAATGGAGGCTTTAGAATGGTTCCAGCAGCTTGTATAGCTGTTATACAACGGATGGCCGCTATAAGACCCAAAATGTCAGCTGCATTTTTCCAGTAGCTTGTATAGCTGTTATATAGAGGATGGCGGCTATAAGATTCAAAATGGTGTCTGTTGAATAGTACCAGCAGCTCGTATAGCTATTATATGGCAGCTTGTATAGCTTTCGTATAAAGAATAGCGGCTATAAGATTCAAAATGGCGGCTTTAGAATGGTTCAAGAAGCTTGTATAGCTATTTTATAAAGGATTGCGGCTATAAGTCTCAAAATGGTCGCTGTAGAACGGTTCCAGCAGCTTGTATAGTTGTTCTATAAAGGATGGCGACTATAAGACTCAAAATGGAGGCTGTAGAATGATTCCAGCAGCTTGTATAGCTGTTATATAAAGGATGTCGGCTATAAGATTTAAAATGGCGGCTGTGGAATAGTTTCAGCAGCTTCTATAGATTTTATATGGCAGCTTGTATAGCTTTTATATAAAGGATAGCAGCTATAAGAATGGCGGCTGTACAATAGTTCCAGCAGCTTGTATAGCTTTTATATGGCAGCTTGTATAGCTTTAATATAAAGTATAGCGGCTATAAGGCTCAAAATGGAGGCTTTAGAATGGTTCCAGCAGCTTGTATAGCTGTTATACAACGGATGGCCGCTATAAGACCCAAAATGTCAGCTGCATTTTTCCAGTAGCTTGTATAGCTGTTATATAGAGGATGGCGGCTATAAGATTCAAAATGGTGTCTGTTGAATAGTACCAGCAGCTCGTATAGCTATTATATGGCAGCTTGTATAGCTTTCGTATAAAGAATAGCGGCTATAAGATTCAAAATGGCGGCTTTAGAATGGTTCAAGAAGCTTGTATAGCTATTTTATAAAGGATTGCGGCTATAAGTCTCAAAATGGTCGCTGTAGAACGGTTCCAGCAGCTTGTATAGTTGTTCTATAAAGGATGGCGACTATAAGACTCAAAATGGAGGCTGTAGAATGATTCCAGCAGCTTGTATAGCTGTTATATAGAGGATGGCGGCTATAAGATTCAAAATGGTGTCTGTTGAATAGTACCAGCAGCTCGTATAGCTATTATATGGCAGCTTGTATAGCTTTCATATAAAGAATAGCGGCTATAAGATTCGAAATGGCGGCTGCAGAATGGTTCCAGCAGTTTATATAGCTGTTATATATAGGATGGCGGTTATAAGATTCAAAATGGCGGCTGTAGAATGGTTCAAGTTGCTTGTATAGCTGTTCTATATAGAATGGCGGCTAAAGGTCTCACAATGGTGGCTGTAGATTGGTTCCAGCAGTTTATATAGCTGTAATATATAGTATGGCGGATATAAGACTCAAAATGGCGGCTGTAGAATGGTTCAAGTAGCTTGTACAGCTGTTCTATATAGAATGGCGGCTAAAGGTCTCACAATGGTGGCTGTTGATCGGTTCCAGCAGCTTGGATAACTGTTATATAAAGGATGGCGGCTATAAGATTCAAAATGGTGGCTATAGAATAGTTCCAGCAGCTCGTATAGCTTTTATATGGCAGCTTGTATAGCTTTAATGTAAAGTATAGCGGCTATAAGGCTCAAAATGGAGGCTTTAGAATGGTTCCAGCAGCTTGTATAGCTGTTATACAACGGGTGGCCGCTATAAGACTCAAAATGGCGGCTGTAGAATGGTTCAAGTAGCTTGTATAGCTGTTCTATATAGAATGGCGGCTAAAGGTCTCACAATGGTGGCTGTAGATCGGTTCCAGCAGTTTGGATAACTGCTATATAAAGGATGCCGGCTATAAGACTCAAAATGGCGGCTGTAGAATAGTTCAAGAAGCTTGTATAGATGTAATATAAAGGATGACGGCTATAAGTCTCAAAATGGTGGCTGTAGAACGGTTCCAGCAGCTTGTTTAGCTGTTATATAAAGGATGACGGCTATAAGACTCAAAATGGCGGCTGTGGAATAGTTTCAGCAGCTTCTATAGCTTTAATATGGCAGCTTGTATAGCTTTTATATAAAGGATAGCAGCTATAAGAATGGCGGCTGTAGAATAGTTCCAGCAGCTTGTATGGCTTTTATATGGCAGCTTGTATAGCTTTAATATAAAGTATAGCGGCTATAAGGCTCAAAATGGAGGCTTTTGAAGCAGCTTGTATAGCTGTTATACAACGGGTGGCCGCTATAAGACTCAAAATGGCGGCTGTACAATGGTTAAAGTAGCTTGTATAGCTGTTCTATATAGAATGGCGGCTAAAGGTCTAATAATGGTGGCTGTAGATCGGTTCTAGCAGTTTGGATAACTGCTATATAAAGGATGCCGGCTATAAGACTCAAAATGGCGGCTGTAGAACGGTTCTAGCAGCTTGTTTAGCTGTTATATAAAGGATGACGGCTATAAGACTCAAAATGGCGGCTGTAGAATAGTTTCAGCAGCTTCTATAGATTTTATATGGCAGCTTGTATAGCTTTTATATAAAGGATAGCAGCTATAAGAATGGCGGCTGTACAATAGTTCCAGCAGCTTGTATAGCTTTTATATGGCAGCTTGTATAGCTTTAATATAAAGTATAGCGGCTATAAGGCTCAAAATGGAGGCTTTAGAATGGTTCCAGCAGCTTGTATAGCTGTTATACAACGGCTGTAGAATGGTTCAAGTAGCTTGTATAGCTGTTCTATATAAAATGGCGGCTAAAGGTCTCACAATGGTGGCTGTAGATCGGTTCCAGCAGTTTGGATAACTGCTATATAAAGGATGCCGGCTATAAGTCTCAAAATGGTGGCTGTAGAACGGTTCTGGCAGCTTGTTTAGCTGTTATATAAAGGATGACGGCTATAAGACTCAAAATGGCGGCTGTAGAATAATTTCAGCAGCTTCTATAGATTTTATATGGCAGCTTGTATAGCTTTTATATAAAGGATAGCAGCTATAAGAATGGCGGCTGTACAATAGTTCCAGCAGCTTGTATAGCTTTTATATGGCAGCTTGTATAGCTTTAATATAAAGTATAGCGGCTAAAAGGCTCAAAATGGAGGCTTTAGAATGGTTCCAGCAGCTTGTATAGCTGTTATACAACGGATGGCCGCTATAAGACCCAAAATGACAGCTGCATTTTTCCAGTAGCTTGTATAGCTGTTATATAGAGGATGGCGGCTATAAGATTCAAAATGGTGTCTGTTGAATAGTACCAGCAGCTCGTATAGCTATTATATGGCAGCTTGTATAGCTTTCATATAAAGAATAGCGGCTATAAGATTCAAAATGGCGGCTTTAGAATGGTTCAAGAAGCTTGTATAGCTATTATATAAAGGATTGCGGCTATAAGTCTCAAAATGGTCGCTGTAGAACGGTTCCAGCAGCTTGTAAAGCTGTTATATAAAGGATGTCGGCTATAAGACTCAAAATGGCGACTGTAGAATGGTTCCAGCAGCTTGTATAGTTGTGCTATAAAGGATGGCGACTATAAGACTCAAAATGGAGGCTGTTGAATGATTCCAGCAGCTTGTATAGATGTTATATAGAGGATGGCGGCTATAAGACTCAAAATGGCGGCTGTAGAATGGTACAAGCAGCTTGTATAGCTGTTATATAAAGGATGGCGGCTATAGAATGGTTCAAGAAGCTTGTATAGCCGTTATATAAAGGATGGCGGATAGAGGTCTCAAAATGGTGGCTGTAGCTCGGTTCCAGCAGTTAGAATAGCAATTTATAAAGGATGGCGGCTACAAGACTCTAAGTGGTGGCTGTAGAATGGTTCAAGTAGCTTGTATAGATGTTCTATATAGAATGGCGGCTAAAGGTCTCACAATGGTGGCTGTAGATCCGTTCCAGCAGTATGTATAGCTGTTATATAAAGGTTGGCGGCTATAAGACTTAAAATGGCGGCTATAGAATGGTTTAAGAAGCTTGTATAGCCGTTATATAAAGGATGGCGGACAGAGGTCTCAAAATGGTGGCTGTAGCTCCGTTCCAGCAGTTAGAATAGCAATTTATAAAGGATGGCGGCTACAAGACTCTAAGTGGCGGCTGTAGAATGGTTCAAGTAGCTTGTATAGCTCTTCTATATAGAATGGCGGCTAAAGGTCTCACAATGGTGGCTGTAGATCGGTTCCAGCAGTTTGGATAACTGCTATATAAAGAATGGCGACTATAAGATTCAAAATGGTGGCTGTACAATGGTTCCACAGCTTGTATAGATGTTATATAAAGGATGGCGGCTATAAGACTCAAAATGGCGGCTGTAGAATGGTTCAAGCAGCTTGTATAGCTGTTCTATAAAGAATGGCGGATAAAGGTCCCACAATGGTGGCTGTAGATCGGTTCCAGCAGTTTGTATAGCTGTTATATAAAGGTTGGCGGCTATAAGACTTAAAATGGCGGCTATAGAATGGTTCAAGAAGCTTGTATAGCCGTTATATAAAGGATGGCGGATAGACGTCCCAAAATGGTGGCTGTAGCTCGGTTCCAGCAGTTAGAATAGCAATTTATAAAGGATGGCGGCTACAAGACTCTAATTGGCGGCTGTAGAATGGTTCAAGTAGCTTGTATAGCTGTTCTATATAGAATGGCGGCTAAAGGTCTCACAATGGTGGCTGTAGATCCGTTTCAGCAGTATGTATAGCTGTTATGTAAAGGTTGGCGGCTATAAGACTTAAAATGGCGGCTATAGAATGGTTTAAGAAGCTTGTATAGCCGTTATATAAAGGATGGCGGATATAGAATGGTTCAAGAAGCTTGTATAGCCGTTATATAAAGGATGGCGGATAGAGGTCTCAAAATGGTGGCTGTAGCTCGGTTCCAGCAGTTAGAATAGCAATTTATAAAGGATGGCGGCTACAAGACTCTAAGTGGTGGCTGTAGAATGGTTCAAGTAGCTTGTATAGCTGTTCTATATAGAATGGCGGCTAAAGGTCTCACAATGGTGGCTGTAGATCGGTTCCAGCAGTTTGTATAGCTGTAATATAAAGGTTGGCGGCTATAAGACTTAAAATGGCGGCTATAGAATGGTTCGGGAAGCCTGTATAGCCGTTATATAAAGGATGGCGGATAGAGGTCCCAAAATGGTGGCTGTAGCTCGGTTCCAGCAGTTAGAATAGCAATTTATAAAGGAAGGCGGCTACAAGACTCTAAGTGGCGGCTGTAGAATGGTTCAAGTAGCTTGTATAGCTGTTCTATATAGAATGGCGGCTAAAGGTCTCACAATGGTGGCTGTAGATCGTTTCCAGCAGTTTGTATAGCTGTTATATAAAGGATGGCGGCTATAGAATGGTTCAAGAAGCTTGTATAGCCGTTATATAAAGGATGGCGGATAGAGGTCTCAAAATGGTGGCTGTAGCTCGGTTCCAGCAGTTAGAATAGCAATTTATAAAGGAAGGCGGCTACAAGACTCTAAGTGGCGGCTGTAGAATCGTTCAAGTAGCTTGTATAGCTGTTCTATATAGAATAGCGGCTAAAGGTCTCACAATGGTGGCTGTAGATCGGTTCCAGCAGTTTGGATAACTGCTACATAAAGAATGGCGACTATAAGATTCAAAATGGTGGCTGTACAATGGTTCCAGCAGCTTGTATAGATGTTACATAAAGGATGGCGGCTATAAGACTCAAAATGGCGGCTGTAGAATTGTTCCAGCAGCTTGTATAGCTGTTCTATAAAGAATGGCGGCTAAAGGTCCCACAATGGTGGCTGTAGATCGGTTCCAGCAGTTTGTATAGCTGTTATATAAAGGTTGGCGGCTATAAGACTTAAAATGGCGGCTATAGAATGGTTTAAGAAGCTTGTATAGCCGTTATGGCGGATAGAGGTCTCAAAATGGTGGCTGTAGCTCGGTTCCAGCAGTTAGAATAGCAATTTATAAAGGAAGGCGGCTACAAGACTCTAAGTGGCGGCTGTAGAATGGTTCAAGTAGCTTGTATAGCTGTTCTATATAGAATGGCGGCTAAAGGTCTCACAATGGTGGCTGTAGATCGGTTCCAGCAGTTTGGATAACTGCTATATAAAGAATGGCGACTATAAGATTCAAAATGGTGGCTGTACAATGGTTCCAGCAGCTTGTATAGATGTTACATAAAGGAAAGCTATAAGACTCAAAATGGCGGCTGTAGAATTGTTCCAGCAGCTTGTATAGCTGTTCTATAAAGAATGGCGGCTAAAGGTCCCACAATGGTGGCTGTAGATCGGTTCCAGCAGTTTGTATAGCTGTTATATAAAGGTTGGCGGCTATAAGACTTAAAATGGCGGCTATAGAATGGTTCAAGAAGCTTGTATAGCCGTTATATAAAGGATGGCGGATAGAGGTCTCAAAATGGTGGCTGTAGCTCGGTTCCAGCAGTTAGAATAGCAATTTATAAAGGATGGCGGCTACAAGACTTTAATTGGCGGCTGTAGAATGGTTCAAGTAGCTTGTATAGCTGTTCTATATAGAATGGCGGTCTCACAATGGTGGCTGTAGATCGGTTACAGCAGTTTGTATAGCTGTTATATAAAGGATGGCGGCTATAGAATGGTTCAAGAAGCTTGTATAGCCGTTATATAAAGGATGGCGGATAGAGGTCTCAAAATGGTGGCTGTAGCTCGGTTCCAGCAGTTAGAATAGCAATTTATAAAGGATGGCGGCTACAAGACTCTAAGTGGTGGCTGTAGAATGGTTCAAGTAGCTTGTATAGCTGTTCTATATAGAATGGCGGCTAAAGGTCTCACAATGGTGGCTGTAGATCGGTTCCAGCAGTTTGTATAGCTGTTATATAAAGGTTGGCGGCTATATGACTTAAAATGGCGGCTATAGAATGGTTCGGGAAGCCTGTATAGCCGTTATATAAAGGATGGCGGATAGAGGTCCCAAAATGGTGGCTGTAGCTCGGTTCCAGCAGTTAGAATAGCAATTTATAAAGGATGGCGGCTACAAGACTCTAATTGGCGTCTGTAGAATGGTTCAAGTAGCTTGTATAGCTGTTCTATATAGAATGGCGGCTAAAGGTCTCACAATGGTGGCTGTTAATCGTTTCCAGCAGTTTGTATAGCTGTTATATAAAGGATGGCGGCTATAGAATGGTTCAAGAAGCTTGTATAGCCGTTATATAAAGGATGGCGGATAGAGGTCTCAAAATGGTGGCTGTAGCTCGGTTCCAGCAGTTAGAATAGCAATTTATAAAGGATGGCGGCTACAAGACTCTAAGTGGTGGCTATAGAATGGTTCAAGAAGCTTGTGTAGCCGTTATATAAAGGATGGCGGATAGAGGTCCCAAAATGGCGGCTGCAGCTCGGTTCCAGCAGTTAGAATAGCAATTTATAAAGGATGGCGGCTACTAGACTCTACGTGGCGGCTTTAGAATGGTTTCAGCAGCTTGTATAGCTGTTATACAACGGATGGCCGCTATATGACCCAAAATGTCAGTTGCATTTTTCCAGTAGCTTGTATATCTGTTATATAAAGGATGGCGGCTATAAGATTCAAAATGGTGTCTGTTGAATAGTACCAGCAGCTCGTATAATTATTATATGGCAGCTTGTATAGCTTGCATATAAAGAATAGCGGCTATAAGATTCAAAATGGCGGCTTTAGAATGGTTCAAGAAGCTTGTATAGCTATTATATAAAGGATTGCGGCTATAAGTCTCAAACTGGTCGCTGTAGAACGGTTCCAGCAGCTTGTAAAGCTGTTATATAAAGGATGTCGGCTATAAGACTCAAAATGGCGACCGTAGAATGGTTCCAGCAGCTTGTATAGTTGTTCTATAAAGGATGGCGACTATGAGACTCAAATTGGAGGCTGTAGAATGATTCAAGCACCTTGTATAGCTGTTATATAAAGGATGGTTGCTATAAGATTCAAAATGGTTGCTGTAGAATGGTTCTAGCAGCTTGTATAGATGTTATATAAAGGATGGCGGCTATAAGACTCAAAATGGCGGCTGTAGAATGGTTCAAGCAGCTTGTATAGCTGTTCTATAAAGAATGGCGGCTAAAGGTCTCACAATGGTGGCTGTAGATCGGTTCCAGCAGTTTGTATAGCTGTTATATAAAGGTTGGCGGCTATATGACTTAAAATGGCGGCTATAGAATGGTTCGGGAAGCCTGTATAGCCGTTATATAAAGGATGGCGGATAGAGGTCCCAAAATGGTGGCTGTAGCTCGGTTCCAGCAGTTAGAATAGCAATTTATAAAGGATGGCGGCTACAAGACTCTAAGTGGCGGCTGTAGAATGGTTCAAGTAGCTTGTATAGCTGTTCTATATAGAATGGCGGCTAAAGGTCTCACAATGGTGGCTGTTAATCGTTTCCAGCAGTTTGTATAGCTGTTATATAAAGGATGGCGGCTATAGAATGGTTCAAGAAGCTTGTATAGCCGTTATATAAAGGATGGCGGATAGAGGTCTCAAAATGGTGGCTGTAGCTCGGTTCCAGCAGTTAGAATAGCAATTTATAAAGGATGGCGGCTACAAGACTCTAAGTGGTGGCTGTAGAATGTTCAAGTAGCTTGTATAGCTGTTCTATATAGAATGGCGGCTAAAGGTCTCACAATGGTGGCTGTAGATCCGTTCCAGCAGTATGTATAGCTGTTATATAAAGGTTGGCGGCTATAAGACTTAAAATGGCGGCTATAGAATGGTTTAAGAAGCTTGTATAGCCGTTATATAAAGGATGGCGGATAGAGGTCTCAAATTGGTGGATGTAGCTCCGTTCCAGCAGTTAGAATAGCAATTTATAAAGGATGGCGGCTACAAGACTCTAAGTGGCGGCTGTAGAATGGTTCAAGTAGCTTGTATAGCTGTTCTATATAGAATGGCGGCTAAAGGTCTCACAATGGTGGCTGTAGATCGGTTCCAGCAGTTTGGATAACTGCTATATAAAGAATGGTGACTATAAGATTCAAAATGGTGGCTGTACAATGGTTCCAGCAGCTTGTATAGATGTTACATAAAGGATGGCGGCTATAAGACTCATAATGGCGGCTGTAGAATTGTTCCAGCAGTTTGTATAGCTGTTCTATAAAGAATGGCGGCTAAAGGTCCCACAATGGTGGCTGTAGATCGGTTCCAGCAGTTTGTATAGCTGTTATATAAGGGTTGGCGGCTATAAGACTTAAAATGGCGGCTATAGAATGGTTCAAGAAGCTTGTATAGCCGTTATATAAAGGATGGCGGATAGAGGTCCCAAAATGGCGGCTGTAGCTCGGTTCCAGCAGTTAGAATAGCAATTTATAAAGGATGGCGGCTACTAGACTCTACGTGGCGGCTTTAGAATGGTTTCAGCAGCTTGTATAGCTGTTATACAACGGATGGCCGCTATATGACCCAAAATGTCAGTTGCATTTTTCCAGTAGCTTGTATATCTGTTATATAAAGGATGGCAGCTATAAGATTCAAAATGGTGTCTGTTGAATAGTACCAGCAGCTCGTATAATTATTATATGGCAGCTTGTATAGCTTGCATATAAAGAATAGCGGCTATAAGATTCAAAATGGCGGCTTTAGAATGGTTCAAGAAGCTTGTATAGCTATTATATAAAGGATTGCGGCTATAAGTCTCAAACTGGTCGCTATAGAACGGTTCCAGCAGCTTGTAAAGCTGTTATATAAAGGATGTCGGCTATAAGACTCAAAATGGCGACCGTAGAATGGTTCCAGCAGATTGTATAGTTGTTCTATAAAGGATGGCGACTATGAGACTCAAATTGGAGGCTGTAGAATGATTCAAGCACCTTGTATAGCTGTTATATAAAGGATGGTTGCTATAAGATTCAAAATGGTTGCTGTAGAATGGTTCCAGCAGCTTGTATAGATGTTATATAAAGGATGGCGGCTATAAGACTCAAAATGGCGGCTGTAGAATGGTTCAAGCAGCTTGTATAGCTGTTCTATAAAGAATGGCGGCTAAAGGTCCCAATATGGTGGCTGTAGATCGGTTCCAGCAGTTTGTATAGTTATGTAAAAGATGGCGGCTATAGAATGGCTCAAGAAGCTTGTATAGCTATTATATAAAGGATGACGGCTATAAGTCTCAAAAACGTGGCTGTAGAACGGTTCCAGCATTTTGTATAGCTGTTATACAACGGATGGTCGCTATAAGACTCAAAATGGCGACTGTAGAATGGTTCAAGTAGCTTGTATAGCTGTTCTATATAGAATGGCGGCTAAAGGTCTCACAATGGTGGCTGTAGATCGGTTCCAGCAGTTTGGATAACTGCTATATAAAGGATGCCGGCTATAAGACTCAAAATGGCGGCTGTAGAATAGTTCAAGAAGCCTGTATAGATGTAATATAAAGGATGACGACTATAAGTCTCAAAATGGTGGCTGTAGAACGGTTCCAACAGCTTGTTTAGCTGTTATATAAAGGATGACGGCTATAAGACTCAAAATGGCGGCTGTAGAATAGTTTCAGCAGCTTCTAAGCTTTTATATGACAGATTATATAGCTTTTATATAAAGGATAGCAGCTATAAGAATGGCGGCTGTAGAATAGTTCCAGCAGCTTGTATAGCTTTTATATGGCAGCGTGTATAGCTTTAATATAAAGTATAGCGGCTATATGGCTCAAAATGGAGACTTTAGAATGGTTCCAGCAGCTTGTATAACTGTTATACAACGGATGGCCGCTATAAGACCCAAAATGTCAGTTGCATTTTTCAGTAGCTTGTATAGCTGTTATATAAAGGATGGCGGCTATAAGATTCAAAATGGTGTCTGTTGAAAAGTACCAGCAGCTCGTATAGCTATTATATGGCAGCTTGTATAGCTTTCATATAAAGAATAGCGGCTAAAAGATTCAAAATGGCGGCTTTAGAATGGTTCAAGAAGCTTGTATAGCTATTATATAAAGGATTGCGGCTATAAGTCTCAAAATGGTCGCTGTAGAACGGTTCCAGCAGCTTGTAAAGCTGTTATATAAAGGATGTCGGCTATAAGACTCAAAATGGCGACTGTAGAATGGTTCCAGCAGCTTGTATAGTTGTGCTATAAAGGATGGCGACTATAAGACTCAAAATGGAGGCTGTTGAATGATTCCAGCAGCTTGTATAGATGTTATATAGAGGATGGCGGCTATAAGACTCAAAATGGCGGCTGTAGAATGGTACAAGCAGCTTGTATAGCTGTTATATAAAGGATGGCGGCTATAGAATGGTTCAAGAAGCTTGTATAGCCGTTATATAAAGGATGGCGGATAGAGGTCTCAAAATGGTGGCTGTAGCTCGGTTCCAGCAGTTAGAATAGCAATTTATAAAGGATGGCGGCTACAAGACTCTAAGTGGTGGCTGTAGAATGGTTCAAGTAGCTTGTATAGATGTTCTATATAGAATGGCGGCTAAAGGTCTCACAATGGTGGCTGTAGATCCGTTCCAGCAGTATGTATAGCTGTTATATAAAGGTTGGCGGCTATAAGACTTAAAATGGCGGCTATAGAATGGTTTAAGAAGCTTGTATAGCCGTTATATAAAGGATGGCGGACAGAGGTCTCAAAATGGTGGCTGTAGCTCCGTTCCAGCAGTTAGAATAGCAATTTATAAAGGATGGCGGCTACAAGACTCTAAGTGGCGGCTGTAGAATGGTTCAAGTAGCTTGTATAGCTCTTCTATATAGAATGGCGGCTAAAGGTCTCACAATGGTGGCTGTAGATCGGTTCCAGCAGTTTGGATAACTGCTATATAAAGAATGGCGACTATAAGATTCAAAATGGTGGCTGTACAATGGTTCCACAGCTTGTATAGATGTTATATAAAGGATGGCGGCTATAAGACTCAAAATGGCGGCTGTAGAATGGTTCAAGCAGCTTGTATAGCTGTTCTATAAAGAATGGCGGCTAAAGGTCCCACAATGGTGGCTGTAGATCGGTTCCAGCAGTTTGTATAGCTGTTATATAAGGGTTGGCGGCTATAAGACTTAAAATGGCGGCTATAGAATGGTTCAAGAAGCTTGTATAGCCGTTATATAAAGGATGGCGGATAGACGTCCCAAAATGGTGGCTGTAGCTCGGTTCCAGCAGTTAGAATAGCAATTTATAAAGGATGGCGGCTACAAGACTCTAATTGGCGGCTGTAGAATGGTTCAAGTAGCTTGTATAGCTGTTCTATATAGAATGGCGGCTAAAGGTCTCACAATGGTGGCTGTAGATCCGTTTCAGCAGTATGTATAGCTGTTATGTAAAGGTTGGCGGCTATAAGACTTAAAATGGCGGCTATAGAATGGTTTAAGAAGCTTGTATAGCCGTTATATAAAGGATGGCGGATATAGAATGGTTCAAGAAGCTTGTATAGCCGTTATATAAAGGATGGCGGATAGAGGTCTCAAAATGGTGGCTGTAGCTCGGTTCCAGCAGTTAGAATAGCAATTTATAAAGGATGGCGGCTACAAGACTCTAAGTGGTGGCTGTAGAATGGTTCAAGTAGCTTGTATAGCTGTTCTATATAGAATGGCGGCTAAAGGTCTCACAATGGTGGCTGTAGATCGGTTCCAGCAGTTTGTATAGCTGTAATATAAAGGTTGGCGGCTATAAGACTTAAAATGGCGGCTATAGAATGGTTCGGGAAGCCTGTATAGCCGTTATATAAAGGATGGCGGATAGAGGTCCCAAAATGGTGGCTGTAGCTCGGTTCCAGCAGTTAGAATAGCAATTTATAAAGGAAGGCGGCTACAAGACTCTAAGTGGCGGCTGTAGAATGGTTCAAGTAGCTTGTATAGCTGTTCTATATAGAATGGCGGCTAAAGGTCTCACAATGGTGGCTGTAGATCGTTTCCAGCAGTTTGTATAGCTGTTATATAAAGGATGGCGGCTATAGAATGGTTCAAGAAGCTTGTATAGCCGTTATATAAAGGATGGCGGATAGAGGTCTCAAAATGGTGGCTGTAGCTCGGTTCCAGCAGTTAGAATAGCAATTTATAAAGGAAGGCGGCTACAAGACTCTAAGTGGCGGCTGTAGAATCGTTCGAGTAGCTTGTATAGCTGTTCTATATAGAATAGCGGCTAAAGGTCTCACAATGGTGGCTGTAGATCGGTTCCAGCAGTTTGGATAACTGCTATATAAAGAATGGCGACTATAAGATTCAAAATGGTGGCTGTACAATGGTTCCAGCAGCTTGTATAGATGTTACATAAAGGATGGCGGCTATAAGACTCAAAATGGCGGCTGTAGAATTGTTCCAGCAGCTTGTATAGCTGTTCTATAAAGAATGGCGGCTAAAGGTCCCACAATGGTGGCTGTAGATCGGTTCCAGCAGTTTGTATAGCTGTTATATAAAGGTTGGCGGCTATAAGACTTAAAATGGCGGCTATAGAATGGTTTAAGAAGCTTGTATAGCCGTTATGGCGGATAGAGGTCTCAAAATGGTGGCTGTAGCTCGGTTCCAGCAGTTAGAATAGCAATTTATAAAGGAAGGCGGCTACAAGACTCTAAGTGGCGGCTGTAGAATGGTTCAAGTAGCTTGTATAGCTGTTCTATATAGAATGGCGGCTAAAGGTCTCACAATGGTGGCTGTAGATCGGTTCCAGCAGTTTGGATAACTGCTATATAAAGAATGGCGACTATAAGATTCAAAATGGTGGCTGTACAATGGTTCCAGCAGCTTGTATAGATGTTACATAAAGGAAAGCTATAAGACTCAAAATGGCGGCTGTAGAATGGTTCAAGCAGCTTGTATAGCTATTATATAAAGGATTGCGGCTATAAGTCTCAAAATGGTCGCTGTAGAACGGTTCCAGCAGCTTGTAAAGCTGTTATATAAAGGATGTCGGCTATAAGACTCAAAATGGCGACTGTAGAATGGTTCCAGCAGCTTGTATAGTTGTGCTATAAAGGATGGCGACTATAAGACTCAAAATGGAGGCTGTTGAATGATTCCAGCAGCTTGTATAGATGTTATATAGAGGATGGCGGCTATAAGACTCAAAATGGCGGCTGTAGAATGGTACAAGCAGCTTGTATAGCTGTTATATAAAGGATGGCGGCTATAGAATGGTTCAAGAAGCTTGTATAGCCGTTATATAAAGGATGGCGGATAGAGGTCTCAAAATGGTGGCTGTAGCTCGGTTCCAGCAGTTAGAATAGCAATTTATAAAGGATGGCGGCTACAAGACTCTAAGTGGTGGCTGTAGAATGGTTCAAGTAGCTTGTATAGATGTTCTATATAGAATGGCGGCTAAAGGTCTCACAATGGTGGCTGTAGATCCGTTCCAGCAGTATGTATAGCTGTTATATAAAGGTTGGCGGCTATAAGACTTAAAATGGCGGCTATAGAATGGTTTAAGAAGCTTGTATAGCCGTTATATAAAGGATGGCGGACAGAGGTCTCAAAATGGTGGCTGTAGCTCCGTTCCAGCAGTTAGAATAGCAATTTATAAAGGATGGCGGCTACAAGACTCTAAGTGGCGGCTGTAGAATGGTTCAAGTAGCTTGTATAGCTCTTCTATATAGAATGGCGGCTAAAGGTCTCACAATGGTGGCTGTAGATCGGTTCCAGCAGTTTGGATAACTGCTATATAAAGAATGGCGACTATAAGATTCAAAATGGTGGCTGTACAATGGTTCCACAGCTTGTATAGATGTTATATAAAGGATGGCGGCTATAAGACTCAAAATGGCGGCTGTAGAATGGTTCAAGCAGCTTGTATAGCTGTTCTATAAAGAATGGCGGATAAAGGTCCCACAATGGTGGCTGTAGATCGGTTCCAGCAGTTTGTATAGCTGTTATATAAAGGTTGGCGGCTATAAGACTTAAAATGGCGGCTATAGAATGGTTCAAGAAGCTTGTATAGCCGTTATATAAAGGATGGCGGATAGACGTCCCAAAATGGTGGCTGTAGCTCGGTTCCAGCAGTTAGAATAGCAATTTATAAAGGATGGCGGCTACAAGACTCTAATTGGCGGCTGTAGAATGGTTCAAGTAGCTTGTATAGCTGTTCTATATAGAATGGCGGCTAAAGGTCTCACAATGGTGGCTGTAGATCCGTTTCAGCAGTATGTATAGCTGTTATGTAAAGGTTGGCGGCTATAAGACTTAAAATGGCGGCTATAGAATGGTTTAAGAAGCTTGTATAGCCGTTATATAAAGGATGGCGGATATAGAATGGTTCAAGAAGCTTGTATAGCCGTTATATAAAGGATGGCGGATAGAGGTCTCAAAATGGTGGCTGTAGCTCGGTTCCAGCAGTTAGAATAGCAATTTATAAAGGATGGCGGCTACAAGACTTTAATTGGCGGCTGTAGAATGGTTCAAGTAGCTTGTATAGCTGTTCTATATAGAATGGCGGTCTCACAATGGTGGCTGTAGATCGGTTACAGCAGTTTGTATAGCTGTTATATAAAGGATGGCGGCTATAGAATGGTTCAAGAAGCTTGTATAGCCGTTATATAAAGGATGGCGGATAGAGGTCTCAAAATGGTGGCTGTAGCTCGGTTCCAGCAGTTAGAATAGCAATTTATAAAGGATGGCGGCTACAAGACTCTAAGTGGTGGCTATATAGAATGGCGGCTAAAGGTCTCACAATGGTGGCTGTAGATCGGTTCCAGCAGTTTGTATAGCTGTTATATAAAGGTTGGCGGCTATATGACTTAAAATGGCGGCTATACAATGGTTCGGGAAGCCTGTATAGCCGTTATATAAAGGATGGCGGATAGAGGTCCCAAAATGGTGGCTGTAGCTCGGTTCCAGCAGTTAGAATAGCAATTTATAAAGGATGGCGGCTACAAGACTCTAATTGGCGTCTGTAGAATGGTTCAAGTAGCTTGTATAGCTGTTCTATATAGAATGGCGGCTAAAGGTCTCACAATGGTGGCTGTTAATCGTTTCCAGCAGTTTGTATAGCTGTTATATAAAGGATGGCGGCTATAGAATGGTTCAAGAAGCTTGTATAGCCGTTATATAAAGGATGGCGGATAGAGGTCTCAAAATGGTGGCTGTAGCTCGGTTCCAGCAGTTAGAATAGCAATTTATAAAGGATGGCGGCTACAAGACTCTAAGTGGTGGCTATAGAATGGTTCAAGAAGCTTGTATAGCCGTTATATAAAGGATGGCGGATAGAGGTCCCAAAATGGCGGCTGTAGCTCGGTTCCAGCAGTTAGAATAGCAATTTATAAAGGATGGCGGCTACTAGACTCTACGTGGCGGCTTTAGAATGGTTTCAGCAGCTTGTATAGCTGTTATACAACGGATGGCCGCTATATGACCCAAAATGTCAGTTGCATTTTTCCAGTAGCTTGTATATCTGTTATATAAAGGATGGCGGCTATAAGATTCAAAATGGTGTCTGTTGAATAGTACCAGCAGCTCGTATAATTATTATATGGCAGCTTGTATAGTTTGCATATAAAGAATAGCGGCTATAAGATTCAAAATGGCGGCTTTAGAATGGTTCAAGAAGCTTGTATAGCTATTATATAAAGGATTGCGGCTATAAGTCTCAAACTGGTCGCTGTAGAACTGTTCCAGCAGCTTGTAAAGCTGTTATATAAAGGATGTCGGCTATAAGACTCAAAATGGCGACCGTAGAATGGTTCCAGCAGCTTGTATAGTTGTTCTATAAAGGATGGCGACTATGAGACTCAAATTGGAGGCTGTAGAATGATTCAAGCACCTTGTATAGCTGTTATATAAAGGATGGTTGCTATAAGATTCAAAATGGTTGCTGTAGAATGGTTCCAGCAGCTTGTATAGATGTTATATAAAGGATGGCGGCTATAAGACTCAAAATGGCGGCTGTAGAATGGTTCAAGCAGCTTGTATAGCTGTTCTATAAAGAATGGCGGCTAAAGGTCTCACAATGGTGGCTGTAGATCGGTTCCAGCAGTTTGTATAGCTGTTATATAAAGGTTGGCGGCTATATGACTTAAAATGGCGGCTATAGAATGGTTCGGGAAGCCTGTATAGCCGTTATATAAAGGATGGCGGATAGAGGTCCCAAAATGGTGGCTGTAGCTCGGTTCCAGCAGTTAGAATAGCAATTTATAAAGGATGGCGGCTACAAGACTCTAATTGGCGGCTGTAGAATGGTTCAAGTAGCTTGTATAGCTGTTCTATATAGAATGGCGGCTAAAGGTCTCACAATGGTGGCTGTTAATCGTTTCCAGCAGTTTGTATAGCTGTTATATAAAGGATGGCGGCTATAGAATGGTTCAAGAAGCTTGTATAGCCGTTATATAAAGGATGGCGGATAGAGGTCTCAAAATGGTGGCTGTAGCTCGGTTCCAGCAGTTAGAATAGCAATTTATAAAGGATGGCGGCTACAAGACTCTAAGTGGTGGCTATAGAATGTTCAAGTAGCTTGTATAGCTGTTCTATATAGAATGGCGGCTAAAGGTCTCACAATGGTGGCTGTAGATCCGTTCCAGCAGTATGTATAGCTGTTATATAAAGGTTGGCGGCTATAAGACTTAAAATGGCGGCTATAGAATGGTTTAAGAAGCTTGTATAGCCGTTATATAAAGGATGGCGGATAGAGGTCTCAAATTGGTGGCTGTAGCTCCGTTCCAGCAGTTAGAATAGCAATTTATAAAGGATGGCGGCTACAAGACTCTAAGTGGCGGCTGTAGAATGGTTCAAGTAGCTTGTATAGCTGTTCTATATAGAATGGCGGCTAAAGGTCTCACAATGGTGGCTGTAGATCGGTTCCAGCAGTTTGGATAACTGCTATATAAAGAATGGTGACTATAAGATTCAAAATGGTGGCTGTACAATGGTTCCAGCAGCTTGTATAGATGTTACATAAAGGATGGCGGCTATAAGACTCATAATGGCGGCTGTGGAATTGTTCCAGCAGTTTGTATAGCTGTGCTATAAAGAATGGCGGCTAAAGGTCCCACAATGGTGGCTGTAGATCGGTTCCAGCAGTTTGTATAGCTGTTATATAAGGGTTGGCGGCTATAAGACTTAAAATGGCGGCTATAGAATGGTTCAAGAAGCTTGTATAGCCGTTATATAAAGGATGGCGGATAGAGGTCCCAAAATGGCGGCTGTAGCTCGGTTCCAGCAGTTAGAATAGCAATTTATAAAGGATGGCGGCTACTAGACTCTACGTGGCGGCTTTAGAATGGTTTCAGCAGCTTGTATAGCTGTTATACAACGGATGGCCGCTATATGACCCAAAATGTCAGTTGCATTTTTCCAGTAGCTTGTATATCTGTTATATAAAGGATGGCAGCTATAAGATTCAAAATGGTGTCTGTTGAATAGTACCAGCAGCTCGTATAATTATTATATGGCAGCTTGTATAGCTTGCATATAAAGAATAGCGGCTATAAGATTCAAAATGGCGGCTTTAGAATGGTTCAAGAAGCTTGTATAGCTATTATATAAAGGATTGCGGCTATAAGTCTCAAACTGGTCGCTATAGAACGGTTCCAGCAGCTTGTAAAGCTGTTATATAAAGGATGTCGGCTATAAGACTCAAAATGGCGACCGTAGAATGGTTCCAGCAGATTGTATAGTTGTTCTATAAAGGATGGCGACTATGAGACTCAAATTGGAGGCTGTAGAATGATTCAAGCACCTTGTATAGCTGTTATATAAAGGATGGTTGCTATAAGATTCAAAATGGTTGCTGTAGAATGGTTCCAGCAGCTTGTATAGATGTTATATAAAGGATGGCGGCTATAAGACTCAAAATGGCGGCTGTAGAATGGTTCAAGCAGCTTGTATAGATGTTCTATAAAGAATGGCGGCTAAAGGTCCCAATATGGTGGCTGTAGATCGGTTCCAGCAGTTTGTATAGTTATGTAAAAGATGGCGGCTATAGAATGGCTCAAGAAGCTTGTATAGCTATTATATAAAGGATGACGGCTATAAGTCTCAAAAAGGTGGCTGTAGAACGGTTCCAGCATTTTGTATAGCTGTTATACAACGGATGGTCGCTATAAGACTCAAAATGGCGACTGTAGAATGGTTCAAGTAGCTTGTATAGCTGTTCTATATAGAATGGCGGCTAAAGGTCTCACAATGGTGGCTGTAGATCGGTTCCAGCAGTTTGGATAACTGCTATATAAAGGATGCCGGCTATAAGACTCAAAATGGCGGCTGTAGAATAGTTCAAGAAGCCTGTATAGATGTAATATAAAGGATGACGACTATAAGTCTCAAAATGGTGGCTGTAGAACGGTTCCAACAGCTTGTTTAGCTGTTATATAAAGGATGACGGCTATAAGACTCAAAATGGCGGCTGTAGAATAGTTTCAGCAGCTTCTAAGCTTTTATATGACAGATTATATAGCTTTTATATAAAGGATAGCAGCTATAAGAATGGCGGCTGTAGAATAGTTCCAGCAGCTTGTATAGCTTTTATATGGCAGCGTGTATAGCTTTAATATAAAGTATAGCGGCTATATGGCTCAAAATGGAGACTTTAGAATGGTTCCAGCAGCTTGTATAACTGTTATACAACGGATGGCCGCTATAAGACCCAAAATGTCAGTTGCATTTTTTCAGTAGCTTGTATAGCTGTTATATAAAGGATGGCGGCTATAAGATTCAAAATGGTGTCTGTTGAAAAGTACCAGCAGCTCGTATAGCTATTATATGGCAGCTTGTATAGCTTTCATATAAAGAATAGCGGCTAAAAGATTCAAAATGGCGGCTTTAGAATGGTTCAAGAAGCTTGTATAGCTATTATATAAAGGATTGCGGCTATAAGTCTCAAAATGGTCGCTGTAGAACGGTTCCAGCAGCTCGTAAAGCCGTTATATAAAGGATGGCGGCTACTAGTCTCAAAATGGCGACTGTAGAATGGTTCCAGCAGCTCGTATAGTTGTTCCATAAAGGATGGCGGCTATAAGACTCAACATTGAGGCTGTAGAATGATTCTAGCAGCTTGTATAGCTGTTATATAAAGGATAGTTGCTAAAGGATTCAAAATGGTGGCTGTAGAATTGTTCCAGCAGCTTGTATAGATGTTATATAGAGGATGGCGGCTAAAGGTCCCAATATGGTGGCTGTAGATCTGTTCCAGCAGTTTGTATAGCTGTTATATAAAGGATGGCGGCTATAGAATGGTTTAAGAAGCTTGTTTAGCTATTATATAAAGGATGGCGGCTATAAGTCTCAAAATGGTCGCTGTAGAACGGTTCCAGCAGTTTGTAAAGCTGTTATATAAAGGATGTCGGCTATAAGACTCAAAATGGCGACTGTAGAATGGTTTCAGCAGCTTGTATAGTTGTTCTATAAAGGATGGCGGCTATGGGACTCAAAATGGAGGCTTTAGAATGATTCCAGCAGCTTGTATAGCTGTTATATAAAGGATGTCGGCTATAAGATTCAAAATGGTGGCTGTAGAATGGTTCCAGCAGCTTGTATATATGTTATATAAAGGATGGCGGCTATAAGACTCAAAATGGCGGCTGTACAATGGTTCAAGCAGGTTGTATAGCTGTTCTATAAAGAATGGCGGCTAAAGGTCCCACAATGGTGGCTGTAGATCGGTTCCAGCAGTTTGTATAGCTGTTATATAAAGGTTGGCGGCTATAAGACTTAAAATGGCAGCTATAGAATGGTTCATGAAGCTTGTATAGCCGTTATATAAAGGATGGCGGATATAGGTTTTAAAATGGTGGCTGTAGCTCGGTTCCAGCAGTTAGAATAGCACTTTATAAAGGATGGCGGCTACAAGACTCTACGTGGCGGCAGTAGAATAGTTCCAGCAGCTTGTATAGCTTTTATATGGTAGCTTGTATAGCTTTTATATAAAGAATAGCGGCTATAAGATTCAAAATGGCGGCTTAAGTATGGTTCCAGCAGCTGCCATAGCTATTATATAAAATATGTCGACTATAAGACTAAAAATGGCGGCTTTAGAATGGTTTCAGCAGCTTGTATAGTTGTTCTATAAAGGATGGCGACTATAAGACTCAAAATGGAGGCTGTAAAATGATTCAAGCAGCTTGTATAGCTGTTATATAAAGGATGGTTGCTATAGAATTCGAAATGGTGGCTGTAGAATTGTTCCAGCAGCTTGTATAGATGTTATATTGACGATGGCGGCTATAAGACTCAATATGGCAGCTGTAGAATGGTTCAAGCAGCTTGTATAGCTGATCTATAAAGAATGGCGGCTAAAGGTCCCAATATGGTGGCTGTTGATCGGTTCCAGCAGTTTGTATAGCTGTTATATAAAGGATGGCGGCGATAGAATGGTTCAAGAAGCTTGTATAGCTATTATATAAAGAATGACGGCTATAAGTCTCAAAAAGGTGGCTGTAGAACGGTTCCAGCAGCTTGTATAGCTGTTATACAACGGATGGCCGCTATAAGACTCAAAATGGCGGCTGTAGAATGGTTCAAGTAGCTTGTATAGCTGTTCTATATAGAATGGCGGCTAAAGGTCTCACAATGGTGGCTGTAGATCGGTTACAGCAGTTTGGATAACTGCTATATAAAGGATGGCGGCTATAAGACTCAAAATGGCGGCTGTAGAATAGTTCAAGAAGCTTGTATAGATGTAATATAAATGATGACGGCTATAAGATTCAAAATGGCGGCTGTAGAATAGTTCCAGCAGCTAAAAGAATGGCGGCTTTAGAATAGTTCCAGCAACTTGTATAGCTTTTATATGGCAGCTTGTATAGCTTTAATATAAAGTATAGTGGCTATAAGGCTCAAAATGGAGGCTTAAGAATGGTTCCAGCAGCTTGTATAGCTGTTATACAACGGATGGCCGCTATAAGACCCAAAATGTCAGTTGCATTTTTCCAGTAGCTTGTATAGCTGTTATATAAAGGATGGCGGCTATAAGACTCAAAATGGCGGCTGTAGTATAGTTCCAGCAGCTTGTATAGCTTTTATATGGCAGCTTGTATAGCTTTTATATAAAGGATAGCAGCTATAAGAATGGCGGCTGTAGAATAGTTCCAGCAACTTGTATAGCTTTTATATGGCAGCTTGTATAGCTTTAATATAAGGTATAGCGGCTATAAGTCTCAAAAAGGTGGCTGTAGAACGGTTCCAGCAGCTTGTATAGCTGTTATACAACGGATGGCCGCTATAAGACTCAAAATGGCGGCTGTAGAATGGTTCAAGTAGCTTGTATAGCTGTCCTATATAGAATGGCGGCTAAAGGTCTCACAATGGTGGCTGTAGATCGGTTTCAGCAGTTTGGATAACTGCTATATAAAGGATGGCGGCTATAAGGCTCAAAATGGAGGCTGTAGAATAGTTTCAGCAGCTTCTATAGATTTTATATGGCAGCTTGTATAGCTTTTATATAAAGGATAGCAGCTATAAGAATGGCGGCTGTACAATAGTTCCAGCAGCTTGTATAGCTGTTATACAACGGATGGCCGCTATAAGACCCAAAATGTCAGTTGCATTTTTCCAGCAGCTTGTTTAGCTGTTATATAAAGGATGACGGCTATAAGACTCAAAATGGCGGCTGTAGAATAGTTCCAGCAGCATGTATAGCTTTTATATGGCAGTTTGTATAGCTTTTATATAAAGGATAGCAGGTATAAGAATGGTGGCTGTTGAATAGTACCAGCAGCTCGTATAGCTATTATACGGCAGCTTGTATAGCTTTCATATAAAGAATAGCGGATATAAGATTCAAAATGGCGGCTTAAGAATGGTTCCAGCAGCTTATATAGCTATTATATAAAGGATTGCGGCTATAAGTCTCAAAATGGTCGCTGTAGAACGGTTCCAGCAGCTTGTAATGCTGTTATATAAAGGATGTCGGCTATAAGACTCAAAATGGCGGCTGCAGATTGGTTCCAGCAGCTTGTAGAGATGTTATATAGAGGATAACAGCTTGTAATGCTGTTATATAAAGGATATCGGCTATAAGACTCAAAATGGCGGAATAGTACGGTTCCAGCAGCTTGTTTAGCTATTATATAAAGGATGGCGGCTATAAGATTCAGAATGGTGGCTGTAGAATAGTTTCAGCAGCTCGTACAGCTTTTATATGGCAGCTTGTAAAGCTTTTATAGAATGAATGTCGGCTATAAGACTCAAAATGGCGGCTGCAGAATGGTTCCAGCAGCTTGTAGAGACGTTTTATAGAGGATGGCGGCTATAAGACTCAAAATGGCGGCTGTATAATAGTTCCAGCAGCTTGTATAGCTTTTATACGGCAGCTTGAAAAGCTTTCATATAAAGGATAGCGGCTATAAGATTCAAAATGGCGGCTTTAGAATGGTTCCAGCAGCTTGTATAGCTATTATATAAATGATAGCGGCTAAAGGTCTCACAATGGTGGCTGCAGATCGGTTCCAGCAGTTTGTATAGCGGTTATAAAAAGGATGGCGGATAAAGGTATCAAAATGTTTGCTGTAGATAGGTTCCAGCAGTAAGTATAGCTATTATATAAAGGATGGCGGCTATAAGACTCAAAATGGCGGTTGTAGAATAGTTCCAGCAGCTTGAATAGCTTTTATACGGCAGCTTAAAAAGCTTTCATGTAAAGGATAGCGGCTATAAGATTCAAAATGGCGGCTTTAGAATGGTTCCAGCAGCTTGTATGGCTATTATATAAAGGATGGCGGCTAAAAGTCTCAAAATGGTCGCTGTAGAACGGTTCCAGCAGCTTGTACAGTTGTTCTATAAAGGATGGCGGCTATAAGACTCAAAATGGAGACTGTAGAATGATTCCAGCAGCTTGTATAGCTGTTATATAAAGGATGGTTGCAATAAGATTCAAAATGGTGGCTGTAGAATGGTTCCAGCAGCTTGTACAGATGTTATATAGAGGATGGCGGCTATAAGACTCAAAATGGCAGCTGTAGAATGGTTCAAGCAGCTTGTATAGCTGTTCTATAAAGAATGGCGGCTAAAGGTCCCACAATGGTGGCTGTAGATCGGTTCCAGCAGTTTGTATAGCTGTTATATAAAGGATGGCGGCTATAAGACTTAAAATGGCGGCTATATAATGTTTCTAGAAGCTTGTATAGCTATTATATAAAGGATGGCGGCTATAAGTCTCAAAATGGTCGCTGTAGAACGGTTCCAGCAGCTTGTGAAGCTGTTATATAAAGGATGTCGGCTATAAGACTCAAAATGGCGACTGTAGAATGGTTCCAGCAGCTTGTGTAGTTGTTCTATATAGGATGGCGGCTATAAGACTCAAAATTGAGGCTGTAGAATGATTCCAGCAGAGTTTATAGCTGTTATATAAAGGATGGTTGCTATAAGATTCAAGAAGTTTGTATAGCTATTATATAAAGGATGGCGGCTATAAGTCTCAAATTGGTCGCTGCAGAACGGTTCCAGCAGCTTGTAAAGCTGTTATATAAAGGATGTCGGCTATAAGACTTAAGTGGCGGCTGTAGAATGGTTCAAGAAGCTTGTATAGTTGTTCTATAAAGGATGGCGGCTATAAGACTCAAAATGGAGGCTGTAGAATGATTCCAGAAGCTTTTATAGCTGTTATATGAAGGATGGTTGCTATAAGATTCAAAACGGCAGCTGTATAATGGTTCAAGCAGCTTGTATAGATGTTATATAGAGGATGGCGGCTATAAGACTCAAAATGGCGCCTGTAGAATTGTTCAAGCAGCTTGTATAGCTGTTCTCTGAAGAATGGCGTCTAAAGATCCCACAATGGTGGCTGTAAATCGGTTCCAGCAGTTTGTATAGCTGTTCTATAAAAAATGGCGGCTATAAGACTTAAAATGGCGGCTATAGAATGGTTCAAGAAACTTGTATAGCTGTTATATAAAGGATGGTGGATAAAGGTCTCAAAATGGTGGCTGTAGATCGGATCCAGCAGTTAGTTCTGAAATTAATTTCACAGTTTCATTAGATTTAATGTTTCTCTATAAATCGGCAACGACCCCTAAAAAAAAAGTATAACAATTTTGTTTCTAATACACTTTTTGTTTCTAATACATTTACTGCAGATATTGACAATTAATCTTCGCAAAAAACTTTGGCAAGGCTTTCTAGCCTGTCATCTGCTCTACTTACGACTTCATGAAATACAAGTTTCATTTCCAATTGCACTTTACTCCTTGAGCACTTCTCACACAGTTGAACTAAATATCGAGATCTAACAGATTTCCTGCGTCATAAACTGTTCGAATTTACCTAACATTGAATTATGCCTATATACATAGATTAAAAGTTATGTCATTCAAGTTCCATCTGCAGGTCACTCCAGTCGCTCTAGGCACACTGAGGAGCAGTTAACGAAACGCGAAAGTGCGAGCAGGCCAATTAAGAGTAGATCGAGTCGCGGCAGCCATGACTCAACAACAACAACATCGTAGGCACACAAAAAGTCCACAACATCGAACTCGAAATCCACTTCGCACAAAGTATCATCGACACCAACTACAACTACAACTACAACAGCACCAACAGCGCACAACGAACTGACGTACGTATACGTAACGAACTTAGCCAATACACAAACCATCGATAAGGAGAACGAGAACGACGCCGAAGCCGACTGCGTGTTCGAGGAAATACCGCAACCGCTTCCACGCCGCCACGCCGCAAACGCAAAAATGCCTCTCTAATTCCAGTGCCCATACAAAGAGTCACTACCCTGGGGCCACCGCCCCCTCAATCCTACGAGCATCGCACAAAGCTTGAAATGATCCCACCCAGTTATTCAAATCGATCCACCTTGCGGTATCGCAGCATGGCCCGGCGAAAGACCTCTCTAAAGGCCACTCACTCGACCAGCTCAAGTTTCGATATTATATAAAGGATGGCGGCTATAAGACTCAAAATGGCGGCTGTAGAATGGTTCCAGCAGCTTGTATGGCTATTTTATAAAGGATGGCGGCTATAAGTCTCAAAATGGTCGCTGTAGAACGGTTCCAGCAGCTTGTAAAGCTGTTACATAAAGGATGTCGGCTATAAGACTCAAAATGGTGACTGTAGAATGGTTCCAGCAGCTTGTATAGTTGTTCTATAAATGATGGCGGCTTTAAGACTCAAAATAGAGACTGTAGAATGGTTCCAGCAGCTTGTGTAGTTGTTCTATAAAGGATGGCGGCTATAAGACTCAAAATGGAGGCTGAAGAATGATTCCAGCAGCTTTTATAGCTGTTATATAAAGGATGGTTGCTATAAGATTCAAGAAGCTTGTATAGCTATTATATAAAGGATGGCGGCTATAAGTCTCAAAATGGTCGCTGTAGAACGGTTCCAGCATCTTGTAAAGCTGTTATATAAAGGATGTCGGCTATAAGACTCAAAATGGCGGCTGCAGAATGGTTCAAGCAATCTTCTATAGCTGTTATATAAAGGATGGCGGCTATAAGACTTAAATGGCGGCTGTAGAATGGTTCAAGAAGCTTGTATAGCTGTAATATAAAGGATGGCGGCTATAAGTCTCAAAATGGTCGCTGTAGAACGGTTCCAGCAGCTTGTAAAGCTGTTATATAAAGGATGTCGGCTATAAGACTCAAAATGGCGACTGTAGAATGGTTCCAGCAGCTTGTGTAGTTGTTCTATATGGGATGGCGGCTATAAGACTCAAAATGGAGGCTGTAGAATGATTCCAGCAGCTTTTATAGCTGTAATATAAAGGATGGTTGCTATAAGATTCAAGAAGATTGTATATTATATAAAGGATGGCGGCTATAAGTCTCAAAATGGTCGCTGTAGAACGGTTCAAGCAGCTTGTAAAGCTTTTATATAAAGGATGTCGGCTATAAGACTCAAAATGGCGACTGTAGAATCGTTCCAGCAGCTTGTATAGTTGTTCTATAAAGGATGGCGGCTATAAGACTCAAAATGGCGGCTGTAGAATAGTTCCAGCAGCTTGTATAGCTTTTATATGGCAGCTTGTATAGCTTTTATATAAAGGATGGCGGATATAAGTCACAAAATGGTGGCTGAAAAACGGTTCCAGCAGCTTGTAATGCTGTTATATAAACGATGTCGACAATAAGCCTCAAAATGGAGGCTTTAGAATGGTTTTAGCAGCTTGTTTAGCTCTTATATAAAGGATGGCGGCTATGGGACTCAAAATGTAGAATAGTTCCAGCAGCTTGTATAGCTTTTATATGGCAGCTTGTATAACGTATTTTAAGGATGGCTACTATAAGACTAATAATGGCGGCTGTAGAATGGTTCAAGAAGCTTGTATAGCTGTTCTATAATGAATGGCGTCTAAAGGTCCCACAATGGTAGCTGTAGATCGGTTTTAGCAATTTGTATAGCTATATAATGGTTCAAGATGCTTATATAGCTGTTATATAAAGGATGGCGGCTAAAGGTCTCACAATGGTGTCTGTAGATCGGTTCCAGCAGTTAGTATAGCTATTATATAAACGATGGCGGCTATGGGACTCAAAATGGTCGCTGTAGAACGGTTCAAGCAGCTTGTAAAGCTTTTATATAAAGGATGTCGGCTATAAGACTCAAAATGGCGACTTTAGAATAGTTCCAGCAGCTTGTATAGTTGTTCTATAAAGGATGGCGGCTATAAGACTCAAAATGGAGGCTGTAGAATGATTCCAGCAGCTTTTATAGCTGTTATATAAAGGATGGTTGCTATAAGATTCAAGAAGCTTGTATAGCTATTATATAAAGGATGGCGGCTATAAGTCTCAAAATGGTCGCTGTAGAACGGTTCAAGCAGCTTGTAAAGCTTTTATATAAAGGATGTCGGCTATAAGACTCAAAATGGCGACTGTAGAATAGTTCCAGCAGCTTGTATAGTTGTTCTATAAAGGATGGCGGCTATAAGACTCAAAATGAAGGCTGTAGAATGATTCCAGCAGCTTTTATAGCTGTTATATAAAGGATGGTTGCTATAAGATTCAAGAAGCTTGTATAGCTATTATATAAAGGATGGCGGCTATAAGTCTCAAAATGGTCGCTGTAGAACGGTTCAAGCAGCTTGTAAAGCTTTTATATAAAGGATGTCGGCTATAAGACTCAAAATGGCGACTGTAGAATAGTTCCAGCAGCTTGTATAGTTGTTCTATAAAGGATGGCGGTTATAAGACTCAAAATGGAGGCTGTAGAATGATTCCAGCAGCTTTTATAGCTGTTATATAAAGGATGGTTGCTATAAGATTCAAAACGGCAGCTGTAGAATGGTTTAAGCAGCTTGAAGAGATGTTATATAGAGGATGGCGGCTATAAGACTCAAAATGGTGCCTGTAGAATGGTTCAAGCAGCTTGTATAGCTGTTCTAAGAAGAATGGCGTCTAAAGATCCCACAGTGGTGGCTGTAGATCGGTTCCAGCAGTTTGTATAGCTGTTATATAAAGTATGGCGGCTATAAGACTTAAAATGGCGGCTATAGAATGGTTCAAGAAACTTGTATAGCTGTTATATAAAGTATGGCGGCTATAAGACTTAAAATGGCGGCTATAGAATGGTTCAAGAAACTTGTATAGCTGTTATATAAAGGATGGCGGATAAAGGTCTCAAAATGGTGGCTGTAGATCGGATCCAGCAGTTAGTTCTGAAATTAATTTCACAGTTTCATTAGATTTAATGTTTCTCTACAAATCGGCAACGACCCCTAAAAAAAAACTATAACAATTTTGTTTCTAATACACTTTTTGTTTCTAATACGTTTACTGACGATATTGACAATTAATCTTCGCAAAAAACTTTGGCAAGGCTTTCTAGCCTGTCATCTGGTCTACTTACGACTTCAAGAAATACAAGTTTCATTCCCAATTGCACCTTACTCCTTGAGCACTTCTCACACAGTTGAACTAAATATCGAGATCTAACAGATTTCCTGCGTCATAAATTGTTCGAATTTACCTAACATTGAATTATGCCTATATACATAGATTGAAACTTATGTCATTCACGTTCCATCTGCAGGTCACTCCAGACGCTCTAGGCACACTGAGGAGCAGTTAACGAAACGCGAAAGTGCGAGCAGGCCAATTAAGAGTAGATCGAGTCGCGGCAGCCATGACACAACAACAACAACATCGTAGGCACACAAAAAGTCCACAACATCGAACTCGAAGTCCACATCGCACAAAGTATCATCGACACCAACAACAACTACAACTACAACAGCACCAACAGCGCACAACGAACTGACGTACGTATACGTAACGAACTTAGCCAATACACAAACCATCGATAAGGAGAACGAGAACGACGCCGAAGCCGACTGCGTGTTCGAGGAAATACCGCAACCGCCGCCACGCCGCAAACGCAAAAATGCCTCTCTAATCCCAGTGCCCATACAAAGAGTCAACCCCCTGGAGCCACCGCCCCCTCAATCCTACGAGCATCGCACAAAGCTTGAAATGATCCCACCCAGTTATTCAAATCGATCCACCTTGCGGTGTCGCAGCATGGCCAGGCGAAAGACCTCTCTAAAGGCCACTCATACGACCAGCTCAAGTTTCGATATTATATAAAGGATGGCGGCTATAAGACTCAAAATGGCGGCTGTAGAATGGTTCAAAAAGCTTGTATAGATGTAATATAAAGGATGGCGGCTATAAGTCTCAAAATGGTGGCTGTAGAAGGGTTCCAGCAGCTTGTTTAGCTGTTATATAAAGGATGGCGGCTATAAGATTCAAAATGGTGGCTGTAAACAGTTCCAGCAGCTCGTATAGCTATTGTATAAAGGATGGCGGCTAAAAGACTCAAAATGGCGGCTGTAGAATAGTTCCAGCAGCTTGTATAGCTTTTATATGGCAGCTTGTATAGCTTTTATATAAAGGATGGCGGATATAAGTCACAAAATGGTGGCTGAAAAACGGTTCCAGCAGCTTGTAATGCTGTTATATAAATGATGTCGACAATAAGCCTCAAAATGGAGGCTTTAGAATGGTTTTAGCAGCTTGTTTAGCTCTTATATAAAGGATGGCGGCTATGGGACTCAAAATGTAGAATAGTTCCAGCAGCTTGTATAGCTTTTATATGGCAGCTTGTATAACGTATTTTAAGGATGGCTACTATAAGACTAATAATGGCGGCTGTAGAATGGTTCAAGAAGCTTGTATAGCTGTTCTATAATGAATGGCGTCTAAAGGTCCCACAATGGTAGCTGTAGATCGGTTTTAGCAATTTGTATAGCTATATAATGGTTCAAGATGCTTATATAGCTGTTATAAAAAGGATGGCGGCTAAAGGTCTCACAATGGTGTCTGTAGATCGGTTCCAGCAGTATGTATAGCTGTTATAAAAAGGATGGCGGATAAAGGTCTCATAATGGTGGCTGTAGATCGGATCCAGCAGTTAGTTTAGCTATTATATAAAGGATGGCGGCTATGAGACTCAAAATGGCGGCTGTAGAATAGTTCCATCAGCTTGTTTAGCTGTTATATACAGGATGGCGGCTATAAGATTCAAAATGGTGGCTGTAGAATACATAGTTCCAGCAGCTCGTATAGATGTTATATAGAGGATGGCGGATATAAGACTCAAAATGGCGGCTGTAGAATGGGTCAAGCAGCTTTTATAGCTGTTCTATAATGAATGGCGTCTAAAGGACCCACAATGGTGGCTGTAGATCGGTTCCAGCAGTTAGTATAGCTATTATATAAACGATGGCGGCTATGGGACTCAAAATGGCGGCTATACAATGGTTCAAGATGCTTGTATAGCTGTTATATAAAGGCTGGCGGTTAAAGGTCTCACAATGGTGGCTGTAGATCGTTTCCAGCAGTTAGTAAAGCTATTATGTAAAGGATGGCGGCTATAAGACTCAAAATGGCGGTTGTAGAATGGTTCAAGAAGCTTGTATAGCTGTAATAAAAAGGATGGCGGCTATAAGTCTCAAAATGGTGGCTGTAGAATGGTTCAAGCAGCTTGTATAGCTGTCCTATAATGAATGGCGTCTAAAGGTCCCACATTGGTGGCTGTAGAACGGTTCCAGCAGCTTGTAAAGCTGTTATATAAAGGATGTCGGCTATAAGACTCAAAATGGCGACTGTAGAATGGTTCCAGCAGCTTGTATAGTTGTTCCATAAAGGATGGCGGCTATAAGACTTAAAATGGAGGCTGTAGAATGATTCCAGCAGCTTGTATAGCTGTTATATAAAGGATGGTTGCTATAAGATTCAAAATGGTTTAAGAAGCTTGTATAACTATTGTATAAAAGATGGCGGCTATAAGTCTCAACATGGTCGCTGTAAAACGGTTCCAGCAGCTTGTAAAGCTGTTATATAAAGGATGTCGGCTATAAGACTCAAAATGGCGACTGTAGAATGGTTCCAGCAGCTTGTATAGATGGTAGGTCCCACAATGGTGGCTGTAGATCGGTTCCAGCAGTTTGTATAGCTGTTATATAAAGGATGGCGGCTATAAGACTCAAAATGGCGACTGTAGAATGGTTCCAGCAGCTTGTATAGTTGTTCCATAAAGGATGGCGGCTATAAGACTCAAAATGTATAGCTGTTATATAAAGGATGGTTGCTATAAGATTCAAAATGGTTTAAGAAGCTTGTATAACTATTGTATAAAAGATGGCGGCTATAAGTCTCAACATGGTCGCTTTAAAACGGTTCCAGCAGCTTGTAAAGCTGTTATATAATGGATGTCGGCTATAAGACTCAAAATGGCGACTGTAGAATGGTTCCAGCAGCTTGTATAGATGGTATAAAGGTCCCACAATGGTGGCTGTAGATCGGTTCCAGCAGTTTGTATAGCTGTTATATAAAGGATGGCGGCTATAAGACTCAAAATGGCGGCTAAAGAATGGTTTAAGAAGCTTGTATAACTATTGTATAAAAGATGGCGGCTATAAGTCTCAACATGGTCGCTGTAAAACGGTTCCAGCAGCTTGTAAAGCTGTTATATAAAGGATGTCGGCTATAAGACTCAAAATGGCGACTGTAGAATGGTTCCAGCAGCTTGTATAGCTGTTATATAAAGGATTGTTGCTATAAGATTCAAATGTAGAATGGTTCCAGCAGCATGTACAGATGTGAGAGGATGGCGGCTATAAGACTCAAAATGGCGTATGTAGAATGGTTCAAGCAGCTTGTATAGCTGTCCTATGACGAATGGCGGCTAAAGGTTTAACAATGGTGGCTGTAGATTGGTTCCATCAGTTTATATAACTGTTATATAGGATGGCGGCTATAAGACTGAAAATGGCGGCTGTAGAATGGTTCAAGTAGCTTGTATAACTATTCTATATAGAATGGCGGTTAAAGGTCGCACAATGGTGGCTGTAGATCGGATCCAGCAGTTTGCATAACTTTTATATAAAGGATGGCGGCTATAAGACTCAAAATGGCGGCTGTAGAATGGTTCAAGAAGCTTGTATAGATGTAATATAAAGAATGGCAGCTATAAGTCTCAAAATGGTGGCTGTAGAACGGTTAAAGCAGCTTGTTTAGCTGTTATATAAAGGATGGCGGCTATAAGATTCAAAATGGTGGCTTTAGAATAGTTCCAGCAGCTCGTATAGCTATTATGTAAAGGATGGCGGCTATAAGACTCAAAATGTCGGCTGTAGAATAGTTCCAGCAGCTTGTATAGCTTTTATATGGCAGCTTGTATAGCTATTATATAAAGGATGGCGGCTATAAGTCTCAAAATGGTGGCTGTAGAACGGTTCCAGTAGCTTGTAATGCTGTTACATAAAGGATGTCGGCTATAAGACTCAAAATGGCGACTGTAGAATGGTTCCAGCAGCTTGTATAGTTGTTCTATAAAGGATGGTTGCTATAAGATTCAAAATGGTGGCTGTAGATCGGTTCCAGCAGTTTGTTTAGCTGTTATATAAAGGATGGCGGCTATAAGACTCATAGTGGCGGCTATATAATGGTTCAAGAAGATTGTATAGCTGTTATATATAGGATGGCGGATAAAAGTCTCAAAATGGTGGCTGTAGATCGGTTGCAGCAGTTAGTATAGCTATTATTAAAGGATGGCGGCTATAAGACTCAAAATGGCAGCTGTAGAATAGTTCCTGCAGCTTGTATAGCTATTATATAAAGTATGGCGGCTAAAGGTCTCACAATGGTGGTTGTAGATTAGTTTAGACGTAGAACGAGTTATGTGAGGCACAACTTAATAAAATCTTATAACGTTGTAAATCAAGTGTTGTGTTGTGTCTCACTGTAAGAATCCCGAGTTTCCCAAGTCCAATCCTTGTATCTAAGGAAGAATATGGTAAGAATTCCCCTATGAGGGAAATGGAAACTCGTAACTGGTTCCAGCAGCTTGTATAGCTGTTATATAAAGGATGGCGGCTATAAGATTCAAAATGGTGGCTGTAGAACAGTTCCAGCAGCTCGTATAGCTATTATATGGCAGCTTGTATAGCTTTCATATAAAGAATAACGGCAATAAGATTCAAAATGGCGGCTTTAGCAGTTAGTATAGCTATTATATAAAGGATGGCGCCTATAAGACTCAAGATGGCATCTGTAGAATAGTTCCAGCTGCTTGTATAGCGTTTATATGGCAGCTTGTAAAGCTTTTATATAAAGGATAGCGGCTATAAGAATCAAAATGGCGGTTTTAGAATGGTTTCAGCAGCTGCTATAGCTATTATATAAAGGATGCCGGCCATCAGACTTAAAATAGCGGCTGCAGAATGGTTCCAGCAGCTTGTATAGCTGCTAAATAAAGGATGGCGGCTAAAGGTCTCACAATGGTGGCTGTATATTGGTTCCAGCAATTAACATAGCTGTTATATATAGGAGGGCGGCTATGAGACTCAAAATGGCGGCTGTAGAATGGTTTCAGCAGCTGCTATAGCTATTATATAAAGGATGTCGGCCATCAGACTTAAAATGGCGGCTGCAGAATTGTTCCAGCAGCATGTATAGCTGCTAAATAAAGGATGGCGGCTAAAGGTCTCACAATGGTGGCTGTAGATCGGTTCCAGCGGTTTGTATAACTGTTATATAAAGGATGGCGGCAATAAGACTCAAAATGGCGACTGTAGAATGGTTCCAGCAGCTTGTATAGATGTAATATAAAGGATGGCGGCTATAAGATTCAAAATGGTATCTGTGAAATAGTTCCAGCAGCTCATATAGCTATTATATAAAGGATGGCGGCTATAAGACTAAAAATGGCGGCTGTGGAATAGTTCCAGCAGCTTGTATAGCTTTTATACGGCAGCTTCTATAGCTGTTATATAAAGGATGGCGGCTATAAGATTCAAAATGGTAGATGTAGATCGGTTTTAGCAATTTGTATAGCTATATAATGGTTCATAGCTGTTATATAAAGCTGTTATATAGCTTGTATAGCTGTTATATAAAGGATGGCGGCTAAAGGTCTCACAATAGTGTCTGTAGATCGGTTCCAGCAGTTTGTATAGCTGTTATAAAAAGGATTGCGGCTAAAGGTCTCACAATGGTGGCTGTAGATCGGTTCCAGCAGTTAGTATAGCTATTATATAAATGGCGGCTGTAGAATAGTTCCAGCAGCTTGTATAGCTTTTATATGGCAGCTTGTATAACTGTTATATAAAGGATGGCTACTATAAGACTCATAATGGCGGCTGTAGAATGGTTCAAGAAGCTTGTATAGCTGTAATAAAAATGATGGCGGCTATAAGTCTCAAAATGGTGGCTGTGGAATGGTTCAAGCAGCTTGTAAGCTGTTCTATAATGATTGGCGTCTAAAGGTCCCACATTGGTGGCTGTAGATAGGTTCCAACAATTTGTATAACTGTTATATAAAGGATGGCGGCTATAAGACTCTAAATGGCGGCTGTGGAATAGTTCCAGCAGCTTGTATAGCTTTTATATGGCAGCTTGTATAGCTATTATATAAAGGATGGCGGCTATAAGTCTCAAAATGGTGGCTGTAGAACGCTTCCAGCAGCTTGTAATGCTGTTATATAAAGGATGTCGGCTATAAGACTATAAATGGCGGCTGCAGAATGGTTCCAACAGCTTGTTTAGCTGTAATATAAAGGATGGCGGCTAAAGGTCTCACAATGGTGGCTGTAGATTGGTTCCAGCAGTTTGTATAGCTATTGTATAAAAGATGGCGGCTATAAGATTCAAAATGGCGGCTGTAGAATGGTTCCAGCATCTTGTATAGCTGTTATGGCGGCTGTAGAATGGTTCCATCAGCTTGTATAGCTAATATATAAAAGATGGCGGCTATATGTCTTAAAATGGTGGCTGTAGAACGGTTCGAGACGATTTTTTAGCTGTTATAAAAAGCATGACGGCTATAAGACTCAAAATGGCGACTGTAGAATGGTTCCAGCAGCATGTATAGTTGTTGTTTAAGAATAAACATCGTGTTCATCTGAACTGGCTTCACCAAATCAGATGCACTAAAGAAAATACAATACAACTGTACCTTTGTACCAAACAACTAACCTAGCATATGACTAGAAATACAATCTGCCACACGCGGTGTGGAAAAAACACTTGTAATTCTAAACTAACCCAAAAGATCACAACGACAGGATGTCAAGAGGCCGATGTGCCCAAAATAATAATTTTTCAACCCCCGAATACGTGGGTGTGTGTCTAAAATAAGATCTTCTAACAACAATTGTTACCTACTAGAGCCTAAGATAATCCTATATAAACTCCGTACTTTTGTAAATAAAATGAGTTCATATTTTGAATTCAACGAAAGATGATTGGGTTATTTTCCTTCTCTCCGGGTATCCCTATTCATTTTGGTCCTTCGAGCCGGATTCATTTTGGTCCTTCGAAAAAAGGAACTCTGCAGTTTTCCCGCACCAGTGGTAAGAGACTCAGAGTGTGAATCAGCTCCTTAAAGTCTGAATTTTTATGCAAGTGTAAATGCTAAGATCAGCTATAGGTAGCAAAATAAATTAACTCTTGTTTTCCCCACCAGTGGTAAGAGACAGAGTATAATATAAAAGGCAAAATTTTGCTTAATAAATAAAAAGTGCGTGCGTCCGATTTTAAAGTCAGTTTGGCTAGTGGAGCAAGTGTAGTAATTTCGGCGGCGGGAGTTTTGGTGTGTGGCGTATTCGAAGCCCTGTACTGTAGCAGAGTAGTGTTGGCTTTCTGAATATCTAACACCGTGATGCTCCGATCTTACAGCGGATCGGCACCCTAATATGTAACCCTAGCTCTTCCGGGTGGGATGGGTTGTTGCTGCAGTTTCCGTGGCATCTCGCTACATATAATTTATTATAGAGTCCCTAATGAAACGAAAAGAGAGAACTATATTCTCCAAAACAAACAAACTTATTGATCTCGAATGGCTCGAGCAACAAGACAGAAACAAATACAGCCAAGTTAATCAACTAGCTAAATAATTGTGAACTCCTCCAAACGTTTGACATCTTGCTTTAGTATGGCTGAGATGTTAGCTGCCATTATTCATCTGTACCCTCCCGTCCATGGCCAATAACAAAAATACAAAAATTATGATATGTTAATGGACCCCAAATGCACATTCTATTTCATCATTTTATAAATTCATGTTGTGGGAACTTAAACTTCTATTCCAAATACATTTTTCTTATTTACTTATTCTTCAAAAACGATTTCATTTGCAAAGGGCATTTTTTTTTTTATTTCCCGAGATAAATTCTCCCGTTACTTTACTTAAATCTACGCTTCATTATTAACTATTGCTATATTTGTTACTGTAAACGAGCTTATTAAAAAAATTAATCGCGACACCGAAATGAATGATAGCCCTTATATCTTTCAATAATTTTAATTTAATTTAATTCAAAAATTTCATGATCATTTGTAAGTGTAGTTTGTATGTGAGGCAAAGGCAAATAAAATTTAGAATGCATAAAACAAATAAAAGAAAACAATAATAGCGAGTGAGACATATAACATAGGTATATGTGGGCATCAAACCTTCTTTTTCTTTACTTTTCTTTTGCACTTTTTAATCTTAATCACCATATGTTATGAGCTCTCGCAGTAAAAAGGTAAAAGTGATAAAAAGAATACACTTACGGTTTTCGGAAAGTCCACCGATGAAGGCCTTCAGCAGCTGGATCAGATGTTGCTTTTTGATATTTTTGTTTTTTTTTTTTTAATTGTTTTGTTTGAATGTGTTATACGATTCCATGTTTTAAGTGCTTCATACCGACATACAAACTCAAAAAAAAATAATTCGACTGTGGTTGCGCAAAAAGAAGAGTATCTTTCTAATCGTTACTGAATTTACACGTTTACTTTCTATGCAAAATTTCCGTTTCTTCATCTATTAATATAATTATTCGCGTTTACACTCCGGCAACCATAAAAACAAATTCGATACAACCACTTGGTAATTCTCTCTTTTACACACGAATTTTCGCCTGGTGACAGCTAACATCTCACTGGTCGAGCTATGACGTCACTGCTGACTGATGTTTAACCCCAGTGATTAAATTTTCTTCCGTAGTGTTTGATTAAATTATCGTCTTGGCCGTATGGTGATGGTGATAGGCCTATGATAGGTTATGTCAAATCGTACTTAAATTTTTCCTAGATAAATTAATCTGATTTTAGTCGAATATCAAAACCTTTTTTTTTTTCTGTAGCGGATATACCTTATGAATGAATTAAATGTTGACTGATTTAGCCTTGTGACCAAGGCTGTATAACATGTAGATGAGGTTACCCACGAGGTCTTTAGGTTAGGCTTACGCCTACATATGCCTCTAGGTCGAGATTGGTATCCAAAAATCGTAATTTTTTCCAAACGCTTTTTCCTTGTTCTTTTTGTTTGTTTCTGGGCTTACGAATGATTTATTTAACCCGAGTGACTTGACGTTTTTGGTGATTTTCACCATTAAAATTTAAACGGTTGACTTTATTTGAAAGCAATTTCTTCTAATTCTTCGTTAAGCCAGAATAATGAAAAGAGGTGGAAGTACGGGTGGCAGGTTCTTATATACCCTTTCGCTCCTATTCTCAAAGCCTTCCCTTTATGAAGTTAGCTGCGGTTACGCTGCAAAGCTTCTACAGAGATGCATTATTACTATAAACGGTTATGTATTCGCCGCATATTTTTGATCGCACTCGATAGTTGGCGATAAACTCAAATGTGCGTCGGATAATTAGAATTTAAATTACACGCAACCATTACAAACACAGGTAATTCTGACAACTATCAGGAGGAAGATTAACTGGAATTTTAAGGTCGAATGTCCTTCGCATGATAAGTTCCAATTACTTTCCCTTGCAAGGTTTCTAATAAATAATACGCATTTCCAAACTTCTTCTTAACTCGACATTGCGAGAACTGAGGTCCTAACTTCTTATTATAGTTCTGACTAAAATTGCTCAAGTTAAAATTTCTTTTAAAAACTTCTTGGCCGACCTTAAATTAAACTGAACTGGATCTTAAATTATACTGCTTTACATTGCATTCGTATGCTTTTTTACTATTGTCTTGAATATTCTTGCGAATCAAAGTAAGCGTATCCGGTCTACTAAAGGGTATAGATTCTTCTAGCAATTGTAAATTTCTCAAAAGTTTATATTCGTCGCCATGATTAATCATATTAAATCCAAATAGAGCCTTATATGGTGAACATCCTAGAGACTGATGAAGTGCTGACCTAAGAGCACAAGATATATTTGTTAAATATTTATCCCATTCTCGTTGATCTTGTTTCAAATATGAGCGCACAGCGGATAATAGCGATCTATTAACTCTTTCGGCTGCTTTCTTCTGCGGTGAGTATAGCGCCGTAAAAATATGCTTAATTGCGTATTTAGATAAAAAGGCTTCAAAGGCAACAGCCTTGAACTGGGATCCATTGTCGCTGATAATAATTTCTGGTACTCCATAACAGTGAAAGATTTGCTTTTCTAAAAATTCCTGAATCAAATTTGACGTAAATTTTTTCATTGGGCAAAGCCAATGGCCAAAAGCCATAGCTAAAATGATCAAGAACTATGAGCAAACCAATATGCCCTGATTTACTTCGCGGATATGGTCCAAGTAAGTCGATATACAATTTTTGGAACGGTCTGACTGAAACACTTTGTACTCCCATGGGAGGTCTTGATATTTTGTTTGGAGCTTTCGTTTCTTTACAGGTGGCACAAGTGCTTATATATTCTCGAACCTGTTTGGATAATCCAGGCCAAAATAGATTTCTCCTCTATAGTTTTTTGGACACCTCCATGTGCCGATAACATATTATCATGAGCTTGCTCTATGACTATTAATCTTAATTTCTCCGGTACCCATAATTTCCAGCAGAACGAATTATCTTCTTCACTACCAGGTGAATGTTCAGTTCGAATATATACAAATTTATCCTTCACTTGTAAGTCTGGGAATTTTTCTAAATTCTCACCTACCATTTGTTTGAGTTCTAAATATTCCTTATCTAAAAAAGCTGATGATTCCAAATCTATTATTGGTTCCATCTTTTCCAGAGATTCTATGTCTGTTTCCCAAATTCTTGACAATGCATCTGGAACTATTTTTTCCTTTGCGGTGTGAAATCGTAAACTTAAACGCTTGTAACCTTAATATTCATCTGGCTAATCGTCCTGATACGTTCTGTTGTCTTAATAGCCATAATAAACTTCAGTTACTTCTAAGTAACATCGATACTTTTCTATGACTAAAATGACTGCTAAACATTCGCGTTCTGTTACGCTATAATTTCTTTGCTTGTTCTCTTGCTTAGTTTCTTAGACATGTATGCTATAGGTTTTTCTTCTTGATTATCGGACAACTGAACTAAAACTGCTCCAACCCCTTTATCGCAAGCATCACAATATACGTAGAATTTCTGATCGAAATTTGGATTGGCTTATACCGGAGCCGTGGTTAAAAGAAATTTAAGTTTATCCATTGCTTCCTGAGCCTCTAAAGTCAATTTAAATGGTTTTTTAGTAGCTAGTATATCGGTAATTGGACAGGTAATTTCTGCAAAATTTCTGATAAACCTTCGGTACCAACCGCAGACTCCTAAAAACCCACGAACTTGTTTCAAATTCTTCGGCGTTGGCCAATTTAATATACAAGAATTCTTTAAAGGATCTGTAGAAATTCCTCCGCTTCCAATTACATAGCCCAAATAGTTTATTTTTGTCACGCAGAATTGGCTCTTTGAAAAGTTAAGCGTCAAAGTGGCCTTACGAAACTGTTCTGCTAATCTTACCAGAACTGCTAAATGAGACTGAAAATCAGATGTTACAATACATAGGTCATCAAGATAACCAAAAGCACAATGACGTAACTCTGGTGGAATAATTTCGTCCATCAGGCGACACATGGTTGCAGCGACTTTACAGAGTCCAAAGGGCATAACTGTAAACTGATACGATGGCCTTCCCGGAACTGTGAATGCGGTTAACGCCTTCGATTGCTCTCGTCTTTCAAATCAAGTTTTGAAATTATATTTGCTTTCGGTAATCTAGCAAAGATACCCCCGATGCTTTGTAATGGGTATGCATCTTTGTGAGTTACTTCATTCACTTTTCGCGCGTCCAAGCACAATCTCACTTTGTTAGGCTTCACTACCATTCTCATTAGAGAACTCCAAGCACTTTGAGATGGTTCTATCACTCCTAAGCTTATCATTCTATCTACTTCTTGGTATAAAAGTTTTTCTACTGCAGGACTTACCGGATAATATCTCTGCTTTACTGGTTTGGCCTCACCTACATCAATGTGGTGTTCTAGCAAAGAAGTAAGTCCAAGGCCCTGTTTTTCAAAATTAGGAAACAACTCCTTGACTATCTCTAATTGTTGAAACTCTTTTTCGCTTAACGGACATGCTTCGATTTCTTTCTCTAATTGGAACTCAGATACGCGTTCTACTAAACTTATGATTTCTGGAGCTAGATTAAAAATTGTCCAAAAATCGATGCCTAGTGTCAGACGTTGCTTGATATAAGGTATAACATATAATTCCATATCTTTCTCTTGGTCGTTATATTGAAGCTTTACTTTCATTACCCCTAAGACCTTATGAGGCTTTCCATCACCTGTTTTCACATTGGAACCCATGCATTTAAATTGTTTATATTTGGACCATTCTTGCTGGGCTAAATCTGCACCCACGCAACTTACATTTGCACCAGTGTCTAGCAAACCCAATTCAGAAAATTGTAAAAAGGAGACTTGTGCATAACTACGCATATCAGTTTTGTCTTGGAATATTGTAGATATAAGTATCTTACTTTTAGCTCTTATATTTCTAAAAAACTTCCTCCTTCGGTGTGTATTTCTTTTTATTCTATTTTGCTTCAAAAATTCTGTTCTTAATTTCTAAATATTTTTCGTGATAAGGTAGAAACCTAAGGTTATGATCAACATGTGAGCTATTCTTGTTTTGACTATCCGTGTTAGATTGATTCCAATAATCGGATAGGCTTGGTTTTTTGTTTTCTATTGGTTGTGGGACAGCCGCACTGACTGGGATGCCCCGATTTGCCGGTTTTCCGACCGCTTCTTGCAGTTCAAACAATTGGGCTTATAAATGTTAGGCGTACCGCACCCGTAACAAAATATTCTTCTCTCTTCTAAGCAATCTTCCCACTTATGGCCTTGAGTACAACAGTTCCAACAAGATAATTTCTCAGTGTTTTTCTGCAGAGCTGCTACTTGAGGATGGCCTTCCATGGTGCTTACTTCTTCTTCTACTTCCTCTACTGCATATACTGGTGTGATCCTATATCTTTTCCTCGTGTATTTGAAAACTTGAGACGACTCGATTCTTTAAGAAAATTCTCTCTCTTTTGTACCAGATGACGTAAGTGACTGATTGACCGTATTTCCTCGAAAAGTAGTCGATCCTTCAGATCAGCTAGTAAATTGCCTTGTACAATTTCTACTAATTCGTCTTCTTCCAATCTTGTAGGTAATCGATCCATTAATTGACATATTGCTTCATAAAAACTTTGAAAGTTTCTCCCGGTTTCTGTTTGCGAGCTCTTATTTGTTCTCTTATTTCATAATTGGACCGACTATCCTTATATTGATGGCGTATCGCTAAACAAAACTCTGACCAGGTAAGATGGTCAATTCCCTTATGGTATCGCCAATACCAATCTTTAGCTTTACCAATCAGAACAATGTGTATATTCCGACATAAAGCTACAAAATCTCCACCTAAATGTTCTTGCGTCAACGTTTTCGCTCTATATAGAAATTCTTCCACAGGTAAGACGTTAGAAGATCCATCAAAATGGATTCCCCACTTCTGAATCACCACCGCAACTTTATTTGTGCCTATTAATTGATAATGTGTTCTTCTGCTACTGCTCGGCGATCTGTTTAGTCGAATATGACTGTTTTGATGCGCGTTGCTACTTATTGAAGAAATAACCCTTTCTACTGTCTGCTAAATAAGAGATTCCATTTCCGCTCGATTTATTTCATTACGTAAAGGCTGATTAACGGGATGTCGTGTGGTTTGGTTTACCTCTTTGACGAATTGGTCTGGGTATTGATTGCGGAACTTCTCCATGTTGCGTACTATTCCCTGCATCTAATGGCAATAGGTCGGCTTGACTTGTGTTGTGTATTTGTGCTTCAATAACGTTTACGTTTATGAGCTCTTCCGTTCTTCGGTCTTCATTTACGCTACGTGCAAAGGATCTGGTGACTGGTCTAACTTTTTTTCCTTACTGATTTATTTTAATTATCTTTAAGTCCTTCTCCTGCACTTTAGTAAGACACGCAGGATATTCTTCCTTTTCTTTTAAATAATTTACTATACAAGATTTGTGAAATGAATGCTTGTAATTAGTAATAACTCTGATCTGCGTTTGTGTTTGAATTTCGCTACAGACCAGACAAATATTTTCCCCAGAATTTGCGGGATTATATACTTCCTCCGTACTATGGTGTAAAGCCATTTTTTTTTTTTTCTTAATTTTACCCACAGAACAAGAAGATATAATATGTGAAATAGATTTTTTTTTTCTAAAGCTTTCTATCATTTACATAAATGGAGTTTTAAGATTTTAGCTATTGAATCTAGTTCGCTGATTTCGAAAGTGTTAAGAAATGTCTTCTGTCAACTATGCTCATCTTTGGACAAGTGTACGATTAAGCATTACCTTGAGATTCCAAAAGATTGTGCATGCCTCTATTCCGACATAATATTCAACTAACAAATTCTTAATCAGGATAAGTGCAATTTAAATTTTCCTTATCCGAAACAAAATTAATTTTTGACTTTAGTTTATACCGTTAACATTGGTCGATAGTAATCACATGCGCAATCACTCGAATTCCGAATGTGTATATAAATCAAATCGCGACTAATGCGTTTCTTACTTAAAACCAGAGGGCTGGGGCTAACTTCGACCGCGTCAAAGTTTGTATACCCTTGCCAGTTTGTTAGTAACTCTTTTATCTAAACTAACTGTTTTATCTAAAAAGGGTAATGTTTGCAAAAGAACGGCCTTCAATCTTAGCATAGGATATAACGAACTTTCTGATGAAAGTCACTGTTTTCCACCGATCCTTCCTATGGGAGCTATATGATATAATTACCCGATCTTTACCAAATTCGGCACAGTCATTAATAGATATATTAAACTAACAAGAGTTAAATTTGAAAGCAATCGCATCAAAAGTAACGAAGTTATTGACAAAAGTCACTGTTTTTGACCGATCGTTCCTATGGGAGCTATATGATATAGTCACCCGATCTTGATCAAATTTGGCACAGTGGTTTATAGTTACAATAAACTTACTTATATTAAATTTATATTATAGTAAATTTCACGACAATAGCTTAAAAAGTAACGAAGTTATTGAGAAAGGTCACTGTTCGTGACTTTGCCGTTTGTATGGGAGCTATATGATATAGTCACCCGATCTTGATCAAATTTGGTCAAATTTTTAATGAGAACACAAAACTGACCAATACCAACTTTTATGGCAATTGCTTATAAAATAACGAAGTTATTGAGAAAAGTCACTGTTCGTGACTTTGACGTTTGTATGGGAGCTATATGATATAGTGGTCCGATCCAACTGAATGCGAGATGTACAAACCCTGCAGTATATACAAGCCTGCGTGCAAAATTTCAGCTCTGTTGCTCTTACGGTCTAGGAGGAGTTCGCATCGATCCAGACGGACGGACAGACGGACGGACGGACGGACGGACGGACGGACGGACGGACGGACATGGTTATTTGAACTCGTCTCGTCGTGCTGATCAAGAATATATATACTTTATATGGTTGGAGATGCTTCCTTCTATGCGTTGCACACTTCTGACCAAAATTAATATACCCTTTTTGCAAGGGTATAAAAATTAAATTCACTGTGAAGGCAAAACGAGCTAAATGTGATACGTCTAGGCTTTAAACCTGTGCGAATTAAAAAAAATTCTCTATATGTTTTTTCTTTCGGTTCTTGAGTTTTTTAACTAATTATTTCTACCAACGTGTTGGTTGACAACCATCAGCTTCTGCTAACTAGCTCAAATTCCCTACACTGTAAATATAAATTAATAAAAACTTCCCTTCGACGAGTCACATTATCATGAGCCACTCAAGACCAAAGCCTTACATTTAATCTTTCGATTTATACCAAATATAAACGTTGACCTTGACCTGTGTGTCCCACGTGTTGGGCGCCAAAATTATGTATTGTAGTGTTGGCTTTCTGAATATCTAACACCGTGATGTTCCGATCTTACAGCGGATCGGGACCCTAATATGTAACCCTAGCTCTTCCGGGTGGGATGGGTTGTTGCTGCATTTTCCGTGGCAACTCGCTACATATAATTTATTATAGAGTCCCTAATGAAACGAAAAGAGAGAACTATATTCTCCAAAACAAACAAACTTATTGATCTCGAATGGCTCGAGCAACAAGACAGAAACAAATACAGCCAAGTTAATCAACTAGCTAAATAATTGTGAACTCCTCCAAACGTTTGACATCTTGCTTTAGTATGGCTGAGATGTTAGCTGCCATTATTCATCTGTACCCTCCCGTCCATGGCCAATAACAAAAATACAAAAATTATGATATGTTAATGGACCCCAAATGCACATTCTATTTCATCATTTTATAAATTCATGTTGTGGGAACTTAAACTTCTATTCCAAATACATTTTTCTTATTTACTTATTCTTCAAAAACGATTTCATTTGCAAAGGGCATTTTTTTTTTTATTTCCCGAGATAAATTCTCCCGTTACTTTACTTAAATCTACGCTTCATTATTAACTATTGCTATATTTGTTACTGTAAACGAGCTTATTAAAAAAATTAATCGCGACACCGAAATGAATGATAGCCCTTATATCTTTCAATAATTTTAATTTAATTTAATTCAAAAATTTCATGATCATTTGTAAGTGTAGTTTGTATGTGAGGCAAAGGCAAATAAAATTTAGAATGCATAAAACAAATAAAAGAAAACAATAATAGCGAGTGAGACATATAACATAGGTATATGTGGGCATCAAACCTTCTTTTTCTTTACTTTTCTTTTGCACTTTTTAATCTTAATCACCATATGTTATGAGCTCTCGCAGTAAAAATGTAAAAGTGATAAAAAGAATACACTTACGGTTTTCGGAAAGTCCACCGATGAAGGCCTTCAGCAGCTGGATCAGATGTTGCTTTTTGATATTTTTGTTTTTTTTTTTTTTTAATTGTTTTGTTTGAATGTGTTATACGATTCCATGTTTTAAGTGCTTCATACCGACATACAAACTCAAAAAAAAATAATTCGACTGTGGTTGCGCAAAAAGAAGAGTATCTTTCTAATCGTTACTGAATTTACACGTTTACTTTCTATGCAAAATTTCCGTTTCTTCATCTATTAATATAATTATTCGCGTTTACACTCCGGCAACCAAATCAATATTTTTTTTCAATGACTTATGCGTTAAACGATCTTTTAGTAGCGCAAATTAATATTATGGAAAATTTCCATAAAAACAAAATTCGATACAACCACTTGGTAATTCTCTCTTTTACACACGAATTTTCGCCTGGTGACAGCTAACATCTCACTGGTCGAGCTATGACGTCACTGCTGACTGATGTTTAACCCCAGTGATTAAATTTTCTTCCGTAGTGTTTGATTAAATTATCGTCTTGGCCGTATGGTGATGGTGATAGGCCTATGATAGGTTATGTCAAATCGTACTTAAATTTTTCCTAGATAAATTAATCTGATTTTAGTCGAATATCAAAACCTTTTTTTTTTCTGTAGCGGATATACCTTATGAATGAATTAAATGTTGACTGATTTAGCCTTGTGACCAAGGCTGTATAACATGTAGATGAGGTTACCCACGAGGTCTTTAGGTTAGGCTTACGCCTACATATGCCTCTAGGTCGAGATTGGTATCCAAAAATCGTAATTTTTTCCAAACGCTTTTTCCTTGTTCTTTTTGTTTGTTTCTGGGCTTACGAATGATTTATTTAACCCGAGTGACTTGACGTTTTTGGTGATTTTCACCATTAAAATTTAAACGGTTGACTTTATTTGAAAGCAATTTCTTCTAATTCTTCGTTAAGCCAGAATAATGAAAAGAGGTGGAAGTACGGGTGGCAGGTTCTTATATACCCTTTCGCTCCTATCCTCAAAGCCTTCCCTTTATGAAGTTAGCTGCGGTTACGCTGCAAAGCTTCTACAGAGATGCATTATTACTATAAACGGTTATGAATTCGCCGCATATTTTTGATCGCACTCGATAGTTGGCGATAAACTCAAATGTGCGTCGGATAATTAGAATTTAAATTACACGCAACCATTACAGCCCTAATATCAAAAGTAAAAAAAAAAAAGAATTTACTAGTGTACATACACACTATATACAGTTGCAAGTCGGCAACTAGAAATAGCAGCAGAGCAACAAGATAGTTGCACTAATGTACGCCAAGTAGAGTTTGCCAAGTAGGTTTTGCCGTATAGTATTCTTCTACTGCTTGTCTGCCAATGGGTAGGGTTTGCCGATAGATTACTGGTAGTTCGCCGTTTCTTTACATATGCCTCGCCTTCAGTCGCCTCTTTTTTAAGCGCAAGACTTAAATCCTCTCTTTTTTTAATCAGTTCCGCAAATAATTCCACAAACAGGTCCCATTCTCTAGGTTCTCCAGAAAACGTGGGTACCTGTATTTTCGGCAACACCGGTAGTTCGCCTCTCACGGTTACATTCTCATTCTTACTTTCCGTATTGTTTATCTTCATTTCTAACACGGATACTGAATTCCGAACATCGAATTCTAAATCCTCCAAAGTCTTTTTAAATTTTGCATGTTTCAACACAATCTGGCACGCCTGTGCCATAAATAATTGATCTTATTAATATATATTATGCATGCCTCATTGCCTGTTGAATTGTTTATAGTGCGTAAATCTTTGGTTACCCTATCCAAATATTCCTGGAGCTGTCGGACTCTATCCATAAATATCTCGTGGTTGCCACTAACGTTTTCATTACTGGAGGTCGCATTCCCTCGCGACTCTCCTTTGCTATCCTCAAACATTTCTGAAATATCTGCTTCTGTTTTAACTAACGCCGACTTACTAGTGCCTGGTTTTTCTGACTCTCCTGTAGCTATTATTTTGGCAACTATCTTTAAAACCTCTTCATGTACTTTATCTCTGTAGTACTGATGATCGAAAACCCCCTGTTGGAGCAATTTCTTATGGTTAGGCATCCATCGACTACAAATCACTTTTACTTCCTCAATCACCTTGCTAGTAATGTTTTTGGGATCTAGTGCTTCCAACTGCCTTAACCTGGTATGCAACTCTACCTGCTTCTCTAACAATTTTGCAGTCTTATTAGTGAACATTTTATCTTCTGCAAATATTGGGATATCGATATAAATATATAATTATAAAAATAGATAGATGTACTTATAACTATCTTAATTTATATCTTATCTGATGATCCTGTTGACACCGTTCGCCATGAGAAATTGCTCCAACAGGGGGTTTTCGATCATCAGTACTACAGAGATAAAGTACATGAAGAGGTTTTAAAGATAGTTGCCAAAATAATAGCTACAGGAGAGTCAGAAAAACCAGGCTCTAGTAAGTCGGCGTTAGTTAAAACAGAAGCAGATATTTCAGAAATGTTTGAGGATAGCAAAGGAGAGTCGCGAGGGAATGCGACCTCCAGCAATGAAAACGTTAGTGGCAACCACGAGATATTTATGGATAGAGTCCGACAGCTCCAGGAATATTTGGATAGGGTAACCAAAGATTTACGCACTATAAACAATTCAACAGGCAATGAGGCATGCATAATATATATTAATAAGATCAATTATTTATGGCACAGGCGTGCCAGATTGTGTTGAAACATGCAAAATTTAAAAAGACTTTGGAGGATTTAGAATTCGATGTTCGGAATTCAGTATCCGTGTTAGAAATGAAGATAAACAATACGGAAAGTAAGAATGAGAATGTAACACACTACCGGTGTTGCCGAAAATACAGGTACCCACGTTTTCTGGAGAACCTAGAGAATGGGACCTGTTTGTGGAATTATTTGCGGAACTGATTAAAAAAAGAGAGGATTTAAGTCTTGCGCTTAAATTTAATTATTTAAAATCCGCGTTAAAGGGCGAAGCGAGGAGCATGGTAGCTCATCTATTGTCAGGTTCAGCTAATAATTATAGTGCTGCTTGGGAATTTTTAACCAAGCGGTATGAAAATAATCGGAGGGTATTTTCCGAAAAATTAAGTCGGATCGTTGATTTACCGATGATCAACAATGAATCCGCAAAAAATGTAAAGGGAGTGACATTGACATAGTTAATAAGTCAGTTTACTTAATTAAAATAAAAGCAAATTTGTCCGATGAAGTTGACGTTATATTCGCACAACTCCTACTAAGGAAATTTGACAGAGAGGCTCTACAATTGTATGAGAGTAAGATTAGAAAAACAAGGCAAATTCAAATGCTATCTGATGTCATGGAATACTTGGAGCAAAGATATTGCTCGCTAAGTGCCATGAGCAAAGAAGACAAAAAACCGATAAAAACTGTTTTAAATTATACGGAAGTTGCAGATAAATGTCCGATTTGCAAAATTGCCGGGCACAAAGCATATAAATGCTATAAGTTTAAAGGTTTGACACCTACTGAAAGGTATAATACAGCCAAAAAAGTGCAGCTCTGCATAAGATGCTTGAACCATTCAAGCAATAAGTTATGCACTAATGAAATGGTCTGTTCATTGTGCAGTAAGGAACACCATACCTTGCTACATTTTGGAGAAAAACGGGAGGGAGTTAATACTTGTGAAACGGCACAACCAACACTGTTGGCCACAGCTGTAATACAAGTAAAAAATTTAAATGGAGGATATAAGACTCTAAGAGCCCTTATTGATTGTGGTTCACAGAGCACCATTTTGTCTGAAGAGGCCGCTCAAATATTAAAATTACCTAAAATTACACAATACACAGAAATAAGTGGCGTGTCCTCAATAAAATCCAATAAATCAAAATATAAGGTAAAAATTGTGTTGCCAAAGTTAATGAAAGCTATTCCATTAAAAATAGCAGACGTGGATATGTCAAAATAGCAAACTTACGTGCTAGCTGATCCTACCTTTAATAAACCTGGTAGGGTTGATATAATAATGGGAGTAAACGTATATGCCCAAATCTTAAAAAGGGGAATTACAAAAATTGATGGCCTGCTGGGCCAAAATACTCAATTTGGTTGGATTGTCTCGGGATGCACCAAATCAAATCAGAATAAATCTGTAGTGGCAACAACAATAGATGTGACAGGTTTTGAACAACGTTGGGAGAAGAAAGGTAAATTTCAAAATAAAAAGAACACGATTTCAAAGAAATACAACAGCAAAACTCAAAAAATAAATTTAAGGCTCCCGGCAGAACCTCACATTGGAGGTAAAGTGAAAATTGGGCAACAAAAAGTATATATCCCAGAGCCAATTCAAAATGAGAATATTCCAAAGGCAATGGGTCAATTAGATAATGATTATCTAAAACATAATATCAAAATAGATTCCAGCAACAAATTGTCAGAAACTATAGTACCAAAAAGGCAGATATTGCACAATATTTATAAAAAGGCAACATTCAATGATAGCCAGAATAACCACTCAAGTTTTGGCAGTCAGCGATATTTAAAAATGGTGGAGCGAAGATCACATTGGTACAATTCAAAAAGGAAAGATAGTTCTTTTTTAAATTCTCCAGCTTATAAAAAGGTTAGAAGTCAGCACAGTAATACACATCAGGAATGGGTAGATATCCCGAAACATAAATCATTAGAAAATTGCCAAATATTATAAAAACCAGTAAAAGCCAACTCAGTAATACATACGGGAGAATTGGTAAAAATAGGAAGTCAGTGATAATGGTAAAGGAACATCAGATTGACTAGGTTTAACGTCCATCATGTAACTGGTCATGCTTCTTTAACAATAATTATCTTACTAATGATAGTTTAATAATAATTTGTATAGGACAACTAACTTTAAAAATAAAGTCCAAAACGCCGCATTTGGTGGCCCTTTGCAGAATGTTTAAGAATAAACATCGTGTTCATCTGAACTGGCTTCACCAAATCAGATGCACTAAAGAAAATACAATACAACTGTACCTTTTTACCAAACAACTAACCTAGCATATGACTAGAAATACAATCTGCCACACGCGGTGTAAGAAAAACACTTGTAATTCTAAACTAACCCAAAAGATCACAACGACAGGATGTCAAGTGGCCGACGATGTGCCCAAAATAATAATTTTTCAACCCCCGAATACGTGGGTGTGAGTCTAAAATAAGATCGTCTAAGAACAGTTGTTACCTACTAGAGCCTAAGATAATCCTATATAAACTCCGTACTTTTGTAAATAAAATGAGTTCATATTTTGAATTCAACGAATGAAAATTGGGTTTTTTAGTTGTGGTTCTAAATCCCCTATTCAGTTGTTCTATAAAGGATGGCGGCTATAAAACTCAAACTGGAGGCTGTAGAATGATTCCAGCAGCTTGTATAGCTGTTATAAAAAGGATGGTTGCTACAAGATTCAAAATGGTGGCTGTAGAATGGTTCCAGCGCTTGTATAGATGTTATATAGAGGATGGCGGCTATAAGACTCAAAATGGCGGCTGTAGAATGGTTCCAGCAGTTAGAATAGCTATTATATAAAGGATGGCGGCTATAAGACTCAAAATGGCGGCTGTAGAATAGTTCCTGCAGCTTGTATAGCTATTATATAAAGTATGGCGGCTAAAGGTCTCACAATGGTGGCTGTAGATTGGTTCCTTCAGCTTGTATAGATTTTATATAAAGAATAGCGGCTATAAGATTCAAAATGGATCCTTTAGAATGGTTCCAGCAGCTTGTATAGCATTTATATAAAGGATGGCGGCTATAAGTCTCAAAATGGTGGCTGTAGAACGGTTCCAGCAGCTTGTAATGCTGTTATATAAAGGATGTCAGCTATAAGACCCAAAATGGCGACTGTAGAATGGTTCCAGCAGCTTGTATAGTTGTTCTATATAGGATGGCGGCTATAAGACTCAAAATGGAGGCTGTAGAATGATTCCAGCAGCTTGTATAGCTGTTATATAAAGGATGGTTGCTATAAGATTCAAAATGGTGGCTGTAGAATGGTTCCAGCAGTTTATACAGCTGTTATATATAGGATGGCGGCTATAAGACTCAAAATGGCGGCTGTAGAATGGTTTAAGTAGCTTGTATAGCTATTCTATATATAATGGCAGGTAAAGGTCTCACAATGGTGGCTGTAGATCGGTTCCAGCAGTTTGTATAACTTTTATATAAAGGATGGCGGCTTTAAGACTTAAAATGGCGGCTGCAGAGTGGCTCCACCAGCTTGTATAGCTATTATATATAGGATGGCGGCTATAAGACTCAAGATGGCGGCTGTAGAATAGTTCCAGCTGCTTGTATAGCTTTTATATGGCAGCTTGTATAGCTTTTATATAAAGGATGGCGGCTATAAGACTCAAAATAGAGACTGTATTATGATTCCAGCAGCTTGTATAGCTGTTATATAAAGGATGGTTGCTATAAGATTCAAAATGGCGGCTGTAGAATGGTTCCAGCATCTTGTATAGCTGTTATGGCGGCTGTAAAATGGTTCCAGCAGCTTGTATAGCTATTATATAAAAGATGGCGGCCATAAGATTCAAAATGGCGGCTGTAGAATGGTTCCAGCATCTTGTATAGCTGTTATGGCGGCTGTAGAATGGTTCCAGCAGCTGTAGATCGGTTCCAGTAGTTAGTATAGCTATTATATAGGAGATTGCGGCTATGAGACTGAAAATGGCGGCTATAGTATAGATCCAGCAGCTTCTATAGCTTTTATATGGCAGCTTGTATAGCTTTTATATAAAGGATAGCGGCTATAAGAATCAAAATGGCGGCTTTAGAATGGTTCCAGCAGCTTGTAGATCGGTTCCAGCAGTTAGTATAGCTATTATATAAAGGATGGCAGCTATAAGACTCAAGATGGCGGCTGTAGAATAGTTCCAGCAGCTCGTATAGCTATTATATGGCAGCTTGTATAGCTTTCATATAAAGAATAGCGGCTATAAGATTCAAAATGGCTTTAGAATGGTTCCAGCAGTTTGTAGATCGGTTCCAGCAGTTAGTATAGCAAGATGGCGGCTGTAGAATAGTTTCAGCTGCTTGTATAGCTTTTATATGGCAGCTTGTATAGCTTTTATATAAAGGATAGCGGCTATAAGAATCAAAGTGGCGGCTTTAGAATGGTTCCAGCAGCTGCTATAGCTATTATATAAAGGATGTCGTCTATCAGACTTAAAATGGCGGCTGCAGAATGGTTCCATCAGCTTGTATAGCTGATAAATAAAGGATGGCGGCTAAAGGTCTCACAATGGTGGCTGTATATTGGTTCCAGCAGTTTATATAACTGCTCTATATAGGATGGCGGCTATAAGACTCAAAATGGCGGCTGTAGAATGGTTTAAGTAGCTTGTATAGCTGTTCTATATATAATGGCGGGTAAAGGTCTCAAAATGGTGGCTGTAGATCGGTGTCAGCAATTTGTATAGCTTTCATATAAAGAATAGCGGCTATAAGATTCAAAATGGCGGCTGTAGAATGGTTCCAGCATCTTGTATAGATGTTATGGCGGCTGTAGAATGGTTCCAGCAGCTTGTATAGCTATATAAAGGTTGGCGGCTATATGTCTCAAAATGGTGGCTGTAGAACGGTTCGAGCCGCTATTCTAGCTGTTATATAAAGCATGACGGCTATAAGACTCAAAATGGCGACTGTAGAATGGTTCCAGCAGCTTGTATAGTTGTTCTATAAAGGATGGCGGCTATAAGACTTAAAATGGCTGCTCTAGAATGGTTCAGCAGCTTGTATTGCTGTTATATAAAGTATGGCTGGTAAAGGTGTCACAATGGTTTGTGTTATACAAAGGATGGCGACTATAAGACTCAAAATGGCGGCTGTAGAATAGTTCAAGCAGCTTTTATAGCTTTTATATGGCAGCTTGTATAGCTTTAATATAAAGTATAGCGGCTATAAGACTCAAAATGGCGGCTTTAGAATGGTTCCAGCAGCTTGTATAGCCATTATATAAAGGATGTCGGCTATAAGACTCAAAATGGCGGCTGCAGAATGGTTCAAGCAGCTTGTATAGCTGTTATATAAAGGATGGCGGCTATAAGACTTAAATGGCGGCTGTAGAATGGTTCAAGAAGCTTGTATAGCTGTAATATAAAGGATGGCGGCTATAAGTCTAGAAATGATGGCTGTAGAACGGTTAGAGCAGCTTGTTTAGATGTTATATAAAGGATGGCTGCTAATGGTGGACGTAGATCGGTTCCAGCAGTTTGTATAGATGTTATATATAGGATGGCGGCTATAAGACTCAAAATGGCAGCTGTAGTGTAGTTCAAGCAGCTTGTATAGCTTTTATATGGCAGCTTGTATAGCTTTAATATAAAGTATAGTGTCTATAAGACTCAAAATGGCGGTTTTAGAATGGTTCCAGCAGCTTGTATAGCTATTATATAAAGGATGGCTGCTATAAGACTCAAATTGGCGGCTATAGAATAGTTCAAGCAATAATGTATAGCTTTTATATGGCAGCGTGTATAGCTTTAATATAAAGTATAGCGGCTATAAGACCCAAAATGTCGGCTCCATTTATCCAGTAGCTTGTATAGCTGTTATATAAAGGATGGCGGCTATAAGACTCAAAATGGCGGCTGTAGAATGGTTCCAGCAGCTTGTATAGCTGTTATATAGAGGATGGCGGCTATAAGATTGAAAATGGCGGCTTTAGAACGGTTCCAGCAACTTGTTTAGCTGTTATATAAAGGATGGCGACTATAAGAGTCAAAATGGCGGCTGTAGAATAGTTCAAGCAGCTTCTATAGCTTTTATATGGCAGCTTGTATAGCTGTTATATAAAGGATGACGGCTATAAGACTCAAAATGGAGGCTGTAAATTGATTCCAGCAGCTTGTATAGCTGTTATATAGAGGATGGCGGCTATAAGATTCAAAATGGCGGCTTTAGATCGGTTCCAGCAACTTGTTTAGCTGTTATATAAAGAACGGAGGCTATAAGACTAAAAATTTCGGCTGTTGAATAGTTCAAGCAGCTTGTATAGCTTTTATATGGCAGCTTGTATAGCTTTAATATAAAGGATAGCGGCTATAAGAATCAAAATGGCGGCTGTAGAATAGTTCCAGCAGCTCGTATAGCAGTTATATAAAGTATAGCGGCTATAACACCCAAAATGTCATATGCGTTTTTCCAGTAGCTTGTATAGCTGTTATATAAAGCATGGCGGCTATGAGACTCAAAATGGCGACTGTAGAATGGCTCCAGCAGCTTGTACAGTTGTGCTATAATGATTTCAGCAGCTTGTATAGCTGTTATATACAGGATGGTTGCTATAAGATTCAAAATGGCGTCTGTAGAATTGTTCCAGCAGCTTGTATAGCTGTTATATAGAGGATGGCGTCTGTAAGACTCAAAATGGCGGCTGTAGAATAGTTCCATCAGCTCGTATAGCTATTATATAAAGGATGGCTGCTATAAGACTCAAAATGGCGGCTGTAGAATAGTTCCAGCAGCTTGTATAGCTTTTATATGGCAGATTGTATTTTTGTTATATAAAGGATAGCGGCTATAAGATTCCAAAATGGCGGCTTTAGAATGGTACCAGCAGCTTGTATAGCTATTATATAAAGGATGGCGGCTGCAGAATGGTTCAAGCAGCTTGTTTAGCTGTTATATAAAGGATGGCGACTATAAGACTTAAAATGGCGGCTGTAGAATGGTTCAAGAAGCTTGTATAGCTGTAATATAAATGATGGCGGCTATAAGTCTCAAAATGGTGGCTGTAGAACGGTTAGAGCAGCTTGTTCAGATGTTCTATAAAGAATGGCGGATAAAGGTATCAAAATGGTGTCTGTAGATCGGTTCCAGCACTTAGAATAGCTAATATATAAAGGATGGCGGTAATAAGATTCAAAATGGCGGCTTTAGAATGGTTCCAGCAGCTTGTATAGCGTTTATATGAAGGATGACGGCTATAAGTCTCAAAGTGGTGGCTGTAGAACGGTTCCAGCAGCTTGTAAAGCTTTTATATAAAGGATGTCGCCTATAAGACTCAAAATGGCGGCTGTAGAATGGTTCCAGCAGCTTGCATAGCTGGTATATAAAGAATGGCGGATAAAGGTATCAAAATGGTGGCAGTAGATCGGTTCCAGCAGTTAGAATAGCTATTATATAAAAGAAGGGGGCTATAAGATTCAAAATGGCGGCTGCAGAATGGTTCAAGCAGCTTGTATAGCTGTTATATAAAGGATGGCGGCTATAAGATTCAAAATGGTGGCTGTAGAATAGTTCCAGCAGCTCGTAAATCTATTATATAAAGGATGGCGGCTATAAGACTCAAAATGGCGGGTGTGGAATAGTTCCAGAGCTTCTATAGCTTTTATATGGCATCTTGGATAGCTTTTATATAAAGGATAGCGGCTATAAGACTTAAAATTCGGCAGTAGAATGGTTCCAGCAGCTTGTATAACTATTATATAAAAGATGGCAGCTATAAGATTCAAAATGGCGGCTTTAGAACGGTTCCAGCAACTTGTTTATCTGTTATATAAAGGATGGCGGCTATAAGATTCAAAATGGTGGCTATAAAATAGTTCCAGCGGCTCGTATATAAAGGATGGCGGCTATAAGAATCAAAATGGCGGCTGTAGAATAGTTCCAGCAGCTTGTATAGCTTTTATATTGCAGCTTGTATAGCTTTTATATAAAGGATAGCGGCTATAAGACTCAAAGCTTGTATAGTTGTTCTATTAAGGTTCGAGCTCCTTGTATAGCTGTTATATAAAGGATGACGGCTATAAAACTCAAAATGGAGGCTGTAAATTGATTCTTGCAGCTTGTATAGCTGTTATATAGAGGATGGTTGCTATAAGATTCAAAATGACGTCTGTAGAATGGTTCCAGCAGCTTGAATAGCTGTTATATAAAGGATGGCTGCTAAAAGATTCAAAATGGTGGGTGTACAATAGTTCCAGCGGCTCGTATAGCTTTTATATGGCAGATTGTGTAGCTTTTATATAAAGGATAGCGGCTATAAGATTCAAAATGGCGGCTTTAGAATGGTTCCAGTAGCTTGTATAGCTATTATATAAAGGATGGCGGCTAAAAGATTCAAAATGGTGGGTGTAGAATAGTTCCAGCGGCTCGTAGAGCTTTTATATGGCAGATTGTGTAGCTTTTATATAAAGGATAGCGGCTATAAGATTCAAAATGGCGGCTGCAGAATGGTTCAAGCAGCTTGTATAGCTGTTTTATAAAGGATGGCGGCTAAAAGATTCAAAATGGTGGGTGTAGAATAGTTCCAGCGGCTCGTACAGCTTTTATATGGCAGATTGTGTAGCTTTTATATAAAGGATAGCGGCTATAAGATTCAAAATGGCGGCTTTATAATGGTTCCAGTAGCTTGTATAGCTGTTTTATAAAGGATGGCGGCTAAAAGATTCAAAATGGTGGGTGTAGAATAGTTCCAGCGGCTCGTATAGCTTTTATATGGCAGATTGTGTAGCCTTTATATAAAGGATAGCGGCTATAAGATTTAAAATGGCGGCTTTAGAATGGTTCCAGTAGCTTGTATAGCTTTTATATAAAGGATGGCGGCTAAAAGATTCAAAATGGTGGGTGTAGAATAGTTCCAGCGGCTCGTAGAGCTTTTATATGGCAGATTGTGTAGCTTTTATATAAAGGATAGCGGCTATAAGATTCAAAATGGCGGCTGCAGAATGGTTCAAGCAGCTTGTATAGCTGTTTTATAAAGGATGGCGGCTAAAAGATTCAAAATGGTGGGTGTAGAATAGTTCCAGCGGCTCGTAGAGCTTTTATATGGCAGATTGTGTAGCTTTTATATAAAGGATAGCGGCTATAAGATTCAAAATGGCGGCTTTAGAATGGTTCCAGTAGCTTGTATAGCTGTTTTATAAAGGATGGCGGCTAAAAGATTCAAAATGGTGGGTGTAGAATAGTTCCAGCGGCTCGTATAGCTTTTATATGGCAGATTGTGTAGCCTTTATATAAAGGATAGCGGCTATAAGATTCAAAATGGCGGCTTTAGAATGGTTCCAGTAGCTTGTATAGCTATTATATAAATAAAGCTTCTGCTCTCTGACGTGACGGTCGTGTTTTTGCTTAGCTCCTGAGTTTTATTAATATATGTATATTGTTTTCTCCCAATTTTTAATTGTGCCTAGTTTGTTTTCGTTTTCTCTGGTGTCGTTTGCTTGAAACCCTTGTGTTTTATTTGCATAATTCGCCAAATTAAACAGTTTTGTTTTTTTCTTTTTTGTGATTAGTGTTTGGTGCATCTAAATTGTTTTTATTTTTTTCTTATTGTTCTCTCTCGTCATTGCTTCTGCAGTTGCTCCCCTCATCGCCCCCATCATACCATCAGTGCTAGTGGTTTTGTTGTTCTCTCTGCTTTGTGCTTATGCTCAGCTTCTCTCCCGCGTAATCACTTTTGTAAGGCCGCCTCTCAAAGCTCGTCTTATAACTGTTCATGCACTCTCTCTTGTGCTGTGTACTCTAGCTGTCTCTTTGTTTTATTTGTAGTTATTGATTTTTTATCGATAATTATCTTTGTGCTGTTTATTTAAATTTTTATATATATTTTTTTTTGTTGTTTTTTTTTTTGCCTTGTGTTTATTTTGGCTTTTCAATGGCTTGTTGTCTACCCAATTGCAAGATTCTGATCGTTTTGACGATCAGTATAGAGCAATATCGTGTTGGCTTTGCGATAATCTTATTCACTTAAAATGTGCTGGCCTCAACGGCCGTGATTACGACAAATTTTCTGGTTTGTCTGTGTCTAAGCCTGAGCTTGGCTTAATGCGCTGGACTTGCCCATCTTGTGCCAGCCAGCAGCTTGATTTTAGCCGAATGTACAGGGATCTTCGTTTAAAGTTTCTTTCTCTAAATAAAATGGCCAAACAGCTGTCTAATGAGTGTGACTCTAGCATACATTTATTGTCGCAATTCAAGTTTGGTCCACCTTCTAAGGATTTGCCCAAGAAATGTACCCTTGAGTTGCCTCATAAGCAGTCGCCCGCACTTTCTATTACATCTTCTCCCATTTTACTTTCGCCTACACCATCTTCTTGTCCCTCTTTATGCTCTTCTCTTCAGATTGATGTACCCACTACAAGCCCTGGTGTACCTCAATCTATCCCTCACGGGAACTCTGATCAATTACTGGATCATGCTGGCTTTCAATCACTTGCGGATCCCAATGCTCCTCCGCCTCCACTAACTGTAGTGCCTCATCGTAAACAATTATTTATCTCTAGGCTTGCTCCAGATACTTCTGAATCGTCTGTGGCAGCTTACATTGGTAATATATGCCCTGCTAAAGTTTTAATTCAAAAGTTTAAGTTTTCTAGGCCTCGCGAAATCTCCTCGTTTAAAATTACAGTACCAAATGAGTATTTCTCAGCTAGGGGTTGACCCTAACTTTTGGCCAGAGGGCCTAGTTGTACACGAGTTTGCGGCCAATAGGCGCTCCCGTCCTTTGCCTGTCCACCTTCCTAATGCATCTTCTGCTTCAAAAAACTAATAACGTCTAGTCTTTGCATTCATTATCAAAATGTAAGAGGACTTCTTACCAAGCTCTCGAAACTATTCTGCGATAGCCAAACCTTTTCGGCTGACATATTAGCTTTCTCTGAAACTTGGCTTAACTCCTCTGTTTTGGATAATGAAATTCTTTCTAATAACTTTATTTCTTATAGGCTTGATCGTGTTGGTCGTCGTGGCGGTGGAGTACTCATTGCAGTCAACTCGAATCTGTGCTCAAGTGTTGTGCCGATTGATCTCCCCTTAGGTGTTGAGTTTATTTGCGTCGAAGTTACATGTTCTAACTTTAGCTTATATATCTCTTGTTCATACATTCCTCCAGCTTCTGATATGATGATCTACATGCACGATGCAGATGCTTTGAGATCTATTTTTAGTCGTCTTAAAGATCGTGATTTTCTTTTAGTTTTAGGTGATTTTAACTTGCCCAATGTTTCTTGGCTTGTTGATGGTAATCTATCTTTCTTAATTCCTTCATCTCAACATGTTTTTCTTGATAGCCTACTTGAATGTCCGCTATATCAGTTGAATTCTTTTCTTCACTCTTCTAAAAGAATGCTCGATCTTGTTTTTGTCTCGGATCGCACTGTCAGTGCTGTATCACAAACACAGCCCCTAGTGAAGCCTGAAGATCATTATCACCCTACTATTGAAGTTACTATTTCTTACAATTCCGTTAATAATTCATTTAATAACATCTCAAATTCTCGTCGTAGATGTTTTCGTAAAACAAATTTCAATCTTCTTAACAGTCTCATTTTCTCTTTTGATTGGTCATTTCTATTTGAGTGCTGTGATATAGATTGTGCAGTGAATTTTTTCTACGCTGCTCTTAATTCTCTAATTGATAAATGCGTTCCTTATGTCTCTACCGTTTCCAAAGCGCCAGTCTGGTTCACACGTAGGCTCTCTAATCTCCGTAACATTAAATCGAGATATTTTAAAAAATTTTAAAAAACAGGTTCGCGACTTGACTATGCAAATTATTGTGTAGTCAAATCTCAATTTAGTCTTTTAAATACACAATGCTAGAATAATTATATTGTTCGCTGTAAGGTTGAATTTTATAAGAACCCCAAAAGGTTTTACAACTTTGTTAATTCCAAAAGACGCACTAATTTACTACCTTCCACCTTCAGACTTAATGACCAGACTGCTAATAATGATTCAGATATTGCAGATCTGTTTGCTAAATTCTTAAGTCGACATATTCTACTACTGCTTTGGATCCCACACCTTATCCGTTCTCAATTCCACATTTAAATTGTATGTTTTTTCCTAGTATTACTGAAGATTGTATTATCTCTACCTTGTCATCTATGACGTCTTCCTTTGTACCCGGGCCTGATAATATACCTAGTTGCATCATTAAAATTTGTTCGATTTCCCTATCTAAGCCTTTATCTCGGTTATTCTTTATTTCGAGTGAGACTTGTAGCTTTCCTGATATTTGGAAGGAGTCTTTTATTATTCCGCTTTTTAAAAAGGGTAGCAAATCGGATATTTCTAAATACCGGGGCATTACTAAACTTTCGGCAATACCTAAGCTGTTTGAGAAAATTATTACGTCTTCCTTTCAACACCTATCCAGATCCACTATTTCTCCTTGTCAGCATGGCTTCATGAAAGGTCGTTCGTCGCTTACCAACCTTTTAGAATTGACTACCCTTGTACACCATGGCTTCCGTAAAAAGTGTCAAACTGATGTTATTTATACTGACTTTAGTAAGGCTTTCGATACGGTTGATCATTCTATGCTTCTCATGAAACTAAACATCATGGGTTTTTCCCCGAAACTATTGGCTTGGTTAAAGTCGTATCTTATTGGCAGAACCCAATAGGTGTCTTTTCGTTCCTCGATAACTAAAACTGTTCGAGTTACGTCAGGTGTCCCCCAAGGCTGTCATCTAGGCCTACTGTTATTTACCTTGTTTATAAATGATTTGCCTTTGGCCTTGGCTCATTCACGCGTGCTCATGTTTGCGGATGACGTCAAGATTTGTTATTCATATAATGATCCTTCTTTCCAACAGTACTTGCAATCAGATCTCGATGCGTTCTGTGATTGGTGTCACGTTAATAAATTACACCTTAATGCCTCTAAGTGCTCTTTTATGACTTTCTGTCGTTTGTCGATGTTCCTAGCTCATTACTCCATTAAGTCTGTTCTGTTAGATTGTGTACCATCAGTCAAAGACTTAGGCGTTATGTTTGACCCAAAACTTTCATTTGATGTTCATATATCTTCAAATGTCAATAGAGCATGCAGTCTTCTTGGCTTCATTATGTGTGACAAAGGTTTTATACACTTCGTTAGTTCGCCCTACTCTAGAATATTGCTCGCCAGTGTGGAACCCTCAATATGATGTTCACCAGCGTAGTATTGAATCGGTACAGAAGCAATTCCTTAAGTTCGCGTTACGCGTTTTTAATTGGGACCCGAGTCTCCGCCTACCTTCTATTTCTGACAGACTTCTTCTTATTAATCTTCCTTCACTTTACAACCGTGTAATGGTTGCGTGTAATTTAATTCTAATTATCCGACGCACATTTGGGTTTATCGCCAACTATCGAGTGCGATCAAAAATATGCGGCGAATTCATAACCGTTTATGGTAATAATGCATCTCTGTAGAAGCTTTGCAGCGTAACCGCAGCTAACTTCATAAAGGGAAGGCTTTGAGAATAGGAGCGAAAGGTTATATAAGAACCTGCCACCCACACTTCCACCTCTTTTCATTATTCTGGCTTAACGAAAAATTAGAATAAATTGCGTTCGAATAAAGTGAACCGTTTAAATTTTTTATGGTGAAAATCACCAAATACGTCAAGTCACTCGGGTTAAATAAATTATTCGTAAGCCCAGAAACTAACAAAAAGAACAAGGAAAAAGCGGTTGAAAAAAATACAATTTCGGATACCAATCTCGACCTAGAGGCATATGAGGCATAAGCCTAACCTAAAGACCTCGTGGTTAACCATAACTATATGTTGTACAGCCTCGGTCACAAGGCCAAATCCGGCCCAAATCAATCAACATTTAATTCAATTGCAAGGTATGTCCGCTATAGAAAAAAAAAGGTTTTGATATTCGGCTAAAATCATATTAATTTATCTAGGAAAAATTTAAGTACGATTTGACATAACCTATCATAGGCGTATCCCCATCACCATACCGCCAAGACGATAATTTTATCAAACACTACGGAAGGAAATAAAATAATCACTGGGTTTAAACATCAGTCAGTAGTGACGTCATAACTCGACCAGTGAGATGTTAGCAGTCACAAGGCGAAAATTCGTGTTTAAATGAGAGCAATTACCAAGTGGTCATATCGAATTTTTTTTTTATGGAAATTTTCCATAATATTAATTTGTGCTACAAAAAAAATAATGGATTTGGTTGTCGGAGTGTAAACGCGAATAATTGTAGTAATAGATGAAGAAACGAAAATTTTGTATTGAAATCAAACGTGTAAATTCAGTAACGATTAGAAAAATACTCTTTTCTTTTTGCGCACCCACAGTAGATTTTTTTTTTTTTTGAGTTTGTATGTCGGTATGAAGCACTTAAAACATGAAATCGTATAACACATTTAAACAAAACAATTTAAAAAAAAAAAAAACAAAAATATCAAAAAGCAACATCTGATCCAGCTGCTGAAGGCCTTCATCGGTGGACTTTCCGAAAACCGCAAGTGTATTCTTTTTATCACTTTTACCTTTTTACTGCGAGAGCTCATAACATATGGTGATTAAGATTAAAAAGTGCAAAAGAAAAGTAAAGAAAAAGAAGGTTTGATGCCCACATATACCTATGTTATATGTCTCACTCGCTATTATTGTTTTCTTTTATTTGGTTTATGCATTCTAAATTTTATTTGCCTTTGCCTCACATACAAACTACACTTACAAATGATCATGAAATTTTTGAATTAAATTAAATTAAAATTATTGAAAGATATAAGGGCTATCATTCATTTCGGTGTCGCGATTAATTTTTTTAATAAGCTCGTTTACAGTAACGAATATAGCAAGAAAGAAGAAAAACAACAAAAACATGTAATACAATAGTTAATAATGAAGCGTATATTTAAGTAAAGTAACGGGAGAATTTATCTCGGGGAAGAGAAAAAAATGCACTGTGCAAATGAAATCGTTTTTGAAGAATAAGTAAATAAGAAAAATGTATTTGTAATAGAAGTTTAAGTTCCCACAACATGAATTTATAAAATGATGAAATAGAATGTGCAATTCGGGTCCATTAACATATCATAATTTTTGTATTTTTGTTATTGGCCATGGACGGGAGGGTACAGATGAATAATGGCAGCTAACATCTCAGCCATACTAAAGCAAGATGTCAAACGTTTGGAGGAGTTCACAATTATTTAGCTAGTTGATTAACTTGGCTGTATTTGTTTCTGTCTTGTTGCTCGAGCCATTCGAGATCAATAAGTTTGTTGTTTTGGAGAATATAGTTCTCTCTTTTAGTTTCATTAGGGACTCTATAATAAATTATATGTAGCGAGATGCCACGGAAACTGCAGCAACAACCCATCCTACCCGGAAGAGCTAGGATTACATATTAGGGTCCCGATCCGCTGTAAGATCGGAGCATCACGGTGTTAGATATTAAGGAAGCCAACACTACTCTGCTTCAATACATAAATTTTGGGGCCCACAGGTCAAGGTCAACGTTTATATTTGGTATAAATCGAAAGATTAAATGTAAGGCTTTGGTCTGGAGTGGCTCATGATAATGCGACTCGTCGAAGGGAAGTTTTATTAATTTATATTTACAGTGTATGGAATTTGAGCTAGTTAGCAGAAGCTGATGGTTGTCAACCAACACTTTGGTAGAAATAATTAGTTAATAAACTCAAGAACCGAAAGAAAAAACATGTAGAGAATTTTTTTTCATTCGCTCAGGTTTAAAGCCTAGACGTATCACAATTAGCTCGTTTTGCCTTCACAGTGAATTTAATTTTTATACCCTTGCAGAGGGTATTATAAAATTGGTCAGATGTTTGTAACGCACAGAAGGAGACGTTTCCGACCCCATAAAGTATATATATTCTTGATCAGCTCGAGAAGCTGAGTCGATATAGCCATGTCCGTCTGTCCGTCGGTGCGTACGCGTTTTACTCAGCCATCTTAAGAGCTATCGGGATGAAATTTTTTTTGGGGGCTTTTTTTTACCCAGGTGAAATAAAGTATGAAAATCATCGGGATCGGACTACTATATCATATAGCTCTGGAACAAAAATTTTTGCAAAAATTGGAGTATCCCCATGAAATTTACCAATATAATAGAATTTGGTATAAAATCTCAGATCCCAAAATTTGAATTTGATCGGATAAATAGAACACAAGTTACAGTCAATACAAATCGGTTCTACGTCATCAGCAAATCAAACAGATCACATGCATACACACACACAGACGCAAAGCTACACGAACTGTATGTGTATGCGTGCGATGCTTTGGATGATAGAAGAAGAAAAATTGTAGTAAGAAGAGTAATAATTTGAATGTTTTGTTTGTGTATTGATGAATTGAGTTGCAGGGAAAGAAATTTCAAAATGTAAAAATATTATTGCCAAGGACTGCAAGGGTATATAAACTTTGCATAGCCGAAGTTAGCTTCTTTGATATTTTTTAAGTAAGAAACGCATTAGTCGCGATTTGATTTATATACACATTCGGAATTCGAGTGATTGCGCATGTGATTACTATCGACCAATGTTAACGGTATAAACTAAAGTCAAAAATTAATTTTGTTTCGGATAAGGAAAAATTTAAATTGCACTTATCCTGATTAAGAATTTGTTAGTTGAAGATTATGTCGGAAAGGATTCCTGCACAATCTTTTGGAATCTCAAGGTAATGCTTAAGCGTACACTTGTCCAAAGATGAGCATAGTTGATAGAAGACATTTCTTAACACTTTCGAAATCAGCGAACTAGATTCAATAGTTAAAATCTTAAAACTCCATTTATGTAAATGGCAGAAAGCTTTAGAAAAAAAAAAAAATCTATATCACATATTATATCTTCTTGTTCTGTGGGAAAAATTTAAAAAAAAAATGGCTTTACACCATAGTACGGAGGAAGTATATAATCCCGCAAATTCTGGGGAAAATATTTGTGTGGTCTGTAGCGAAATTCAAACACAAACGCAGATCAGAGTTATTACTAATTGCAAGCATTCAATTCACAAAGCTTGTATAGTAAATTATTTAAAAGAAAAGGAAGAATGTCTTACTAAAGTGCAGGAGAAGGACTTAAAGATATTTAAAATAAATCAGCAAGGAAAAAAAGTTAAACCAGTCACCAGATCCTTTGCACGTAGTGTAAATGAAGACCGAAGAACGGAAGAGCTCATAAACGTAAACGTTATTGAAGCACAAATACACAACACAAGTCAAGCCGACCTATTGCCATTAGATGCAGGGAATAGTACGCAACATGGAGAAGTTCCGCAATCAATACCCAGACCAATTCGTCAAAGAGGTAGACCAAGTCGTCGAAGGAACACACGACATCCCGTTAATCAGCCTTTACGTAATGAAATAAATCGAGCGGAAATGGAATCTCTTATTCAGCAGACAGTAGAAAGGGTTATTTCTTCAATAAGTAGCAACGCGCAACCAAACAGTCATATTCGACTAAACAGATCGCCGAGCAGTAGCACAAGAACACATTATCAATTAATAGGCACAAATAAAGTTGCGGAGGTGATTCAGAAGTGGGGAATCCATTTTGATGGATCTTCTAACGTCTTACCTGTGGAAGAATTTCTATATAGAGCGAAAACGTTGACGCGAGAACATTTAGGTGGAGATTTTGTAGCTTTATGTCGGAATATACACATTGTTCTGATTGGTAAAGCTAAAGATTGGTATTGGCGATACCATAAGGGAATTGACCATCTTACCTGGTCAGAGTTTTGTTTAGCGATACGCCATCAATATAAGGATAGTCGGTCCAATTATGAAATAAGAGAACAAATAAGAGCTCGCAAACAGAAACCGGGAGAAACTTTCAAAGGTTTTTATGAAGCAATATGTCAATTAATGGATCGATTGCCTACAAGATTGGAAGAAGACGAATTAGTAGAAATTGTACAAGGCAATTTACTAGCTGATCTGAAGGATCGACTACTTTTCGAAGAAATACGGTCAATCAGTCACTTACGTCATCTGGTACAAAAGAGAGAGAATTTTCTTAAAGAATCGAGTCGTCTCAAGTTTTCAAATACACGAGGAAAAGATATAGGATCACACCGAGTATATGCAGTAGAGGAAGTAGAAGAAGAAGTAAGCACAATGGAAGGCCATCCTCAAGTAGAAGCTCTGCAGAAAAACACTGAGAAATTATCTTGTTGGAACTTTTGTACTCAAGGCCATAAGTGGGAAGATTGCTTAGAAGAGAGAAGAATATTTTGTTACGGGTGCGGTACGCCTAACATTTATAAGCCCAATTGTTTGAACTGCAAGAAGCGGTCGGAAAACCGGCAAATCGGGGCATCCCAGTCAGTGAGGCTGTCCCACAACCAATAGAAAACAAAAAACCAAGCCTATCCGATTATTGGAATCAATCTAACACAGAGTGTCAAAACAAGAATAGCTCACATGTTGATCATAACCTTAGGTTTCTACCTTATCACGAAAAATGGAAAAAATATTTAGAAATTAAGAACAGAATTTTTGACGCACCTAAAAATAGAATAAAATGAAATACACACCGAAGGAGGAAGTTTTTTAGAAATATAAGAGCTAAAAGTAAGATACTTATATCTACAATATTCCAAGACGAAACTGATATGCGTAGTTATGCACAAGTCTCCTTTTTACAATTTTCTGAATTGGGTTTGCTAGACACTGGTGCAAATGTAAGTTGCGTGGGTGCAGATTTAGCCCAGCAAGAATGGTCCAAATATAAACAATTTAAATGCATGGGTTCCAATGTGAAAACAGCTGATGGAAAGCCTCATAAGGTCTTAGGGGTAATGAAAGTAAAGCTTCAATATAACGACCAAGAGAAAGATATGGAATTATATGTTATACCTTATATCAAGCAACGTCTGACACTAGGCATCGATTTTTGGACAATTTTTAATCTAGCTCCAGAAATCATAAGTTCAGTAGAACGCGTATCTGAGTTCCAATTAGAGAAAGAAATCGAAGCATGTCCGTTAAGCGAAAAAGAGTTTCAACAATTAGAGATAGTCAAGGAGTTGTTTCCTAATTTTGAAAGACAGGGCCTTGGACTTACTTCTTTGCTAGAACACCACATTGATGTAGGTGAGGCCAAACCAGTAAAGCAGAGATATTATCCGGTAAGTCCTGCAGTAGAAAAACTTTTATACCAAGAAGTAGATAGAATGATAAGCTTAGGAGTGATAGAACCATCTCAAAGTGCTTGGAATTCTCTAATGAGAATGGTAGTGAAGCCTAACAAAGTGAGATTGTGCTTGGACGCGCGAAAAGTGAATGAAGTAACTCACAAAGATGCATACCCATTACAAAGCATCGGGGGTATCTTTGCTAGATTACCGAAAGCAAATATAATTTCAAAACTTGATTTGAAAGACGAGAGCAATCGAAGGCGTTAACCGCATTCACAGTTCCGGGAAGGCCATCGTATCAGTTTACAGTTATGCCCTTTGGACTCTGTAAAGTCGCTGCAACCATGTGTCGCCTGATGGACGAAATTATTCCACCAGAGTTACGTCATTGTGCTTTTGGTTATCTTGATGACCTATGTATTGTAACATCTGATTTTCAGTCTCATTTAGCAGTTCTGGTAAGATTAGCAGAACAGTTTCGTAAGGCCAATTTGACGCTTAACTTTTCAAAGAGCCAATTCTGCGTGACAAAAATAAACTATTTGGGCTATGTAATTGGAAGCGGAGGAATTTCTACAGATCCTTTAAAGAATTCTTGTATATTAAATTGGCCAACGCCGAAGAATTTGAAACAAGTTCGTGGGTTTTTAGGAGTCTGCGGTTGGTACCGAAGGTTTATCAGAAATTTTGCAGAAATTACCTGTCCAATTACCGATATACTAGCTACTAAAAAACCATTTAAATTGACTTTAGAGGCTCAGGAAGCAATGGATAAACTTAAATTTCTTTTAACCACGGCTCCGGTATAAGCCAATCCAAATTTCGATCAGAAATTCTACGTATATTGTGATGCTTGCGATAAAGGGGTTGGAGCAGTTTTAGTTCAGTTGTCCGATAATCAAGAAGAAAAACCTATAGCATACATGTCTAAGAAACTAAGCAAGAGAACAAGCAAAGAAATTATAGCGTAACAGAACGCGAATGTTTAGCAGTCATTTTAGTCATAGAAAAGTATCGATGTTACTTAGAAGTAACTGAAGTTTATTATGGCTATTAAGACAACAGAACGTATCAGGACGATTAGCCAGATGAATATTAAGGTTACAAGCGTTTAAGTTTACGATTTCACACCGCAAAGGAAAAAATCATATAGTTCCAGATGCATTGTCAAGAATTTGGGAAACAGACATAGAATCTCTGGAAAAGATGGAACCAATAATAGATTTGGAATCATCAGCTTTTTTAGATAAGGAATATTTAGAACTCAAACAAATGGTAGGTGAGAATTTAGAAAAATTCCCAGACTTACAAGTGAAGGATAAATTTGTATATATTCGAACTGAACATTCACCTGGTAGTGAAGAAGATAATTCGTTCTGCTGGAAATTATGGGTACCGGAGAAATTAAGATTAATAGTCATAGAGCAAGCTCATGATAATATGTTATCGGCACATGGAGGTGTCCAAAAAACTATAGAGCGATTAAGGAGAAATCTATTTTGGCCTGGATTATCCAAACAGGTTCGAGAATATATAAGCACTTGTGCCACCTGTAAAGAAACGAAAGCTCCAAACAAAATATTAAGACCTCCCATGGGAGTACAAAGTGTTTCAGTCAGACCGTTCCAAAAATTGTATATCGACTTACTTGGACCATATCCGCGAAGTAAATCAGGGCATATTGGTTTGCTCATAGTTCTTGATCATTTTAGCTATGGCTTTTGGCCATTGGCTTTGCCCAATGAAAAAATTTACGTCAAATTTGATTCAGGAATTTTTAGAAAAGCAAATCTTTCACTGTTATGGAGTACCAGAAATTATTATCAGCGACAACGGATCCCAGTTCAAGGCTGTTGCCTTTGAAGCCTTTTTATCTAAATACGCAATTAAGCATATTTTTACGGCGCTATACTCACCGCAGAATAAAGCAGCCGAAAGAGTTAATAGATCGCTATTGTCCGCTGTGCGCTCATATTTGAAACAAGATCAACGAGAATGGGATAAATATTTAACAAATATATCTTGTGCTCTTAGGTCAGCACTTCATCAGTCTCTAGGATGTTCACCATATAAGGCTCTATTTGGATTTAATATGATTAATCATGGCGACGAATATAAACTTTTGAGAAATTTACAATTGCTAGAAGAATCTATACCCTTTAGTAGACCGGATACGCTTACTTTGATTCGCAAGAATATTCAAGACAATAGTAAAAAAAGCATACGAATGCAATGTAAAGCAGTATAATTTAAGATCCAGTTCAGTTTAATTTAAGGTCGGCCAAGAAGTTTTTAAAAGAAATTTTAACTTGAGCAATTTTAGTCAGAACTATAATAAGAAGTTAGGACCTCAGTTCTCGCAATGTCGAGTTAAGAAGAAGTTTGGAAATGCGTATTATTTATTAGAAACCTTGCAAGGGAAAGTAATTGGAACTTATCATGCGAAGGACATTCGACCTTAAAATTCCAGTTAATCTTCCTCCTGATAGTTGTCAGAATTACCTGTGTTTGTAATGGTTGCGTGTAATTTAAATTCTAATTATCCGACGCACATTTGAGTTTATCGCCAACTATCGAGTGCGATCAAAAATATGCGGCGAATACATAACCGTTTATAGTAATAATGCATCTCTGTAGAAGCTTTGCAGCGTAACCGCAGCTAACTTCATAAAGGGAAGGCTTTGAGAATAGGAGCGAAAGGGTATATAAGAACCTGCCACCCGTACTTCCACCTCTTTTCATTATTCTGGCTTAACGAAGAATTAGAAGAAATTGCTTTCAAATAAAGTCAACCGTTTAAATTTTAATGGTGAAAATCACCAAAAACGTCAAGTCACTCGGGTTAAATAAATCATTCGTAAGCCCAGAAACAAACAAAAAGAACAAGGAAAAAGCATTTGGAAAAAATTACGATTTTTGGATACCAATCTCGACCTAGAGGCATATGTAGGCGTAAGCCTAACCTAAAGACCTCGTGGGTAACCTCATCTACATGTTATACAGCCTTGGTCACAAGGCTAAATCAGTCAACATTTAATTCATTCATAAGGTATATCCGCTACAGAAAAAAAAAAAGGTTTTGATATTCGACTAAAATCAGATTAATTTATCTAGGAAAAATTTAAGTACGATTTGACATAACCTATCATAGGCCTATCACCATCACCATACGGCCAAGACGATAATTTAATCAAACACTACGGAAGAAAATTTAATCACTGGGGTTAAACATCAGTCAGCAGTGACGTCATAGCTCGACCAGTGAGATGTTAGCTGTCACCAGGCGAAAATTCGTGTGTAAAAGAGAGAATTACCAAGTGGTTGTATCGAATTTTGTTTTTATGGTTGCCGGAGTGTAAACGCGAATAATTATATTAATAGATGAAGAAACGGAAATTTTGCATAGAAAGTAAACGTGTAAATTCAGTAACGATTAGAATGATACTCTTCTTTTTGCGCAACCACAGTCGAATTATTTTTTTTTGAGTTTGTATGTCGGTATGAAGCACTTAAAACATGGAATCGTATAACACATTCAAACAAAACAATTTAAAAAAAAAAAAAACAAAAATATCAAAAAGCAACATCTGATCCAGCTGCTGAAGGCCTTCATCGGTGGACTTTCCGAAAACCGTAAGTGTATTCTTTTTATCACTTTTACCTTTTTACTGCGAGAGCTCATAACATATGGTGATTAAGATTAAAAAGTGCAAAAGAAAAGTAAAGAAAAAGAAGGTTTGATGCCCACATATACCTATGTTATATGTCTCACTCGCTATTATTGTTTTCTTTTATTTGTTTTATGCATTCTAAATTTTATTTGCCTTTGCCTCACATACAAACTACACTTACAAATGATCATGAAATTTTTGAATTAAATTAAATTAAAATTATTGAAAGATATAAGGGCTATCATTCATTTCGGTGTCGCGATTAATTTTTTTAATAAGCTCGTTTACAGTAACAAATATAGCAATAGTTAATAATGAAGCGTAGATTTAAGTAAAGTAACGGGAGAATTTATCTCGGGAAATAAAAAAAAAAATGCCCTTTGCAAATGAAATCGTTTTTGAAGAATAAGTAAATAAGAAAAATGTATTTGGAATAGAAGTTTAAGTTCCCACAACATGAATTTATAAAATGATGAAATAGAATGTGCATTTGGGGTCCATTAACATATCATAATTTTTGTATTTTTGTTATTGGCCATGGACGGGAGGGTACAGATGAATAATGGCAGCTAACATCTCAGCCATACTAAAGCAAGATGTCAAACGTTTGGAGGAGTTCACAATTATTTAGCTAGTTGATTAACTTGGCTGTATTTGTTTCTGTCTTGTTGCTCGAGCCATTCGAGATCAATAAGTTTGTTTGTTTTGGAGAATATAGTTCTCTCTTTTCGTTTCATTAGGGACTCTATAATAAATTATATGTAGCGAGTTGCCACGGAAAATGCAGCAACAACCCATCCCACCCGGAAGAGCTAGGGTTACATATTAGGGTCCCGATCCGCTGTAAGATCGGAACATCACGGTGTTAGATATTCAGAAAGCCAACACTACTCTGCTATAATACATAATTTTGGCGCCCAACACGTGGGACACACAGGTCAAGGTCAACGTTTATATTTGGTATAAATCGAAAGATTAAATGTAAGGCTTTGGTCTTGAGTGGCTCATGATAATGTGACTCGTCGAAGGGAAGTTTTTATTAATTTATATTTACAGTGTAGGGAATTTGAGCTAGTTAGCAGAAGCTGATGGTTGTCAACCAACACGTTGGTAGAAATAATTAGTTAAAAACTCAAGAACCGAAAGAAAAAACATATAGAGAATTTTTTTAATTCGCACAGGTTTAAAGCCTAGACGTATCACATTTAGCTCGTTTTGCCTTCACAGTGAATTTAATTTTTATACCCTTGCAAAAAGGGTATATTAATTTTGGTCAGAAGTGTGCAACGCATAGAAGGAAGCATCTCCAACCATATAAAGTATATATATTCTTGATCAGCACGACGAGACGAGTTCAAATAACCATGTCCGTCCGTCCGTCCGTCCGTCCGTCCGTCCGTCCGTCTGTCCGTCCGTCTGGATCGATGCGAACTCCTCCTAGACCGTAAGAGCAACAGAGCTGAAATTTTGCACGCAGGCTTGTATATACTGCAGGGTTTGTACATCTCGCATTCAGTTGGATCGGACCACTATATCATATAGCTCCCATACAAACGTCAAAGTCACGAACAGTGACTTTTCTCAATAACTTCGTTATTTTATAAGCAATTGCCATAAAAGTTGGTATTGGTCAGTTTTGTGTTCTCATTAAAAATTTGACCAAATTTGATCAAGATCGGGTGACTATATCATATAGCTCCCATACAAACGGCAAAGTCACGAACAGTGACCTTTCTCAATAACTTCGTTACTTTTTAAGCTATTGTCGTGAAATTTACTATAATATAAATTTAATATAAGTAAGTTTATTGTAACTATAAACCACTGTGCCAAATTTGATCAAGATCGGGTGACTATATCATATAGCTCCCATAGGAACGATCGGTCAAAAACAGTGACTTTTGTCAATAACTTCGTTACTTTTGATGCGATTGCTTTCAAATTTAACTCTTGTTAGTTTAATATATCTATTAATGACTGTGCCGAATTTAGTAAAGATCGGGTAATTATATCATATAGCTCCCATAGGAAGGATCGGTGGAAAACAGTGACTTTCATCAGAAAGTTCGTTATATCCTATGCTAAGATTGAAGGCCGTTCTTTTGCAAACATTACCCTTTTTAGATAAAACAGTTAGTTTAGATAAAAGAGTTACTAACAAACTGGCAAGGGTATACAAACTTTGACGCGGTCGAAGTTAGCCCCAGCCCTCTGGTTTTAAGTAAGAAACGCATTAGTCGCGATTTGATTTATATACACATTCGGAATTCGAGTGATTGCGCATGTGATTACTATCGACCAATGTTAACGGTATAAACTAAAGTCAAAAATTAATTTTGTTTCGGATAAGGAAAATTTAAATTGCACTTATCCTGATTAAGAATTTGTTAGTTGAAGATTATGTCGGAATAGAGGCATGCACAATCTTTTGGAATCTCAAGGTAATGCTTAATCGTACACTTGTCCAAAGATGAGCATAGTTGACAGAAGACATTTCTTAATACTTTCGAAATCAGCGAACTAGATTCAATAGCTAAAATCTTAAAACTCCATTTATGTAAATGATAGAAAGCTTTAGAAAAAAAAATCTATTTCACATATTATATCTTCTTGTTCTGTGGGTAAAATTAAGAAAAAAAAAAATGGCTTTACACCATAGTACGGAGGAAGTATATAATCCCGCAAATTCTGGGGAAAATATTTGTCTGGTCTGTAGCGAAATTCAAACACAAACGCAGATCAGAGTTATTACTAATTACAAGCATTCATTTCACAAATCTTGTATAGTAAATTATTTAAAAGAAAAGGAAGAATATCCTGCGTGTCTTACTAAAGTGCAGGAGAAGGACTTAAAGATAATTAAAATAAATCAGTAAGGAAAAAAAGTTAGACCAGTCACCAGATCCTTTGCACGTAGCGTAAATGAAGACCGAAGAACGGAAGAGCTCATAAACGTAAACGTTATTGAAGCACAAATACACAACACAAGTCAAGCCGACCTATTGCCATTAGATGCAGGGAATAGTACGCAACATGGAGAAGTTCCGCAATCAATACCCAGACCAATTCGTCAAAGAGGTAGACCAAGTCGTCGAAGGAACACACGACATCCCGTTAATCAGCCTTTACGTAATGAAATAAATCGAGCGGAAATGGAATCTCTTATTCAGCAGACAGTAGAAAGGGTTATTTCTTCAATAAGTAGCAACGCGCAACCAAACAGTCATATTCGACTAAACAGATCGCCGAGCAGTAGCAGAAGAACACATTATCAATTAATAGGCACAAATAAAGTTGCGGAGGTGATTCAGAAGTGGGGAATCCATTTTGATGGATCTTCTAACGTCTTACCTGTGGAAGAATTTCTATATAGAGCGAAAACGTTGACGCGAGAACATTTAGGTGGAGATTTTGTAGCTTTATGTCGGAATATACACATTGTTCTGATTGGTAAAGCTAAAGATTGGTATTGGCGATACCATAAGGGAATTGACCATCTTACCTGGTCAGAGTTTTGTTTAGCGATACGCCATCAATATAAGGATAGTCGGTCCAATTATGAAATAAGAGAACAAATAAGAGCTCGCAAACAGAAACCGGGAGAAACTTTCAAAGGTTTTTATGAAGCAATATGTCAATTAATGGATCGATTGCCTACAAGATTGGAAGAAGACGAATTAGTAGAAATTGTACAAGGCAATTTACTAGCTGATCTGAAGGATCGACTACTTTTCGAAGAAATACGGTCAATCAGTCACTTACGTCATCTGGTACAAAAGAGAGAGAATTTTCTTAAAGAATCGAGTCGTCTCAAGTTTTCAAATACACGAGGAAAAGATATAGGATCACACCGAGTATATGCAGTAGAGGAAGTAGAAGAAGAAGTAAGCACAATGGAAGGCCATCCTCAAGTAGAAGCTCTGCAGAAAAACACTGAGAAATTATCTTGTTGGAACTGTTGTACTCAAGGCCATAAGTGGGAAGATTGCTTAGAAGAGAGAAGAATATTTTGTTACGGGTGCGGTACGCCTAACATTTATAAGCCCAATTGTTTGAACTGCAAGAAGCGGTCGGAAAACCGGCAAATCGGGGCATCCCAGTCACAACCAATAGATGTCCCACAACCAATAGAAAACAAAAAACCAAGCCTATCCGATTATTGGAATCAATCTAACACGGATAGTCAAAACAAGAATAGCTCACATGTTGATCATAACCTTAGGTTTCTACCTTATCACGAAAAATATTTAGAAATTAAGAACAGAATTTTTGAAGCAAAATAGAATAAAAAGAAATACACACCGAAGGAGGAAGTTTTTTAGAAATATAAGAGCTAAAAGTAAGATACTTATATCTACAATATTCCAAGACAAAACTGATATGCGTAGTTATGCACAAGTCTCCTTTTTACAATTTTCTGAATTGGGTTTGCTAGACACTGGTGCAAATGTAAGTTGCGTGGGTGCAGATTTAGCCCAGCAAGAATGGTCCAAATATAAACAATTTAAATGCATGGGTTCCAATGTGAAAACAGCTGATGGAAAGCCTCATAAGGTCTTAGGGGTAATGAAAGTAAAGCTTCAATATAACGACCAAGAGAAAGATATGGAATTATATGTTATACCTTATATCAAGCAACGTCTGATACTAGGCATAGATTTTTGGACAATTTTTAATCTAGCTCCAGAAATCATAAGTTCAGTAGAACGCGTATCTGAGTTCCAATTAGAGAAAGAAATCGAAGCATGTTCGTTAAGCGAAAAAGAGTTTCAACAATTAGAGATAGTCAAGGAGTTGTTTCCTAATTTTGAAAAACAGGGCCTTGGACGTACTTCTTTGCTAGAACACCACATTGATGTAGGTGAGGCCAAACCAGTAAAGCAGAGATATTATCCGGCAAGTCCTGCAGTAGAAAAACTTTTATACCAAGAAGTAGATAGAATGATAAGCTTAGGAGTGATAGAACCATCTCAAAGTGCTTGGAGTTCTCCACGAAAAGTGAATGAAGTAACTCACAAAGATGCATACTCATTACAAAGCATCGAGGGTATCTTTGCTAGATTACCGAAAGCAAATATTATTTCAAAACTTGATTTGAAAGACGCTTATTGGCAGATATGTCTGAAAGAGCAATCGAAGGCGTTAACCGCATTCACAGTTCCGGGAAGGCCATTGTATCAGTTTACAGTTATGCCTTTTGGACTCTGTAATGCCGCTGCAACCATGTGTCGCCTGATGGACGAAATTATTCCACCATAGTTACGTCATTGTGCTTTTGGTTATCTTGATGACCTATACATTGTAACATCTGATTTTCAGTCTCATTTAGCAGTTCTGGTAAGAATAGCAGAACAGTTTCGTAAAGCCAATTTGACGCTTAACTTGGCAAAGAGCCAATTCTGCGTGACAAAAATAAACTATTTGGGCTATGTAATTGGCAGCGGAGGAATTTCTACTGATCCTTCCAAGATTTCCTGTATATTAAATTGGCCAACGCCGAAGAATTTGAAATAAGTTCGTGGGTTTTTAGGAGTCTGCGGTTGGTACCGAACGTTTATCAGAAATTTTGCAGAAATTACCTGTCCAATTACCGATATACTAGCAAAAAAAACCATTTAAGTGGACTTTAGAGGCTCAGGAAGCAATTGATAAACTTAAATTTCTTTTAACCACGGCTCCGGTATAAGCCAATCCAAATTTCGATCAGAGATTCTACGTACATTGTGATGTTTGCGATAAAGGGGTTGGAGCAATTTTAGTTCAGTTGCCCGATAGTCAAGAAGAAAAACCTATAGCATACATGTCTAAGAAACTAAGCAAGGCGCAAAGAAATTATAGCGTAACAGAACGCGAATGTTTAGCAGTCATTTTAGTCATAGAAAAGTATCGATGTTACTTAGGGTTACAAGAGTTTGAAGTTGTGACGGATCACTGAAGTTTATTATGACTATTAAGACAACAGAACGTATCAGGACGATTAGCCAGATGAATATTAAGGTTACAAGCGTTTAAGTTTACGATTTCACACCGCAAAGGAAAAAATCATATAGTTCCAGATGCATTGTCAAGAATTTGGGAAACAGACATAGAATCTCTGGAAAAGATGGAACCAATAATAGATTTGGAATCATTAGCTTTTTTAGATAAGGAATATTTAGAACTCAAACAAATGGTAGGTGAGAATTTAGAAAAATTCCCAGACTTACAAGTGAAGGATAAATTTGTATATATTCGAACTGAACATTCACCTGGTAGTGAAGAAGATAATTCGTTCTGCTGGAAATTATGGGTACCGGAGAAATTAAGATTAATAGTCATAGAGCAAGCTCATGATAATATGTTATCGGCACATGGAGGTGTCCAAAAAACTATAGAGGAGAAATCTATTTTGGCCTGGATTATCCAAACAGGTTCGAGAATATATAAGCACTTGTGCCACCTGTAAAGAAACGAAAGCTCCAAACAAAATATTAAGACCTCCCATGGGAGTACAAAGTGTTTCAGTCAGACCGTTCCAAAATTGTATATCGACTTACTTGGACCATATCCGCGAAGTAAATCAGGGCATATTGGTTTGCTCATAGTTCTTGATCATTTTAGCTATGGCTTTTGGCCATTGGCTTTGCCCAATGAAAAATTTACTTCAAATTTGATTCAGGAATTTTTAGAAAAGCAAATCTTTCACTGTTATGGAGTACCAGAAATTATTATCAGCGACAACGGATCCCAGTTCAAGGCTGTTGCCTTTGAAGCCTTTTTTATCTAAATACGCAATTAAGCATATTTTTACGGCGCTATACTCACCGCAGAATAAAGCAGCCGAAAGAGTTAATAGATCGCTATTGTCCGCTGTGCGCTCATATTTGAAACAAGATCAACGAGAATGGGATAAATATTTAACAAATATATCTTGTGCTCTTAGGTCAGCACTTCATCAGTCTTTAGGATGTTCACCATATAAGGCTCTATTTGGATTTAATATGATTAATCATGGCGACGAATATAAACTTTTGAGAAATTTACAATTGCTAGAAGAATCTATACCCTTTAGTAGACCGGATACGCTTACTTTGATTCGCAAGAATATTCAAGACAATAGTAAAAAAGCATACGAATGCAATGTAAAGCAGTATAATTTAAGATCCAGTTCAGTTTAATTTAAGGTCGGCAAAGAAGTTTTTAAAAGAAATTTTAACTTGAGCAATTTTAGTCAGAACTATAATAAGAAGTTAGGACCTCAGTTCTCGCAATGTCGAGTTAAGAAGAAGTTTGGAAATGCGTATTATTTATTAGAAACCTTGCAAGGGAAAGTAATTGGAACTTATCATGCGAAGGACATTCGACCTTAAAATTCCAGTTAATCTTCCTCCTGATAGTTGTCAGAATTACCTGTGTTTGTAATGGTTGCGTGTAATTTAAATTCTAATTATCCGACGCACATTTGAGTTTATCGCCAACTATCGAGTGCGATCAAAAATATGCGGCGAATTCATAACCGTTTATAGTAATAATGCATCTCTGTAGAAGCTTTGCAGCGTAACCGCAGCTAACTTCATAAAGGGAAGGCTTTGAGAATAGGAGCGAAAGGGTATATAAGAACCTGCCATCCGTACTTCCACCTCTTTCCATTATTCTGGCTTAACGAAGAATTAGAAGAAATTGCTTTCAAATAAAGTCAACCGTTTAAATTTTAATGGTGAAAATCACCAAAAACGTCAAGTCACTCGGGTTAAATAAATCATTCGTAAGCCCAGAAACAAACAAAAAGAACAAGGAAAAAGCGTTTGGAAAAAATTACGATTTTTGGATACCAATCTCGACCTAGAGGCATTTGTAGGCGTAAGCCTAACCTAAAGACCTCGTGGGTAACCTCATCTATATGTTATACAGCCTCGGTCACAAGGCCAAATCAGTCAACATTTAATTCATTCATAAGGTATGTCCGCTATAGAAAAAAAAAAGGTTTTGATTTTCGACTAAAATCAGATTAATTTATCTAAGAAAAATTTAAGTACGATTTGACATAACCTATCATAGGCCTATCACCATCACCATACGGCCAAGACGATAATTTAATCAAACACTACGGAAGAAAATTTAATCACTGGGGTTAAACATCAGTCAGCAGTGACGAAATAGCTCGACCAGTGAGATGTTAGCTGTCACCAGGCGAAAATTCGTGTGTAAAAGAGAGAATTACCAAGTGGTTGTATCGAATTTTGTTTTTATGGAAATTTTCCATAATATTAATTTGCGCTACTAAAAGATCGTTTAACGCATAAGTCATTGAAAAAAATATTGATTTGGTTGCCGGGTGTAAACGCGAATAATTATATTAATAGATGAAGAAACGGAAATTTTGCATAGAAAGTAAACGTGTAAATTCAGTAACGATTAGAAAGATACTCTTCTTTTTGCGCAACCACAGTCGAATTATTTTTTTTTGAGTTTGTATGTCGGTATGAAGCACTTAAAACATGGAATCGTATAACACATTCAAACAAAACAATTTAAAAAAAAAAAAAAAAACAAAAATATCAAAAAGCAACATCTGATCCAGCTGCTGAAGGCCTTCATCGGTGGACTTTCCGAAAACCGTAAGTGTATTCTTTTTATCACTTTTACCTTTTTACTGCGAGAGCTCATAACATATGGTGATTAAGATTAAAAAGTGCAAAAGAAAAGTAAAGAAAAAGAAGGTTTGATGCCCACATATACCTATGTTATATGTCTCACTCGCTATTATTGTTTTCTTTTATTTGTTTTATGCATTCTAAATTTTATTTGCGTTTGCCTCACATACAAACTACACTTACAAATGATCATGAAATTTTTGAATTAAATTAAATTAAAATTATTGAAAGATATAAGGGCTATCATTCATTTCGGTGTTGCGATTAATTTTTTTAATAAGCTCGTTTACAGTAACAAATATAGCAAGAAAGGAGAAAAACAACAAAAACATGTAATACAATAGTTAATAATGAAGCGTAGATTTAAGTAAAGTAACGGGAGAATTTATCTCGGGAAATAAAAAAAAAATGCCCTTTGCAAATGAAATCGTTTTTGAAGAATAATTAAATAAGAAAAATGTATTTGGAATAGAAGTTTAAGTTCCCACAACATGAATTTATAAAATGATGAAATAGAATGTGCATTTGGGGTCCATTAACATATCATAATTTTTGTATTTTCGTTAGAAGCTTGTATAGCTGTAATATATATATGTAGAATGGTTCAAGAAGCTTGTATAGCTGTAATATAAAGGATGGCGGCTATAAGTCTAGAAATGATGGCTGTAGAACGGTTAGAGCAGCTTGTTTAGATGTTATCTAAAGAATGGCTGCTAATGGTGGCTGTAGATCGGTTCCAGCAGCTTGTATAGATGTTATATAAAGGATGGCGGCTAAAAGATTCAAAATGGTGGGTGTAGAATAGTTCCAGCAGCTCGTATAGCTTTTATGTGGCAGATTGTGTAGCTTTTATATAAAGGATAGCGGCTATAAGATTCAAAATGGCGGCTTTAGAATGGTTCCAGTAGCTTGTATAGCTATTATATAAAGGATGGCGGCTAAAAGATTCAAAATGGTGGGTGTAGAATAGTTCCAGCAGCTCGTATAGCTTTTATGTGGCAGATTGTGTAGCTTTTATATAAAGGATAGCGGCTATAAGATTCAAAATGGCGGCTTTAGAATGGTTCCAGTAGCTTGTATAGCTATTATATAAAGGATGGCGGCTAAAAGATTCAAAATGGTGGGTATAGAATAGTTCCAGCGGCTCGTATAGCTTTTATATGGCAGATTGTGTAGCTTTTATATAAAGGATAGCGGCTATAAGTGTCAAAATGGCGGCTTTAGAATGGTTCCAGTAGCTTGTATAGCTATTATATAAAGGATGGCGGCTATAAGTCTCAAAATGGTGGCTGTAGTACGGTTCCAGCAGCTTGTAAAGGTGTTATATAAAGGATGTCGGCTATAAGACTCAAAATGGCGGCTGCAGAATGGTTCCAGCAGTTTGAATAGCTGTTATATAAAGGATGGCGGCTAAAGGTCTCACAATGGTGGCTGTAAATTGGTTCCAGAAGTTTATATAGCTGTTATATATAGGATGGCGGCTATAAGACTCAAAATGGCGGCTGTAGAATGGTTCAAGTAGCTTGTAAAGCTGTTCTATAAAGAATGGCGGCTAAATGTCTCACAATGATGGCTGTAGAACGGTTCCAGCAGCTTGTAAATCTGTAATATAAAGGATGTCGGCTATAAGACTCAAAATGGCGGCTTTAGAAAGGTTCAAGAAGCTTGTATAGCTGTAATATAAAGTATGGCGGCTATAAGTCTAGAAATGATGGCTGTAGAACGGTTAGAGCAGCTTGTTTAGATGTTATCTAAAGAATGGCTGCTAATGGTGGCTGTAGATCGGTTCCAGCAGCTTGTATAGATGTTATATAAAGGATGGCGACTATAAGACTCAAAATGGCGGCTGTAGAATAGTTCAAGCAGCTTGTATAGCTGTTATATAAAGGATGGCGGCTAAAAGATTCAAAATGGTGGGTGTAGAATAGTTCCAGCAGCTCGTATAGCTTTTATGTGGCAGATTGTTTAGCTTTTATGGAAAGGATAGCGGCTATAAGTGTCAAAATGGCGGCTTTAGAATGGTTCCAGTAGCTTGTATAGCTATTATATAAAGGATGGCGGCTATAAGTCATAAAATGGTGGCTGTAGTACGGTTCCAGCAGCTTGTAAAGGTGTTATATAAAGGATGTCGGCTATAAGACTCAAAATGGCGGCTGCAGAATGGTTCCAGCAGCCTGAATAGCTGTTATATAAAGGATGGCGGCTAAAGGTCTCACAATGGTGGCTGTAAATTGGTTCCAGAAGTTTATATAGCTGTTATATATGGGACTCAAAATGGCGGCTGTAGAATGGTTCAAGTAGCTTGTATAGCTTTTATATGGAAGCTTGTATAGCTTTAGTATAAAGTATAGCGGCTGTAAGACTCAGAATAGCGGCTTTAGAATGGTTCCAGTAGCTTGTATAGCCATTATATAAAGGATGGCGGCTATAAGTCTCAAAATGGTGGCTGTAGAACGGTTAGAGCAGCTTGTATAGATGTTATATAAAGGATGGCTGCTAATGGTGGCTGTAGATCGGTTCCAGCAGTTTGTATAGATGTTATATAAAGGATGGCGACTATAAGACTCAAAATGGCGGCTGTAGAATAGTTCAAGCAGCTTGTATAGCTTTTATATGGAAGCTTGTATAGCTTTAGTATAAAGTATAGCGGCTGTAAGACTCAGAATAGCGGCTTTAGAATGGTTCCAGCAGCTTGTATAGCCATTATATAAAGGATGGCGGCTATAAGTCTCAAAATGGTGGCTGTAGAACGGTTCCAGCAGCTTGTTAAGCTGTTATATAAAGGATGTCGGCAATAAGACTCAAAATGGCGGCTGCAGAATGGTTCAAGAAGCTTGTATAGCTTTTATATGGCAGCTTGTATAGCTTGTATAGCTTAGAATGGTTCCAGCAGCTTGTATAGCCATTATATAAAGGATGGCGGCTGCAGAATGATTCAAGCAGCTTGTGTAGCTGTTATATAATGGATGGCGGCTATAAGTCTCAAAAAGGTGGCTGTAGAACGGTTCGAGACGCAGGTATTGCAGTTATATAAAGTATAGCGGCTGTAAGACCCAAAATGTCAGCTGCATTTTTCTAGTATCTTGTATAGCTGCTATATAAAGGATGGCGGCTAGAAGACTCAAAATGGCGGCTGCAGAATGGTTCCAGCAACTTGTATAGCTGTTGTATAAAGAATGGCGGAAAAGGGTCTCCAAATGGTGGCTGTAGATCGGTTCCAGCAGCTTGTATAGCTATTATATAAAGGATGGCGGCTAAAGGTCTCACAATGGTGGCTGTAAATTGGTTCCAGAAGTTTATTTAGCTGTTATATATAGGATGGCGGCTATAAGACTCAAAATGGCGGCTGCAGAATGGTTCCAGCAGCCTGAATAGCTGTTATATAAAGGATGGCGGCTAAAGGTCTCACAATGGTGGCTGTAAATTGGTTCCAGAAGTTTATTTAGCTGTTATATATAGGATGCCGGCTATAAGACTCAAAATGGCGGCTGTAGAAGGGTTCAAGTAGCTTGTAAAGCTGTTCTATAAAGAATGGCGGCTAAATGTCTCACAATTGTGGCTGTAGAACGGTTCCAGCAGCTTGTAAAGCTGTTATATAAAGGATGTCGGCTATAAGACTCATTTTTGTGTTCCGTCACGTCGGACCAGAAACTTTTTTCCTCTTCACCTTAGAAGATGTCTGACTAACTATTCTCTTCACGAACCTTTTCGTGTTCTTTGCCAATCGTTTAACAACCTTTCTCACCTTATTTCTCCTCATCTATCTGTCACTTCTCTTCGCGCTATACTTTTTAATTATCTACAGCGAACCCATTGATAACATTCAGAACTGGATATTGGATTGGCTGCAACTCATCCCTGACCACATTGGCTGTGAATCGGGGCATAGCTGGCACCTTTGTTGCAAATAAAACACCTCCACCGGGTCGGGGATGTTTAGTTGTGCATATAGCTAAGCTACCTTCTTCAAATGATATAATTATATATAATTAATTATTATATATAAATAAATAATTATCCATATTTTAGCTTAAGCTTTTTCGTCGACTGCTGTGTTAGTTGACGTAAATAAATAAATAAATATATAAGGGATGGCGACTATAAGAACGGTTGGCTGTAGAACGGTTCCAGCAGCTTGTAAAGCTGTTATATAAAGGATGTCGGCAATAAGACTAAAAATGGCGGCTGCAGAATGGTTCAAGCAGCTTGTATAGCTGTTATATAAAGGATGGCGGCTATAAGACTTAAAATGGCGGCTGTAGAATGGTTCAAGAAGCTTGTATAGCTTTTATATGGCAGCTTGCATAGCTTCAATATAAAGTATAGCGGCTATAAGACTCAAAATGGCGGCTTTAGAATGGTTCCAGGAGCTTGTATAGCTATTATATAAAGTCTGGCGGCTATAAGTCTCAAAATGGTGGCTGTAGAACGGTTCCAGCAGCTGGTATACCTTTTATATAAAGGATAGCGGGATAAGTCTCAAAATGGCGTCTGCAGAATGGTTCAAGCAGATTGTATAGCTATTATATAAGGGATGGCGGCTATAAGTCTCAAAATGGTGGCTGTAGAACGGTTCCAGCAGCATGTAAAGCTGTTATATAAAGGATGTCGGCTATAAGACTCAAAATGGCGGCTTTAGAAAGGTTCAAGAAGCTTGTATAGCTGTAATATAAAGGATGGCGGCTATAAGTCTAGAAATGATGGCTGTAGAGCGGTTAGAGCAGCTTGTTTAGATGTTATATAAAGGATGGCTGCTAATGGCGGCTGTAGATCGGTTCCAGAAGTTTGTATAGATGTTATATAAAGGATGGCGACTATAAGACTCAAAATGGCGGCTGTAGAATAGTTCAAGCTGCTTGTATAGCTGTTATATAAAGGATGGCGGCTAAAAGATTAAAAATGGTGGGTGTAGAATAGTTCCAGCGGCTCGTATAGCTTTTATATGGCAGATTGTGTAGCTTTTATATAAAGGATAGCGGCATCGGAGCTCCACACCGATGCTTCGATTGACGGGTTTGGAGCAGTACTTTTACAAGTCTCACCTGAAGATGGACAACTACACCCAGTATATTATATGAGCAGGATCACAACGGATGCACAAGGAAAGTTTTCAAGCTACGAACTGGAGATACTAGCCGTTATTGAAGCTCTCAACAAATTCAGAGTCTACTTACTTGGCATCCGCTTCAAACTCGTAAGCGACTGCAATGCTTTCACCAAAACCATGGAAAAACGAGACGTTGGCACACGAGTGGCCCGATGGATTCTAATGCTACAAGAAATTGACTTCGAGGTGGAGCATCGAGAAGGAACACGTATTCGGCATGCTGACGCCTTAAGCCGAAATCCAGTAATGTTAATCACCGATGGAAGCGCAATCAGCAAACTAAAGTATCTTCAAGGACAAGACCACGAGATAAAAGCAATTAACGATATTCTATCTGAAAAAGCATCACACAATGATTACTTTATGAAAGCCGGTATCTTATGTAAGCTGGTGAACGACGTTGAACTAATGGTTTTACCTATATCATTCCAGCGTGATCTTATCAAAGAAGCGCATGAGAGAGGACACTTTTCTATCAGGAAGACGAAAGACATAATTGCGAAAGAATATTATATACCGAAACTTGAGGCCAAAGTAGAACGACATATTAGATGCTGTATTCCGTGTATTATCTCAAACCGCAAACAAGGGAAAAAGGAGGGACTGTTAAATCCATTGCCTAAGGAAGAAGAACCACTGCAAACATTCCACATTGATTTTTTAGGTCCGCTTGAATCTACTGACAAGAGATACAAACACATCCTAGCTGTTATAGATGCATTCACCAAATACTGCTGGTTATATACGACTCTGACGGCATCCGCCCAAGAAGTTATATCGAGATTGCAAGCACAAAGTCTCACATTTGGAAACCCAGTCCAGATTATTACAGATAGAGGATCTGCTTTCACATCAGAAGACTTTAAGGAGTATTGCCGTTCAGAGAACATCCTTCATCACGCTGTTACTACCGGACTGCCTAGAGCAAATGGGCAAGTAGAGAGACTTAATGCTATTATTATATCTGTTTTATCCAAGCTTTCTGTTGATGACCCGAGCAAATGGTACAAGTTTGTTGGAAGAGTTCAGCAAACAATAAATTCAACTCACTCTAGAAGCACAAATACTACACCGTTCGAGTTATTAGTTGGAGTTAAAATGCGTACAAAGTTTGATATCCAATTGAAGCAAATAATTGATGAGGAAATGATAGCAATGTTTAGCGAAAAAAAGAGATGACCTAAGGAAACATGCGAAGCAGCAAATCATAAATCTACAAGAGGAAAACAAGAACACTTATAATCTACGACGAAAACAATTATCAATTTATAAAGAAGGCGATCTTGTTGCAATTAAACGTACTCAATTCGGAGGTGGACTGAAGTTAAAGCCAAAATATTTAGGTCCTTATCGAGTAACTAAAGTCAAATCAAAGGATACTTATGATGTCACTAAAGATGCACACTTTGTAGATGGCCCAAAAAATACGACTACTTGCGCCGAACATATGAAGAAATGGATCCCTTATGTAGACGACGATGAAGATGTTGCTGATAACTAAGAAAACTTACGAAAGGATTAGAGAACAATGCTGTTAACGATGATAAATACAATGATAAAGATGATGATAACGACGTTAATGATGATGACTACTCCGAAGATGATGATAATGATGATTACAACGATGATAATGAGAGTGACGTTTACGACGATGAGGACGACGATGCTGAAAACAAATAATGACCACCATGAAGGCGATGCGGAAAACCACGAATTAAATGATGACACCTCTAGCTACGATACAGGCGACTCCTAAACTAGAGTGATGAAGACGACGAAAATGAAGATGACTCCGATGATGACGACTTTGAAGAAGACGACGACGCATTTGGGGCAAATGCATTTAAGGATGGCCGATCTGTGGGGATGGTATGGTAACGCTGTAAGGCCAGACCTACTCCCGAAGCAGCTGATCGACGAGGTAGCAAGGAGAGAGAGCAGACAAGGTGGCAAGGCAGAGTGAAAAACGAGGAGTCTAGAGAAAACGACGAACGACGAACGACGTGTGTGTAAATGAGTAAATACATAATTTTGTCAAAACCCATTGTTCCGTTTATAATTACCTAATTTAATAAATAATATACTTAATATAACAACTATTCTAATTCTTGTGGGTACAAATCCCACATAAAGGATGTCGGCTATAAGACTCAAAATGGCGGCTTTAGAAAGGTTCAAGAAGCTTGTATAGCTGTAATATAAAGTATGGCGGCTATAAGTCTAGAAATGATGGCTGTAGAACGGTACAGCCTGTATAGATGTTATATAAAGAATGGCTGCTAATGGTGGCTGTAGATCGGTTCCAGCAGTTTGTATAGATGTTATATAAAGGACGGCGACTATAAGACTCAAAATGGCGGCTGTAGAATAGTTCAAGCAGCTTGTATAGCTTTTATATGGCAGCTTATATATATAGCTTTAGTATAAAGTATAGCGGCTATAAGACTCAGAATAGCGGCTTTAGAATGGTTCCAGCAGCTTGTGTAGCCATTATATAAAGGATGGCGGCTATAAGTCTCAAAATGGTTGCTGTAGAACGGTTCCAGCAGCTTGTAAAGCTGTTATATAAAGGATGTCGGCAATAAGACTCAAAATGGCTTCTGCAGAATGGTTCAAGCAGCTTGTATAGCTGTTATATAAAGGATGGCGGCTATAAGACTTAAATGGCAGCTGTAGAATGGTTCAAGCAGCTTGTATAGATTTTATATGGCAGCTTGTACAGCTTAGAATGGTTCCAGCAGCTTGTATAGCCATTATATAAAGGATGGCGGCTGCAGAATGATTCAAGCAGCTTGTGTAGCTGTTATATAAAGGATGGCGGCTATAAGTCTCAAAAAGGTGGCTGTAGATCGGTTCGAGACGCAGGTATTGCAGTTATATAAAGTATAGCGGCTGTAAGACACAAAATGTCAGCTGCATTTTTCTAGTAGCTTGTATAGCTGTTATATAAAGGATGGCGGCTAGAAGACTCAAAATGGCGGCTGCAGAATGGTTCCAGCAACTTGTATAGCTGTTATATAAAGAATGGCGGAAAAGGGTCTCCAAATGGTGGCTGTAGATCGGTTCCAGCAGTTAGTATAGCTATTATATAAAGGATGGCGTCTATAGGACTCAAAATTCTTGTATAGCTTTTATATGGCAGCTTGTATATTTGTTATATAAAGGATGTCGGCTATAAGACTCAAAATGGCGGCTGCAGAATGGTTCAAGCAGCAGCTATAAGACTTAAATGGCGGCTGTAATTTGGTTCAAGAAGCTTGTATAGCTGTAATATAAAGGATGTCGGCTACAAGTCTAGAAATGATGGCGGTAGAGCGGTTAGAGCAGCTTGTTTAGATGTTATATAAAGGATGGCTGCTAATGGCGGCTGTAGATCGGTTCCAGAAGTTTGTATAGATGTTATATAAAGGACGGCGACTATAAGACTCAAAATGGCGGCTGTAGAATAGTTCAAGCAGCTTGTATAGCTTTTATATGGCAGCTTATATATATAGCTTTAGTATAAAGTATAGCGGCTATAAGACTCAGAATAGCGGCTTTAGAATGGTTCCAGCAGCTTGTGTAGCCATTATATAAAGGATGGCGGCTATAAGTCTCAAAATGGTGGCTGTAGAACGGTTCCAGCAGCTTGTTAAGCTGTTATATAAAGGATGTCGGCAATAAGACTCAAAATGGCGGCTGCAGAATGGTTCAAGCAGCAGCTATAAGACTTAAATGGCGGCTGTAATTTGGTTCAAGAAGCTTGTATAGCTGTAATATAAAGGATGTCGGCTACAAGTCTAGAAATGATGGCGGTAGAGCGGTTAGAGCAGCTTGTTTAGATGTTATATAAAGGATGGCTGCTAATGGCGGCTGTAGATCGGTTCCAGAAGTTTGTATAGATGTTATATAAAGGACGGCGACTATAAGACTCAAAATGGCGGCTGTAGAATAGTTCAAGCAGCTTGTATAGCTTTTATATGGCAGCTTATATATATAGCTTTAGTATAAAGTATAGCGGCTATAAGACTCAGAATAGCGGCTTTAGAATGGTTCCAGCAGCTTGTGTAGCCATTATATAAAGGATGGCGGCTATAAGTCTCAAAATGGTGGCTGTAGATCGGTTCCAGCAGCTTGTATAGATGTTATATAAAGGATGGCGACTATAAGACTCAAAATGGCGGCTGTAGAATAGTTCAAGCAGCTTGTATAGCTGTTATATAAAGGATGGCGGCTAAAAGATTAAAAATGGTGGGTGTAGAATAGTTCCAGCGGCTCGTATAGCTTTTATATGGCAGATTGTGTAGCTTTTATATAAAGGATAGCGGCTATAAGATTCAAAATGGCGGCTTTAGAATGGTTCCAGTAGCTTGTATAGCTATTATATAAAGGATGGCGGCTTAAAGATTCAAAATGGTGGGTGTAGAATAGTTCCAGCGGCTCGTAGAGCTTTTATATGGCAGATTGTGTAGCTTTTATATAAAAGATAGCGGCTATAAGATTCAAAATGGCGGCTGCAGAATGGTTCAAGCAGCTTGTGTAGCTGTTTTATAAAGGATGGCGGCTAAAAGATTCAAAATGGTGGGTGTAGAATAGTTCCAGCGGCTCGTATAGCTTTTATATGGCAGATTGTGTAGCTTTTATATAAAGGATAGCGGCTATAAGATTCAAAATGGCGGCTTTAGAATGGTTCCAGTAGCTTGTCTAGCTATTATATAAATAAAGCTTCTGCTCTCTGACGTGACGGTCGTGTTTTTGCTTAGCTCCTGCGTTTTATTAATATATGTATATTGTTTTCTCCCAATTTTTAATTGTGCCTAGTTTGTTTTCGTTTTCGCTGGTGTCGTTTGCTTGAAACCCTTGTGTTTTATTTGCATAATTCGCCAAATTAAACAGTTTTGTTTTTTTCTTTTTTGTGATTAGTGTTTGGTGCATCTAAATTGTTTTTATTTTTTTCTTATTGTTCTCTCTCGTCATTGCTTCTGCAATTGCTACCCTCATCGCCCCCATCATACCATCAGTGCTAGTGGTTTTGTTGTTTTTCTGCTTTGTGCTTGTGCTCAGCTTCTCTCCCGCGTAATCACTTTTGTAAGGCCGCCTCTCAAAGCTCGTCTTATAACTGTTCATGCACTCTCTCTTGTGCTGTGTACTCTAGCTGTCTCTTTGTTTTATTTGTAGTTATTGATTTTTTATCGATAATTATCTTTGTGCTGTTTATTTAAATTTTTACATATATTTTTTTTTGTTGTTTTTTTTTTGCCTTGTGTTTATTTTGGCTTTTCAATGGCTTGTTGTCTACCCAATTGCAAGCATTCTGATCGTTTTGACGATCAGTATAGAGCAATATCGTGTTGGCTTTGCGATAATCTTATTCACTTAAAATGTGCTGGCCTCAACGGCCGTGATTACGACAAATTTTCTGGTTTGTCTGTGTCTAAGCCTGAGCTTGGCTTAATGCGCTGGACTTGCCCATCTTGTGCCAGCCAGCAGCTTGATTTTAGCCGAATGTACAGGGATCTTCGTTTAAAGTTTCTTTCTCTAAATAAAATGGCCAAACAGCTGTCTAATGAGTGTGACTCTAGCATACATTTATTGTCGCAATTCAAGTTTAGTCCACCTTCTAAGGAATTGCCCAAGAAATGTACCCTTGAGTTGCCTCATAAGCAGTCGCCCGCACTTTCTATTACATCTTCTCCCATTTTACTTTCGCCTACACCATCTTCTTGTCCCTCTTTATGCTCTTCTCTTCAGATTGATGTACCCACTACAAGCCCTGGTGTACCTCAATCTATCCCTCACGGGAACTCTGATCAATTACTGGATCATGCTGGCTTTCAATCACTTGCGGATCCCAATGCTCCTCCGCCTCCACTAACTGAAGTACCTCATCGTAAACAATTATTTATCTCTAGGCTTGCTCCAGATACTTCTGAATCGTCTGTGGCAGCTCACATTGGTAATATATGCCCTGCTAAGGTTTTAATTCAAAAGTTTAAGTTTTCTAGGCCTCATGAAATCTCCTCTTTTAAAATTACTGTACCAAATGAGTATTTCTCAGCTATGGTTGACCCTAACTTTTGGCCAGAGGGCCTAGTTGTACATGAATTTGCGCCCAATAAGCGCTCCCGCCCTTTGCCTGTCCACCTTCCTAATGTATCTTCTGCTTCAAAAAACTAATAACGTCTAGTCTTTGCATTCACTATCAAAATGTAAGAGGACTTCTTACCAAGCTCTCTAAATTATTCTGTGATAGCTTAACCTTTTCGGCTGACATATTAGCTTTCTCTGAAACTTGGCTTAATTCTTCTGTTTTGGATAATGAAATTCTTTCTAATAACTTTATTTCTTATAGGCTTGATCGTGTTGGTCGACGTGGTGGTGGAGTACTCATTGCTGTCAACTCGAATCGGTGTTCAAGTGTTGTGCCGATTGATCTCCCCTTAGGTGTTGAGTTTATTTGCGTCCAAGTTACATGTTGTAACTTTAGCTTATATATCTCTTGTTCATATATTCCTCCAACTTCTGGTATCATGATCTACATGCACCATGCAGATGCTTTGCGTTCTATTTTTAGTCGTCTTAAAGATCGTGATTTTCTTTTAGTTTTAGGTGATTTTAACTTGCCCAATGTTTCTTGGCTTGTTGATGATAATCTAACTTTCTTAATTCCTTCATCTCAACATGTTTTTCTTGATAGCCTACTTGAATGTCCGCTATATCAGTTGAATTCTTTTCTTAACTCTTCTAAAAGAATGCTCGATCTTGTTTTTGTCTCGGATCGCACTGTTAGTGCTGTATCACAAACACAGCCCCTAGTGAAGCCTGAAGATCATTATCACCCTACTATTGAAGTTACTATTTCTTACAATTCCGTTAATAATTCATTTAATAACATCTCAAATTCTCGTCGTAGATGTTTTCGTAAAACAAATTTCAATCTTCTTAACAGCCTCATTTTCTCTTTTCATTGGTCATTTCTATTTGAGTGCTGTGATATAGATTGTGCAGTGATTTTTTTCTACGCTGCTCTTAATTCTCTAATTGATAAATGCGTTCCTTATGTGAATGTCTCTACCGTTTCCAAAGCGCCAGTCTGGTTCACACGTAGGCTCTCTAATCTCCGTAACATTAAATCGAGATATTTTAAAAAATTTAAAAAAACAGGTTCGCGACTTGACTATGCAAATTATTGTGTAGCCAAATCTGAATTTAGTCTTTTAAATACACAATGCTACAATAATTATATTGTTCGCTGTAAGGTTGAATTTTATAAGAACCCCAAAAGGTTTTACAACTTTGTTAATTCCAAAAGACGCTCTAATTTACTACCTTCCACCTTCAGACTTAATTACCAGACTGCTAATTGTGATTCAGATATTGCAGATCTGTTTGCTAAATTCTTTCAGTCGACTTATTCTTCTACTGCTTCGGATCCCACACCTTATCCCTTCACAATTCCACATTTAAATTTTTTTTTTTTCCTAATATTACTGAAGACTGTATTATCTCTAGCTTGTCATCTATGACGGGTACGAAGTACCCGGGCCTGATAATATACCTAGTTGCATCCTTAAAATGTGTTCGATTTCCCTATCTAAGCCTTTATCTCGGTTATTCTTTATATCGAGTGAGACTTGTCGCTTCCCTGATATTTGGAAGGAGTCTTTTATTATTCCGCTTTTTAAAAAGGGTAACAAATCGGATATTTCTAACTACCGTGGCATTGCCAAACTTTCGGCAATACCTAAGCTGTTTGAGAAAATTATTACGTCTTCCCTTCAACACCTATCCATATCCGCTATTTCTGCTTGTCAGCAAGGCTTCATGAAAGGTCGTTCGTCGCTTACCAACCTTTTATAATTGACTACCCTTGTACACCAGGGCTTCCGTAAAAAGTGTCAAACTAATGTTATTTATACTGACTTTAGTAAGGCTTTCGATACGGTTGATCATTCCTTGCTTCTCATGAAACTTAACATCATGGGTTTTTCCCCGAAACTATTGGCTTGGTTAAAGTCGTATCTTATTGGCAGAACCCAAAAGGTGTCTTTTCGTTCCTCGATATCTAAAACTGTTCGAGTTACGTCAGGTGTCCCCCAAGGCAGTCATCCGGGCCCACTTTTGAAAATACTATTTGAGAGAGTTAGTGAAAAGAAAATTATTGTTTAAGAGATTTATAAAACAAACAGTGAAATATTTCGTTTTAATAAGTTCAGGATGCTTCGCTACTTTCTGAAAATGGCCTCCTGCTCCATCCCGTCTCCGAACAATGTGCTGAGCAGTGTTGGACTCCTGCTCCATCGAACGATAATCAGGATCTTGGCGAGCAACGAAGTGGGCTTCTGCGTTTCGTTCGCGCTCTCGTTGCCTGAACGCGTCATCCTGTCTCCGAGCGATGTGTTTATAAACGATTTGCCTTTGGCCTTGGCTCATTCACGCGTGCTCATGTTTGCGGATGACGTCAAGATTTGCTATTCATATAATGATCCTTCTTTCCAACAGTACTTGCAATCAGATCTCGATGCGTTCTGTGTTTGGTGTCACGTTAATAAATTACACCGTAATGCCTCTAAATGCTCTTTTATGACTTTCAGTCGTTTGTCGCCGTTCCTAGCTAGTTATGTTAGATTGTGTACCATCATTTAAAGACTTTGGCGTTATGTTTGACCCAAAACTTTCTTTTAATATTCATATATCTTCAATTGTTAATAGAGCATGCAGTCTTCTTGGCTTCAATAAACGTTGGGCCAAAGAATTTGATGATCCATATGTGACAAAGGTTTTATACACTTCGTTAGTTCGCCCTACTCTAGAATATTGCTCACCAGTGTGGAACCCTCAATATGATGTTCACCAGCGTAGTATTGAATCGGTACAGAAGCAATTCCTTAAGTTTGCGTTACGCGGTCTTAATTGGGACCCGAATCTTCGCTTACCTTCTTATTCTGACAGACTTCTTCTTATTAATCTTCCTTCACTTTACAACCATAGGTTCGTATTTGGGATTCTCTTTCTACATAAAGTAGTCAACGGCGAAGTCAGTTCTACCAATTTACTAGATACGCTATATTTTTGTGTTCCCTCACGTCGGACCAGAAACTTTTTTCCTCTTCACCTTAGTAGATGTTTGACTAACTACTTTTTTCACGAACCTCTTCGTGTTCTCTGCCAATCTTTTAACAACCTTTCTCACCTTATTTCTCCTCATCTATCTGTCACTTCTCTTCGCGCTATACTTTTTAATTATCTACAGCGTAACCACTGAAAGTATTCTGGACTGGATATTGGATTGGCTGCAACTCATCCGTGACCACATTGGCTGTGAATCGGGGCATAGCTGGCACCTTGTTGCAAATAAAACACCTCCACCGGGTCGGGGATGTTTAGTTGTGCATAAAGCTAAGCTACCTTCATGAATTAATTACTATCTGTATTTTAGCTAAAGCTTTTTCGTCGACTGCTGACTTAGTTGACGTAAATAAATAAATAAATAAATAAATGATGGCGGCTATGAGTCTCAAAATGGTGGCTGTAGTACGGTTCCAGCAGCTTGTAAAGGTGTTATATAAAGGATGTCGGCTATAAGACTCAAAATGGCGGCTGCAGAATGGTTCCAGCAGCCTGAATAGCTGTTATATAAAGGATGTCGGCTATAAGACTCCAAATGGCGGCTTTAGAATGGTTCAAGAAGCTTGTATAGCTGTAATATAAAGTATGGCGGCTATAAGTCTAGAAATTATGGCTGTAGAACGGTTCCAGCAGTTTCTATAGATGTTATATAAAGGATGGCGACTATAAGACTCAAAATGGCGGCTGTAGAATAGTTCAAGCAGCTTGTGTAGCTTTTATATGGCAGCTTGTATAGCTTTAGTATAAAGTATGGCGGCTTTAAGTCTAGAAATGATGGCTGTAGAACGGTAGAGCAGCTTGTTTAGATGTTATATAAAGGATGGCTGCTTGTGGTGGCTTTAGATCGGTTCCAGCAGTTTGTATAGATGTTATATAAAGGATAGCGGCTATAAGACTCAAAATGGCGGCTGCAGAATGGTTCAAGCAGCTTGTATAGCTGTTATATAAAGGATGGCGGCTTTAAGACTTAAATGGCGGCTGTTGAATGGTTCAAGAAGCTTGTATAGCTGTAATATAAAGGATGGCGGCTATAAACCTAGAAATGATGGCTGTAGAACGGTTAGAGCAGCTTGTTTAGATGTTATATAACGAATGGCTGCTAATGGTGGCTGTAGATCTGTTCCAGCAGTTTGTATAGATGTTATATAAAGGATGGCGACTACAAGACTCAAAATGGTGGCTGTAGAATAGTTCCAGCAGCTTGTAAAGCTGTTATATAAAGGATGTCGGCTATAAGACTCAAAATGGCGGCTGCAGAATGGTTCAAGCAGCTTGTATAGCTGTTATATAAAGGATGGCGGCTTTAAGACTTAAATGGCGGCTGTTGAATGGTTCAAGAAGCTTGTATAGCTGTAATATAAAGGATGGCGGCTATAAACCTAGAAATGATGGCTGTAGAACGGTTAGAGCAGCTTGTTTAGATGTTATATAACGAATGGCTGCTAATGGTGGCTGTATATCTGTTCCAGCAGTTTGTATAGTTGTTATATAAAGGATGGCGACTACAAGACTCAAAATGGTGGCTGTAGAATAGTTCAAGCAGCTTGTATAGCTGTTATATAAAGGATGGCGGCTATAGGACTCAAAATGCTTGTATAGCTTTTATATGGCAGCTTGTATATTTGTTATATAAAGGATAGCGGCTATAAGATTCAAAATGGTGGCTGTAGAACGGTTCCAGCAGCTTGTATACCTTTTATATAAAGGATAGCGGCATAAGACTCAAAATGGCGGCTGCAGAATGGTTCAAGGAGATTGTATAGCTATTATATAAAGGATGGCGGCTATAAGTCTCAAAATGGTGGCTGTAGAACGGTTCCAGCAGCTTGTAAAGCTGTTATATAAAGGATGTCGGCTATAAGACTCAAAATGGCGGCTGCAGAATGGTTCACGCAGCTTGTATAGCTGTTATATAAAGGATGGCGGCTTTAAGACTTAAATGGCGGCTGTAGAATAGTTCCAGCAGCTAGTATAGCTGTTATATAAAGGATGGCGGCTATTAGACTAAAATTGGCGGCTGTAGAATAGTTCCAGCAGCTTGTATAGCTTTTATATGGCAGCATGTATAGCTTTTATATAAAGGATAGCGGCTATAAGACTCAAAATAGCGGCTTTAGAATGGTTCCAGCAGCTTGTATAGCCATTATATAAAGGATGGCGGCTATAAGTCTCAAAATGGTGGCTGTAGAACGGTTCCAGCAGCTTGTAAAGCTGTTATATAAAGGATGTCGGCAATAAGACTCAAAATGTCGCCTGCAGAATGGTTCAAGCAGCTTGTATAGATGTTATATAAAGGATGGCGGCTATAAGACTTAAATGGCGGCTGTAGAATGGTTCAAGATCGGTTCCAGCACTTAGAATAGCTTTTATATAAAGGATAGCGGCTATAAGACTCAAAATGGCGGCTTTAGAATGGTTCGAGAAGCTTGTATAGCTGTAATATAAAGTATGGCGGCTTTAAGTCTAGAAATGATGGCTGTAGAACGGTAGAGCAGCTTGTTTAGATGTTATATAAAGGATGGCTGCTTGTGGTGGCTTTAGATCGGTTCCAGCAGTTTGTATAGATGTTATATAAAGGATAGCGGCTATAAGACTCAAAATGGCGGCTGCAGAATGGTTCAAGCGGCTTGTATAGCTGTTATATAAAGGATGGCGGCTTTAAGACTTAAATGGCGGCTGTTGAATGGTTCAAGAAGCTTGTATAGCTGTAATATAAAGGATGGCGGCTATAAACCTAGAAATGATGGCTGTAGAACGGTTAGAGCAGCTTGTTTAGATGTTATATAACGAATGGCTGCTAATGGTGGCTGTATATCTGTTCCAGCAGTTTGTATAGTTGTTATATAAAGGATGGCGACTACAAGACTCAAAATGGTGGCTGTAGAATAGTTCAAGCAGCTTGTATAGCTGTTATATAAAGGATGGCGGCTATAGGACTCAAAATGCTTGTATAGCTTTTATATGGCAGCTTGTATATTTGTTATATAAAGGATAGCGGCTATAAGATTCAAAATGGTGGCTGTAGAACGGTTCCAGCAGCTTGTATACCTTTTATATAAAGGATAGCGGCATAAGACTCAAAATGGCGGCTGCAGAATGGTTCAAGTAGATTGTATAGCTATTATATAAAGGATGGCGGCTATAAGTCTCAAAATAGTGGCTGTAGAACGGTTCCAGCAGCTTGTAAAGCTGTTATATAAAGGATGTCGGCTATTAGACTCAAAATGGCGGCTTCAGAATGGTTCAAGCAGCTTGTATAGCTATTATATAAAGTCTGGCGGCTATAAGTCTCAAAATGGTGGCTGTAGAACGGTTCCAGCAGCTTGTATACCTTTTATATAAAGGATAGCGGCATAAGACTCAAAATAGCGGCTGCAGAATGGTTCAAGTAGATTGTATAGCTATTATATAAAGGATGGCGGCTATAAGTCTCAAAATGGTGGCTGTAGAACGGTTCCAGCAGCTTGTAAATCTGTTATATAAAGGATGTCGGCTATAAGACTCAAAATGGCGGCTGCAGAATGGTTCAAGCAGCTTGTATAGCTGTTATATAAAGGATGGCGGCTTTAAGACTTAAATGGCGGCTGTTGAATGGTTCAAGAAGCTTGTATAGCTGTAATATAAAGGATGGCGGCTATAAACCTAGAAATGATGGCTGTAGAACGGTTAGAGCAGCTTGTTTAGATGTTATATAACGAATGGCTGCTAATGGTGGCTGTAGATCTGTTCCAGCAGTTTGTATAGATGTTATATAAAAGATGGCGACTACAAGACTCAAAATGGTGGCTGTAGAATAGTTCCAGCAGCTTGTAAAGCTGTTATATAAAGGATGTCGGCTATAAGACTCAAAATGGCGGCTGCAGAATGGTTCAAGCAGCTTGTATAGCTGTTATATAAAGGATGGCGGCTTTAAGACTTAAATGGCGGCTGTTGAATGGTTCAAGAAGCTTGTATAGCTGTAATATAAAGGATGGCGGCTATAAACCTAGAAATGATGGCTGTAGAACGGTTAGAGCAGCTTGTTTAGATGTTATATAACGAATGGCTGCTAATGGTGGCTGTATATCTGTTCCAGCAGTTTGTATAGTTGTTATATAAAGGATGGCGACTACAAGACTCAAAATGGTGGCTGTAGAATAGTTCAAGCAGCTTGTATAGCTGTTATATAAAGGATAGCGGCTATAAGATTCAAAATGGTGGCTGTAGAACGGTTCCAGCAGCTTGTATACCTTTTATATAAAGGATAGCGGCATAAGATTCAAAATGGCGGCTGCAGAATGGTTCCAGCAGCCTGAATAGCTGTTATATAAAGGATGGCGGCTAAATGTCTCACAATGGTGGCTGTAGAAAGGTTTCAGCAGCTTGTAAAGCTGATATATAAAGGATGTCGGCTATAAGACTCAAAATGGCGGCTTTTGAATGGTTCGAGAAGCTTGTATAGCTGTAATATAAAGTATGGCGGCTTTAAGTCTAGAAATGATGGCTGTAGAACGGTAGAGCAGCTTGTTTAGATGTTATATAAAGGATGGCTGCTTGTGGTGGCTTTAGATCGGTTCCAGCAGTTTGTATAGATGTTATATAAAGGATAGCGGCTATAAGACTCAAAATGGCGGCTGCAGAATGGTTCAAGCGGCTTGTATAGCTGTTATATAAAGGATGGCGGCTAAAAGATTCAAAATGGTGAGTGTAGAATAGTTCCAGCGGCTCGTATAGCTTTTATATGGCAGATTTTGTAGATTTTATATAAAGGATAGCGGCTATAGATTCAAAATGGCGGCTTTAGAATGGTTCTAGTAGATTGTATAGCTATTATATAAAGGATGGCGGCTATAAGTCTCAAAATGGTGGCTGTAGAATAGTTCAAGCAGCTTGTATAGCTGTTATATAAAGGATGGCGGCTAAAAGATTCAAAATGGTGGGTGTAGAATAGTTCCAGCGGCTCGTATAGCTTTTATATGGCAGATTTTGTAGCTTTTATATAAAGGATAGCGGCTATAAGATTCAAAATGGCGGCTTTAGAATGGTTCCAGTAGCTTGTATAGCTATTATATAAAGGATGGCGGCTAAATGTCTCAAAATGGTGGCTGTAGAATAGTTCAAGCAGCTTGTAAAGCTGTTATATAAAGGATGTCGGCTATAAGATTCAAAATGGCGGCTGCAGAATGGTTCCAGCAGCCTGAATAGCTGTTATTAGCGGACGTTGACGATACTTTGCGCAGTACGTTCAAGTGGCCCCTACGACACCAGGACAAAGCCTGTTACGCGCGAGCCCAAGCAGATGACTGCCCACCTCCCACCCGACCGACCGAGGGGTGCAGCCGTATAACGCACGGCACGAATCGCGTGGACAAATACACAATAGAAAAAACAGACAAACAAATAACTAAATAATACTATAGCTATCTATTAACTAAATGGGATAGGATAGAAGTTTTAATCATGTTAATAGAAAACTCTGAACCAATTACAGGGAATAGAAGGTTGTAATCAGAGCAGAGGACCCAGAAAGGTTCATGCAGGGCATAGTTAGAAGAACAACGACTTAGGGATAAAGGAATCAAAGGGTGTCTACTCCGTCTACATGGTACCGACAGATTTACCTGAGCTAATAACTCGGGCGAGTCGATATCACCAATTAGGAGCTTGTGCATAAAAATAACACCAAGCATAATTCTACGGTTAGTTAGGGAAGGAAGACTACTAGAATACGAAGGCAAATTGACATTGCGATCCCAGCTTAAGCCACGAAGAGCAAATAGCAAGAACTGCTTTTGAACGGATTCAAGTCGAATCTGGTGCGACTCATATTGAGGTGACCAAATGCATGATCCACACTCTAAAATAGGACGGACAAGCGAAGTAAAAAGAACTTTAGTTGTATAGGGGTCATCAAATTCTTTTGACCATCTCTTAATGAAACCCAGGACACTCATGGCCTTTGCGACCGTGGTGGAAATATGGGTGTTAAAATTTAACTTATGGCTCATAAGTACGCCCAAATCATTCATATTATTTAGACATTCTAAAGGACTGTTGTTTAGAAAATAAGTGACCAGTTGAGGAGAGTTACGAAAAAGTCATTAACTTACATTTGGTAGTGTTAAGATTTAGTAAATTAAACTGGCACCAGGATTGAAAGTTTTTGAGATCAGCTTGTAGCCGACTAAATGAATCTATACCTTTATAAGTAAGACAAAGCTTGACATCGTCGGCATACATAAGCACACGCGAATGAACAATGACTGATGGAAGATCGTTAATGAACAGTGTGAAAAGCAGAGGACCAAGATGACTACCTTGAGGTACACCAGAAGTCACAGGAATGGTATCTGAAAAAGAAGACTTAAAAAGTACCTTCTGTTTTAAATTTGTTAAATATTCTCGAACCCAAGAAAGGAAAAGGGGTGGAAACCCAATGTCGCTCAGCTTAGAAAGTAATAGGGTATGATTAACGGAATCAAAGGCTTTGCTGAAGTCAGCGTATATGACATCAGTTTGTTTACCATTTTTGAACCCCTTGATAATTATTGATGTAAATTCTAAAAGGTTAGTGGTTGTAGATCTACGTTTCACAAACCCATGTTGGGATGGCGAAATAATAGAGCTGCAAAAATGTTGCAATTGAGAAGTTATAATTTTCTCAAAAGCTTTCGGAATAGCGGACAATTTTGAGATACCCCTATAGTTAGAGGCTTCGGACTTTTTGTCATTTTTATGCAGAGGAATGATATACGACTCCTTCCAAATAGATGGAAAAGAGGAAGATTCGACAGACAATAGAAACAATTTTGCACAGTACCTGAGTACACATCCAGGAAGACCATCTATCCCCGGAGAATAAACAGGTTTAACTAATTTAAGTTCGCTAAGAATAGAACTTTCATCCAACACTGGATTGAAAATGAAATTAGCCTTTTCTAAATGATAAGGATACGGACTTGCTCGATATTCCGTTGAGGAATAAGTTGTTTTGAAAAAACTCGCAAACATATCGGCAATTGCCTGATCAGTGCTCGCTTTTTTATTTTGAAAAGACAAAAAAGATGGGTGCACAGAGGTCTTACGTTTAGAATTGACAAAATTATAAAATTGTTTAGGGTCAGAAGAAAACTGAAGCTTACACCGCTGAAGATAATTCTTATAGCATTGTGTATTAAGCATCATGAATTTTGAACGAGCGACTGTATACAGAGCATAATCTGATGAACGACGTGTTTTTTGAAACTTCTTATAATATCGTGTCTTCACATTTTTCAAATTGGATAACTCACGAGAGAACCAGGGAGGTTTGTTAAGCCGCTCCTGCCTACCAAGAGGCACACAAATATCAAAGAGTGAATTCAGAGTATCATAAAAGAAGCGAATAGCTGAGTTCATATCTCTACAATTGTACAGATAAGACCAATCGGTAGTAGTAATGTTTTCATTAAGGCTGACAAAGTCAGTCTTACGAAAGCACCTAGTTAGAGGTAACTGATTTGAACCAAGTAATGGCGAAAGCAAGGGCAGATCAATTTTTAAATTTAAAGTAGGATGAAATTTGTCTTCTGGAAGAACAAATGGGTCGATCCTAGAAACCTCACAATAAGAAGAATCCAATACAAAAATAAGATCTAACAATTTTCCATTAGAATTTAAGACAGGATTGACTTGGGATAAAGATAAGCCTAGAAGTCCATCTATAAAGTCATGTGACACAGAGGGTAGCAACATGGTAGATTCATCTGTTAGTGACCATGCTAAAGCAGGTAAATTAAAATCACCTACAACTATGAGCATGTCTTGACTGGAAACTAAAGAGGAGACAAACTGAATTGCCTCTAAATGATTTAAATATACCACCATGTCTGACAATGGTGGAATATAGGAACAAGTAATGAAAGCATTAAAAGATTTAAAATTTACTTTAACACCGACAAACTCATTTCAGATGATAAAGCAGCATCAACAGCTATCAGAACGCCACCACCTATGCGAGAAATCCGGTCACGTCTGAATATGGAAAAGTTTGTGGAAAACACCGATGCATCAGCAATATCAGGTTTTAGCCACGACTCTGTAAAAGCTAGAATGTTATGCTCAAAAGAAAGACTATCTACATAGAGATTAGGATGTTTGGATTTCAGTCCTCTAACGTTCTCAGTCCTCTAGTTTTTTGACACACCAGCAGATGCTGATGTGGCAGGAATAGTATTAGTTGTTGTTGTTGGCAAGCGAATTGGTTGCCGATGTTTTTTTCTTACAGTATATTCCTTAACTATTATATGTTTCGGCCAAAAATCAAATCGACATATAGTGTCGAAGATATTGGCAGAAACACTAATTTTAAAGGACGAAATGTCCCGAGAATAAGAAAATTTATACTTCTCCACCGCAATATTCGAGACGTTAACCTTCTTCCGAATATAGGCTTTTACATCATCAGATGTGACAACAGGGTCTAGCCTAGAAACAAATATATGTTTCTTTGGTGGTATGCCAACGAGAGGCCGCGGTTCCGAAGCGTCAGCCGTAGCAGTAACGTTGGACGAGTCACCCACTGCAGCAGTCAACTTGTTTACGGGGCCCTCGATACTTTTAGAACTATCCATTCCATTGGAATGGGTAATTGCCCGGACACATCGGACACTACAATAGGCATCGATTTTAAGAGATCATTCCCAGGTGATGCCGGTAATTCCTTACTAATAGCATTCACAACCGGGCTCTTAAACGATATCAACTGCTGTACATTAGGAGTGGACGGTGCATGAGACCGGTCGGGGACGATAAGAGACGCTGGCGGATCTACAGATACTGAAACACCCCAAGGACTGGTCCTTTTACGTTTCGGAGACTCATTCATAAGCGATAAACTCCTGAACTGAGTCTCCACCGCAGTAGACTCCGCTTGGAGTTTATTAAAACCTGCCCTTAAAGTGTCAAAACTATCTCTAGTCCGCCTCATGAAAGAGCGCATCTCATTCGCGACCTCCCGGCAAGCATCACATCCATATTTTAAGCCGCCGCCTTTAGCAATAGACTCCTTGATTCTGCCTGTGTAACCTGCACACTTAACGTGAACCGCATTGTCACACAGCCAACAATGAATATAATCATGGGAGTCAACCGCATTAGTGGCAACTATGCAATTATTTTTTGAGCAGACAACCATTTTATCAAAAATTAATTAATTTAATTAAAAGAGGAAATACAAAAAAATAAAAATTCTAAAGTTTAAAAATCTGTGTATAAGAATATACTGACCAGTTCAGACACAAGGGTTAATGTGCAGAGTAAGCCTTCACAACTAAAGAAAAGAAGTTACCAAAATACACAAAAACAAAAACACGTATCACAGAGTCGCGGGTAGGCAAAAGACGAGAGCGCAAATCAAACAAGAATAGGAAAGAGCGGGAGAGCGCGTCAAATTGAACACATGCAACAACAATTTGTACGCAAGAGCGCGATAGTTAGTTACAACGGTAAAGACACAAAAGCAAAAGAGATTAGCAAAACAACATCACCGCTAATGCAAGTAATTGTTTTAAGTTAAATTTATGTACATATATTGAAACAAAAAGCACAAAAGTGACAGGAAGAAATTACGGAATGAAAATGCAATTCGAATGTTAAAATTAAACCGATAATGAGTTTAAAAGTAAAAGAAAAGTTATTAATCACGAGAAACAAATAAAATTTGATAAGCGCAAAAAAAAAACACGTCCGTCATCTGCAACGAGTGAAATTTTTGTTATAAACAATGGCGGCTAAAGGTCTCACAATGGTGGCTGTAAATTGGTTCCAGAGGTTTATATAGCTGTTATATATAGGATGGCGGCTATAAGACTCAAAATGGCGGCTGTAGAATGGTTCAAGTAGCTTGTAAAGCTGTTCTATAAAGAATGGCGGCTAAATGTCTCACAATGGTGGCTGTAGAACGGTTCCAGCAGCTTGTAAAGCTGTTATATAAAGGATGTCGGCTATAAGACTCAAAATGGCGGCTTTAGAAAGGTTCAAGAAGCTTGTATAGCTGTAACAAGGCGGCTATAAGTCTAGAAATGATGGCTGTAGAACGGTTAGAGCAGCTTGTATAGATGTTATATAAAGAATGGCTGCTAATGGTGGCTGTAGATCGGTTCCAGCAGTTTGTATAGATGTTATATAAAGGATGGCGACTATAAGACTCAAAATGGCGGCTGTAGAATAGTTCAAGCAGCTTGTATAGCTTTTATATGGCAGCTTGTATAGCTTTAGTATAAAGTATAGCGGCTATAAGACTCAGAATAGCGGCTTTAGAATGGTTCCAGCAGCTTGTATAGCCATTATATAAAGGATGGCGGCTATAAGTCTCAAAATGGTGGCTGTAGAACGGTTCCAGCAGCTTGTATACCTTTTATATAAAGGATAGCGGCATAAGACTCAAAATGGCGACTGCAGAATGGTTCAAGCAGATTGTATACCTATTATATAAAGGATGTTGGCTGTAGGACTCAAAATGGCGGCTGCAGAATGGTTCAAGCAGCTTGTTTAGCTGTTATATAAAGGATGGCAACTATAAGACTTAAATGGCGGCTGTAGAATGGTTCAAGAAGCTTCTATAGCTGTAATATAAAGGATGGCGGCTATAAGTCTAGAAATGATGGCTGTAGAACGGTTAGAGCAGCTTGTTTAGATGTTATATAACGAATGGCTGCTAATGGTGGCTGTAGATCTGTTCCAGCAGTTTGTATAGATGTAATATAAAGGATGGCGACTATAAGACTCAAAATGGCGGCTGTAGAATAGTTCAAGCAGCTTGTATAGCTATTATATAAAGGATGGCGGCAAAAAGATTCAAAATGGTGGGTGTAGAATAGTTCCAGCGGCCCGTAGAGCTTTTATATGGCAGATTGTGTAGCTTTTATATAAAGGATAGCGGCTATAAGATTCAAAATGGCGGCTGCAGAATGGTTCAAGCAGCTTGTATAGCTGTTATATAAAGGATGGCGGCTAAAAGATTCAAAATGCTGGGTGTAGAATAGTTCCAGGGGCTCGTATAGCTTTTATATGGCAGATTGTATAGCTTTTATATAAAGGATAGCGGCTATAAGATTCAAAATGGCGGCTTTAGAATGGTTCCAGTAGCTTGTATAGCTATTATATAAAGAATGGCGGCTATAAGTCTCAAATTGGTGGCTGTAGTACGTTTCCAGCAGCTTGTAAAGGTGTTATATAAAGGATGTCGGCTATAAGACTCAAAATGGCGGCTGCAGTATGGTTCCAGCACCCTGAATAGCTGTTATATAAAGGATGGCGGCTAAAAGTCTCACAATGGTGGCTGTAAATTGGTTCCAGAAGTTGTTATAGCTGTTATATATAGGATGGAGGCTATAAGACTCAAAATGGCGGCTGTAGAATGGTTCAAGTAGCTTGTAAAGCTGTTCTATAAAGAATGGCGGCTAAATGTCTCACAATGGTGGCTGTAGAACGGTTCCAGCAGTTTGTATAGATGTTATATAAAGGATGGCGACTATAAGACTCAAATTGGCGGCTGTAGAATAGTTCAAGCAGCTTGTATAGCTTTTATATGGCAGCTTGTATAGCTTTAGTATAAAGTATAGCGGCTATAAGACTCAAAATAGCGGCTTTAAAATGGTTCCAGCAGCTTGTATAGCCATTATATAAAGGATTGCGGCTATAAGTCTCAAAATGGTGGCTGTAGAACGGTTCCAGCAGCTTGTAAAGCTGTTATACAAAAAATGTCGGCAATAAGACTCAAAATGTCGGCTGCAGAATGGTTCAAGCAGCTTGTATAGATGTTATATAAAGGATGGCCGCTATAAGACTTAAATGGCGGCTTTGGAATGGTTCAAGAAGCTTGTATAGCTTTTATATGGCAGCTTGTATAGCTTGTATAGCTTAGAATGGTTCCAGCAGCTTGTATAGCCATTATATAAAGGATGGCGGCTGCAGAATGGTTCAAGCAGCTTGTGTAGCTGTTATATAAAGGATGGCGGCTATAAGTCTCAAAAAGGTGGCTGGATGAGCAGCTTGTTTAGATGTTCTATAAAGAATGGCGGATAAAGGTATTAAAATGGTGTCTGTAGATCGGTTCCAGCACTTAGAATAGCTTTTATATAAAGGATAGCTGCTATAAGACTCAAAATGGCGGCTGTTGAATAGCTCCAGCAGCTTGTATAACTTTTATATGGCAGCTTGTATATTTGTTATATAAAGGATAGTGGATATAAGATTCAAAATGGCGGCTTTATAATGGTTCCAGCAGCTTGTATAGTTATTATATAAAAACTAACGGCTATAAGTCTCAAAATGGTGGCTGTAGAACGGTTCCAGCAGCTGGTATACCTTTTATATAAAGGATAGCGGCATAAGACTCAAAATGGCGGCTGCAGAATGGTTCAAGCAGATTGTATAGCTATTATATAAAGGATGGCGGCTAAAAGTCTCAAAATGGTGGCTGTAGAACGGTTCGACCCGCTTGTATAGCAGTTATATAAAGCATGGCGGCTATAAGACTCGAAATGGCGACTGTAGAATGGCTCCAGCAGCTTGTGTAGTTGTGCTATAATGATTCCAGCAGCATGTATAGCTGTTATATAGAGGATGGTTGCTATAAGATACAAAATGGCGGCTGTAGAATGGTTTCAGCAGCTCGTGTAGCTATTATATAAAGGATGGCGGCTATAAGACTCAAATTGGCGACTGTTGAATAGCTCCAGCAGCTTGTATATCTTTTATATGGCAGCTTGTATATTTGTTATATAAAGGATAGCGGATATAAGATTCAAAATGGCGGCTTTAGAATGGTTCCAGCAGCTTGTATAGCTATTATATAAAGTCTGGCGGCTATAAGTATCAAAATGGTGGCTGTAGAACGGTTCCAGCAGCTAGTATACCTTTTATACAAAGGATAGCGGCATAAGACTCAAAATGGCGCCTGCAGAATGGTTCAAGCAGATTGTATAGCTATTATATAAAGGATGGCGGCTATAAGTCTCAAAAAGGTGGCTGTAGAACGGTTCGACCCGCTTATATAGCAGTTATATAAAGCATGGCGGCTATAAGACTCAAAATGGCGACTGTAGAATGGCTCCAGCAGCTTGTATAGTTGTGCTATAATGATTCCAGCAGCTTGTATAGCTGTTATATAGAGGATGGTTGCTATAAGATTCAAAATGGCGTCTGTACAATGGTTCCAGCAGCTTGTATAGCTGTTATATAGAGGATGGCGGCTATAAGACTCAAAATGGCGGCTGTAGAATAGTTCCAGCAGCTCGTATAGCTATTATATAAAGGATGGCGGCTATAAGACTCAAAATGGCGGCTGCAGAATGTTTCAAGCCGAGAGTATAGCTATTATGTAAAGGATGGCTGCTATAAGTCTCAAAATTGTGGCTGTAGAACGGTTCGAGCCGCAGGTATAGCAGTTATATAAAGTATAGCGGCTATAAGACCCAAAATGTCAGCTGCATTTTTCCAGTAGCTTGTATAGCTGTTATATAAAGGATGGCGGCTATAAGACTCAAAATGGCGGCTGCAGAATGGTTCCTGCAACTTGTATAGCTCTAATATAAAGAATGGTGGAAAAGGGTCTCAAAATGGTTAGAATAGCTATTATATAAAAGAAGGGGGCTATAAGATTCAAAATGGCGGCTTATGAACGGTTCCAGCAGATTGTATAGCTATTATATAAAGGATGGCGGCTATAAGTCTCAAAATTGTGGCTGTAGAACGGTTCGACCCGCTTGTATAGCAGTTATATAAAGCATGGCGGCTATAAGACTCAAAATGGCGACTGTAGAATGGCTCCAGCAGCTTGTATAGTTGTGCTATAATGATTCCAGCAGCTTGTATAGCTGTTATATAGAGGATGGTTGCTATAAGATTCAAAATGGCGGCTGTAGAATAGTTCCAGCAGCTTGTATAGCTTTTATATGGCAGCTTGTATAGCTTTTATATAAAGGATAGCGGCTATAAGACTCAAAATGGCGGCTGCAGAATGTTTCAAGCCGAGAGTATAGCTATTATGTAAAGGATGGCTGCTATAAGTCTCAAAATTGTGGCTGTAGAACGGTTCGAGCCGCAGGTATAGCAGTTATATAAAGTATAGCGGCTATAAGACCCAAAATGTCAGCTGCATTTTTCCAGTAGCTTGAATAGCTGTTATATAAAGGATGGCGGCTATAAGACTCAAAATGGCGGCTGCAGAATGGTTCCAGCAACTTGTATAGCTCTAATATAAAGAATGGTGGAAAAGGGTCTCAAAATGGTTAGAATAGCTATTATATAAAAGAAGGGGGCTATAAGATTCAAAATGGCGGCTTAAGAACGGTTCCAGCAGATTGTATAGCTATTATATAAAGGATGGCGGCTATAAGTCTCAAAATGGTGGCTGTAGAACGGTTCGACCCGCTTGTAAAGCTGTTATATAAACGATGTCGGCTATAAGACTCAAAATGGCGGCTGTAGAATGGTTCCAGCAGCCTGAATAGCTTTTATATACAGGATGGCGGCTATAAGACTTAAAATGTGCAGCTCGTGTAGCTGTTATTTAGAGGATGGCGGCTATAAGACTCAAAATTGCGGCTTTGGAATGATTCCAGCAGCTTGTACAGCTGTTATATAAAGTATAGCGGCTATAAGACTCAAAATGGCGTTTATAGAATGGTTTCAGCAGCTACTATAGCTGTTATATAACGGATGGCCGCTGAAAGACTCAAAAAGTCAGTTGAATTTTTCCAGTAGTTAGTATAGCTGTTATAGAAAGGATGGCGGCTATAAGACTCAAAATGGCGGCTATTGAATGGTTCCAGCAGCTAGTATAGCTGTTATATAAAGGATGGCGGCTAAAAGACTCAAAATGGCGGCTTTAGAATGGTTCCAGCAGCTTGTCTAGCCATTATATAAAGGATGGCGGCTATAAGTCTCAAAATGGCGGCTGTAGAATGGTTCCAGCAGCTTGTATAGCTAATATATAAAAGATGGCGGCTATAAGACTCAAAATGGGGGCTGCAGAATGGTTCAAGCAGCTTGTATAGCATTTATATGGCAGCTTGTATAGCTTTTATATAAAGGATAGCGGCTATAAGACTCAAAATGGGGGCTGCAGAATGGTTCAAGCAGCTAGTACATATAGCTGTTATATAAAGGATGGCGGCTAAAAGACTCAAAATGGCGGCTTTAGAATGGTTCCAGCAGCTTGTCTAGCCATTATATAAAGGATGGCGGCTATAAGTCTCAAAATGGCGGCTGTAGAATGGTTCCAGCAGCTTGTATAGCTAATATATAAAAGATGGCGGCTATAAGACTCAAAATGGGGGCTGCAGAATGGTTCAAGCAGCTTGTATAGCATTTATATGGCAGCTTGTATAGCTTTTATATAAAGGATAGCGGCTATAAGACTCAAAATGGGGGCTGCAGAATGGTTCAAGCAGCTTGTATAGCATTTATATGGCAGCTTGTATAGCTTTTATATAAAGGATAGCGGCTATAAGACTCAAAATGGGGGGCTGCAGAATGGTTCAAGCAGCTTGTATAGCTGTTATATAAAGGATGGCGGCTATAAGAATCAAAATGGCGGCTTTAGAATAGTTCATGCAGCTTGTATAGCATTTATATGGCAGCTTGTATAGCAGTTATATAAAGTATAGCGGCTATAAGACCCAAAACGTCAGCTGCATTTTTCCAGTAGCTTGTATAGCTGTTATATAAAGGATGGCGGCTTTAGGACTCCAAATGGCGACTGTTTAATAGTTCCAGCAGCTTGTATAGCTTTTATATGGCAGCTTGTGTATTTGTTATATAAAGGATAGCGGCAATAAGATTCAAAATGGCGGCCTTAGAATGGTTCCAGTAGCTTGTATAGCTATTATATAAAGGATGGCGGCTATAAGTCTCAAAATGGTGGCTGTAGAACGGTTCCAGCGTCTTGTAAAGGTGTTATATAAAGGATAGCGGCAAAAGGTCTCACAATGGTGGCTGTAGATCGGTTCCAGCAGTTTGTATAACTGTTATATAAAGGATGGCGGCTATAAGACTCAAAATGGCGGCGGTAGAATGGTTGCAGCTGGTATATAAAGGATGTCGGCTACAAGATTAAAAATGGCGGCTGTAGAATGGTTCCAGCTGCTTGTATAGCTGTTATATAAATAAATAAATATATAAATAAATGGCGGCGGTAGAATGGTTGGAGCTGTTATATAAAGGATGGAGGCTATAAGACTCAAAATGGCGGCTGTAGAATGGTCACAGCAGCTTGTATAACTGTTACATATAGTTTGGCGGATACTGTAGATCTTTTCCAGCAGCTTTTATAGTTGTTATATAAAGGATGGCGGCTGTAGAATGGTTTCAGCAGCTTGTACAGCTGTTTTATAAAGGATTTCGGCTAAAACACTAAAAATGGCGGCTGTTGAATGGTTCAAGAAGCTTGTATAGCTGTAATATAAAGGATGGCGGCTATAAACCTAGAAATGATGGCTGTAGAACGGTTAGAGCAGCTTGTTTAGATGTTATATACCGAATGGCTGCTAATGGTGGCTGTAGATCTGTTCCAGCAGTTTGTATAGATGTTATATAATGGATGGCGACTACAAGACTCAAAATGGTGGCTGTAGAATAGTTCAAGCAGCGTGCATAGCTGGTATATAAAGAATGGCGGATAAAGGTATCAAAATGGTGGCAGTAGATCGGTTCCAGCAGTTAGAATAGCTATTATATAAAAGAAGGGGGCTATAAGATTCAAAATGGCGGCTTAAGAACGGTTCCAGCAACTTGTTTAGCTGTTATATAAAGGATGGCGGCTATAAGATTCAAAATGGTGGCTGTAGAATAATTCCAGCAGCTCGTATACCAATTATATTAAGGATGGCGGCTATAAGACTCAAAATGGCGGCTGCATTTTTTCAGTAGCTTGTATAGCTGTTATATAAAGGATGGCGGCTATAAGACTCAAAATGGCGGCTGCAGAATGGTTCCAGCAACTTGTATAGCTGTTATATAAAGAATGGTGGAAATGGTCTCAAAATGGAGGCTGTAGATCGGTTCCGGCAGTTAGTATAGCTATTATATAAAGGATGGCGGCTATAAGACTCCATATGGCGACTGTTTAATAGTTCCAGCAGCTTGTATAGCTTTTATATGGCAGCTTGTGTATTTGTTACATAAAGGATAGCGGCAATAAGATTCAAAATGGCGGCTTTAGAATGGTTCCAGTAGCTTGTATAGATATTATATAAAGGATGGCGGCTATAAGTCTCAAAATGGTGGCTGTTGAACGGTTCCAGCAGTTTGTATAACTGTTATATAAAGGATGGCGGCTAGAAGACTCAAAATGGCGGCGGTGGGATGGTTGCTGCTGGTATATAAAGGATGTCGGCTACAAGATTAAAAATGAAGTAAGTAAGTCGTCTCGCCGACTTAGGTATACCATACACCAGTAAAACAAATATTTCAAATTTGTAATAACAAATGCATTTGCCTATTTTAATAAAGTTCTGTTCACATGCTTTTTACAAGCATATCTTAGTATCTCGCTCACTCATGCATTTGAGCACCCTAGCGCCCCACCCGGCAACGGCCAACTCCGGCCTTATGGAAAAACGGTTTTATGCATAACTTGGCTATTTTTTTGTCCGATTTTGATCAAATTTAGTATTTTGCTGGATATTAGTATCAATTTCAAGTGTGCCAAATTTGATTCCACAAGGTGAAAAATTACGGGAGATAATCGAGTTTTTCAAATTTCGGGGGCGGAAAGGGGCGTGGCAAAATCTTTATAATTACAAAATGAGCGTATTTACTAAGCAAATATACATACCAAATATGGTGTCTATAGCTGCAATAGTTTTTGAGATAAACGTTTTTTTGAATTCCGGGGGCGGAAAGGGGCGTGGCAAAATCTTTATAATTACAAAATGTGCGCATTTACTAAGCAAATATACATACCAAATATGGTGTCTCTAGCTGCAATAGTTTTTGAGATAAACGTTTTTTTTGAATTGCGGGGGCGGAAAGGGGCGTGGCAAAAATTTGAAACAAACTCGATCACTCTACATACCACACGAGCCTACATTTCAAATTTGGTGGCTCTATCTCTTATAGTCTCCGAGAACTAGGCGTTCATACGGACGGACAGACGGACAGACGGACGGACGGACAGACGGACGGACAGACGGACATGGCTAAATCGATTTGGCTGTTGATACTGATCAAGAATATATATACTTTATGGGGTCGGAAATGCTTCCTTCTGCCTGTTACATACATTTTGGCGACTTTAATATACCATTTCACCCTATGGGTGTATGGTATAAAAATGGCGGCTGTAGAATGGTTCCAGCTGCTTGTATAGCTGTTATATAAAGGATGGCGGCTATAAGGCTCAAAATGGCGGCGGCAGAATGGTTGCAGCTGTTATATAAAGGATGGAGGCTATAAGACTCAAAATGGCGGCTGTAGAATGACTCCAGCAGCTTGTATAACTGTTACATATAGTTTGGCGGCTACTGTAGAACTTTTCCATCAGCTTTTATAGTTGTTATATAAAGGATGGCGGCTGTAGAATAGTTTGGCGGCTACTGTAGAACTTTTCCAGCAGCTTGTATAGCTATTATATAAAGAATGGCGGCTATAAGTCTCAAAATGGTGGCTGTAGAACGGTTCCAACAGCTTGTAAAGCTGTTATATAAAGGATGTCGGCTATAAGACTCAAAATAGCGGCTGCAGAATGGTTCCACCAGCCTGAATAGCTGTTATATAAAGGATGGCGGCTAAAGGTCTCACAATGGTGGCTGTAAATTGGTTCCAGAAGTTTGTATAGCTTTTATATATAGGATGGCGGCTATAAGACTCAAAATGGCGGCTGTATAATGGTTCAAGTAGCTTGTAAAGCTGTTCTATAAAGAATGGCGGCTAAATGTCTCACAATGGTGACTGTAGAACGGTTCGAGCAGCTTGTAAAGCTGTTATATAAAGGATGTGGGGTATAAGACTCAAAATGGCGGCTGCAGAATGGTTCAAGCAGCTTGTATAGCTGTTATATAAAGGATGGCGGCTATAAGACTTAAATGGCGGCTGTAGAATGGTTCAAGAAGCTTGTATAGCTGTAATATAGAGGATGGCGGCTATAAGTCTAGAAATGATGGGTGTAGAACGGTTAGAGCAGCTTGTTTAGATGTTATATAAAGGATGGCTGCTAATGGTGGCTGTAGATCGGTTCCAGCAGCTTGTATAGCTAATATATAAAAGATGGCGGCTATAAGACTCAAAATGGGGGCTGCGGAATGGTTCAAGCAGCTTGTATATCTGTTATACAAAGGATGGCGGCTATAAGACTCAAAATGGCGTCTGTAGAATAGTTCAAGCAGCTTGTATAGCATTTATATGGCAGCTTGTATAGCTTTTATATAAAGGATAGCGGCTATAAGACTCAAAATGGGGGCTGCAGAATGGTTCAAGCAGCTTGTGTAGCTGTTATATAAAGGATGGCGGCTATAAGACTCAAAATGGCGGCTGTAGAATAGTTCCAGCAGCTTGTACAGCTTTTATATGGCAGCTTGTATATCTTTTATATAAAGGATAGCGGCTATAAGACTCAAAATGGCGGCTGTAGAATAGTTCCAGCAGCTTGGTTAGCTTTTATATGGCAGCTTGTATAGCTGTTATATAAAGGATAGCGGCTATAAGACTCAAAATGGCGGCTTTAGAATGGTTCAAGCAGCTTGTATAACATTTATATGGCAGCTTGTATAGCAATTATATAAAGTATAGCGGCTATAAGACCCAAAATGTCAGCTGCATTTTTCCAGTAGCTTGTATAGCTGTTATATAAAGGATGGCGGCTAAAAGACTCAAAATGGCGGCTTTAGAATGGTTCCAGCAGCTTGTCTAGCCATTATATAAAGGATGGCGGCTATAAGTCTCAAAATGGCGGCTGTAGAATGGTTCCAGCAGCTTGTATAGCTAATATATAAAAGATGGCGGCTATAAGACTCAAAATGGGGGCTGCAGAATGGTTCAAGCAGCTTGTATAGCATTTATATGGCAGCTTGTATAGCTTTTATATAAAGGATAGCGGCTATAAGACTCAAAATGGGGGCTGCAGAATGGTTCAAGCAGCTTGTATAGCATTTATATGGCAGCTTGTATAGCTTTTATATAAAGGATAGCGGCTATAAGACTCAAAATGGGGGCTGCAGAATGGTTCAAGCAGCTTGTATAGCTGTTATATAAAGGATGGCGGCTATAAGAATCAAAATGGCGGCTTTAGAATAGTTCATGCAGCTTGTATAGCATTTATATGGCAGCTTGTATAGCAGTTATATAAAGTATAGCGGCTATAAGACCCAAAACGTCAGCTGCATTTTTCCAGTAGCTTGTATAGCTGTTATATAAAGGATGGCGGCTTTAGGACTCCAAATGGCGACTGTTTAATAGTTCCAGCAGCTTGTATAGCTTTTATATGGCAGCTTGTGTATTTGTTATATAAAGGATAGCGGCAATAAGATTCAAAATGGCGGCCTTAGAATGGTTCCAGTAGCTTGTATAGCTATTATATAAAGGATGGCGGCTATAAGTCTCAAAATGGTGGCTGTAGATCGGTTCCAGCAGTTTGTATAACTGTTATATAAAGGATGGCGGCTATAAGACTCAAAATGGCGGCGGTAGAATGGTTGCAGCTGGTATATAAAGGATGTCGGCTACAAGATTAAAAATGGCGGCTGTAGAATGGTTCCAGCTGCTTGTATAGCTGTTATATAAATAAATAAATATATAAATAAATGGCGGCGGTAGAATGGTTGGAGCTGTTATATAAAGGATGGCGGCTATAAGACTCCATATGGCGACTGTTTAATAGTTCCAGCAGCTTGTATAGCTTTTATATGGCAGCTTGTGTATTTGTTACATAAAGGATAGCGGCAATAAGATTCAAAATGGCGGCTTTAGAATGGTTCCAGTAGCTTGTATAGATATTATATAAAGGATGGCGGCTATAAGTCTCAAAATGGTGGCTGTTGAACGGTTCCAGCAGTTTGTATAACTGTTATATAAAGGATGGCGGCTAGAAGACTCAAAATGGCGGCGGTGGGATGGTTGCTGCTGGTATATAAAGGATGTCGGCTACAAGATTAAAAATGAAGTAAGTAAGTCGTCTCGCCGACTTAGGTATACCATACACCAGTAAAACAAATATTTCAAATTTGTAATAACAAATGCATTTGCCTATTTTAATAAAGTTCTGTTCACATGCTTTTACAAGCATATCTTAGTATCTCGCTCACTCATGCATTTGAGCACCCTAGCGCCCCACCCGGCAACGGCCAACTCCGGCCTTATGGAAAAACGGTTTTATGCATAACTTGGCTATTTTTTGTCCGATTTTGATCAAATTTAGTATTTTGCTGGATATTAGTATCAATTTCAAGTGTGCCAAATTTGATTCCACAAGGTGAAAAATTACGGGAGATAATCGAGTTTTTCAAATTTCGGGGGCGGAAAGGGGCGTGGCAAAATCTTTATAATTACAAAATGAGCGTATTTACTAAGCAAATATACATACCAAATATGGTGTCTATAGCTGCAATAGTTTTTGAGATAAACGTTTTTTTGAATTCCGGGGGCGGAAAGGGGCGTGGCAAAATCTTTATAATTACAAAATGTGCGCATTTACTAAGCAAATATACATACCAAATATGGTGTCTCTAGCTGCAATAGTTTTTGAGATAAACGTTTTTTTGAATTGCGGGGGCGGAAAGGGGCGTGGCAAAAATTTGAAACAAACTCGATCACTCTACATACCACACGAGCCTACATTTCAAATTTGGTGGCTCTATCTCTTATAGTCTCCGAGAACTAGGCGTTCATACGGACGGACAGACGGACAGACGGACAGACGGACGGACGGACAGACGGACGGACAGACGGACATGGCTAAATCGACTCGGCTGTTGATACTGATCAAGAATATATATACTTTATGGGGTCGGAAATGCTTCCTTCTGCCTGTTACATACATTTTGGCGACTTTAATATACCATTTCACCCTATGGGTGTATGGTATAAAAATGGCGGCTGTAGAATGGTTCCAGCTGCTTGTATAGCTGTTATATAAAGGATGGCGGCTATAAGGCTCAAAATGGCGGCGGCAGAATGGTTGCAGCTGTTATATAAAGGATGGAGGCTATAAGACTCAAAATGGCGGCTGTAGAATGACTCCAGCAGCTTGTATAACTGTTACATATAGTTTGGCGGCTACTGTAGAACTTTTCCATCAGCTTTTATAGTTGTTATATAAAGGATGGCGGCTGTAGAATAGTTTGGCGGCTACTGTAGAACTTTTCCAGCAGCTTGTATAGCTATTATATAAAGAATGGCGGCTATAAGTCTCAAAATGGTGGCTGTAGAACGGTTCCAACAGCTTGTAAAGCTGTTATATAAAGGATGTCGGCTATAAGACTCAAAATGGCGGCTGCAGAATGGTTCCACCAGCCTGAATAGCTGTTATATAAAGGATGGCGGCTAAAGGTCTCACAATGGTGGCTGTAAATTGGTTCCAGAAGTTTGTATAGCTTTTATATATAGGATGGCGGCTATAAGACTCAAAATGGCGGCTGTATAATGGTTCAAGTAGCTTGTAAAGCTGTTCTATAAAGAATGGCGGCTAAATGTCTCACAATGGTGACTGTAGAACGGTTCGAGCAGCTTGTAAAGCTGTTATATAAAGGATGTGGGGTATAAGACTCAAAATGGCGGCTGCAGAATGGTTCAAGCAGCTTGTATAGCTGTTATATAAAGGATGGCGGCTATAAGACTTAAATGGCGGCTGTAGAATGGTTCAAGAAGCTTGTATAGCTGTAATATAGAGGATGGCGGCTATAAGTCTAGAAATGATGGGTGTAGAACGGTTAGAGCAGCTTGTTTAGATGTTATATAAAGGATGGCTGCTAATGGTGGCTGTAGATCGGTTCCAGCAGCTTGTATAGCTAATATATAAAAGATGGCGGCTATAAGACTCAAAATGGGGGCTGCGGAATGGTTCAAGCAGCTTGTATATCTGTTATACAAAGGATGGCGGCTATAAGACTCAAAATGGCGTCTGTAGAATAGTTCAAGCAGCTTGTATAGCATTTATATGGCAGCTTGTATAGCTTTTATATAAAGGATAGCGGCTATAAGACTCAAAATGGGGGCTGCAGAATGGTTCAAGCAGCTTGTGTAGCTGTTATATAAAGGATGGCGGCTATAAGACTCAAAATGGCGGCTGTAGAATAGTTCCAGCAGCTTGTACAGCTTTTATATGGCAGCTTGTATATCTTTTATATAAAGGATAGCGGCTATAAGACTCAAAATGGCGGCTGTAGAATAGTTCCAGCAGCTTGGTTAGCTTTTATATGGCAGCTTGTATAGCTGTTATATAAAGGATAGCGGCTATAAGACTCAAAATGGCGGCTTTAGAATGGTTCAAGCAGCTTGTATAACATTTATATGGCAGCTTGTATAGCAATTATATAAAGTATAGCGGCTATAAGACCCAAAATGTCAGCTGCATTTTTCCAGTAGCTTGTATAGCTGTTATATAAAGGATGGCGGCTATAAGACTCAAAATGGCGGCTGCAGAATGGTTCCAGCAATTTGTATAGCTGTTATATAAAGAATGGTGGAAAAAGGTCTCAAAATGGAGGCTGTAGATCGGTTCCAGCAGTTAGTATAGCTATTATATAAAGGATGGCGGCTATAAGACTCAAAATGGCGGCTGTAGAATAGTTCAAGCAGCTTGTATAGCTGTTATATAAAGGATGGCGGCTAAAAGATTTAAAATGGTGGGTGTAGAATAGTTCCAGCGGCTCGTATAGCTATGGCAGATTGTGTAGCTTTTATATAAAGGATAGCGGCTATAAGATCAAAATGGCGACTGTTGAATAGTTCCAGCAGCTTTTATATGGCAGCTTGTATATTTGTTATATAAAGGATAGCGGCTATAAGATTCAAAATGGCGGCTTTAGAATGGTTCCAGCAGCTTTTATAGCTATTATATAAAGAATGGCGGCTATAAGTCTCAAAATGGTGGCTGTAGAACGGTTCCAACAGCTTGTAAAGCTGTTATATAAAGGATGTCGGCTATAAGACTCAAAATGGCGGCTGCAGAATGGTTCCACCAGCCTGAATAGCTGTTATATAAAGGATGGCGGCTAAAGGTCTCACAATGGTGGCTGTAAATTGGTTCCAGAAGTTTGTATAGCTTTTATATATAGGATGGCGGCTATAAGACTCAAAATGGCGGCTGTATAATGGTTCAAGTAGCTTGTAAAGCTGTTCTATAAAGAATGGCGGCTAAATGTCTCACAATGGTGACTGTAGAACGGTTCGAGCAGCTTGTAAAGCTGTTATATAAAGGATGTGGGGTATAAGACTCAAAATGGCGGCTGCAGAATGGTTCAAGCAGCTTGTATAGCTGTTATATAAAGGATGGCGGCTATAAGACTTAAATGGCGGCTGTAGAATGGTTCAAGAAGCTTGTATAGCTGTAATATAGAGGATGGCGGCTATAAGTCTAGAAATGATGGGTGTAGAACGGTTAGAGCAGCTTGTTTAGATGTTATATAAAGGATGGCTGCTAATGGTGGCTGTAGATCGGTTCCAGCAGCTTGTATAGCTAATATATAAAAGATGGCGGTTATAAGACTCAAAATGGGGGCTGCGGAATGGTTCAAGCAGCTTGTATATCTGTTATACAAAGGATGGCGGCTATAAGACTCAAAATGGCGTCTGTAGAATAGTTCAAGCAGCTTGTATAGCATTTATATGGCAGCTTGTATAGCTTTTATATAAAGGATAGCGGCTATAAGACTCAAAATGGGGGGCTGCAGAATGGTTCAAGCAGCTTGTGTAGCTGTTATATAAAGGATGGCGGCTATAAGACTCAAAATGGCGGCTGTAGAATAGTTCCAGCAGCTTGTACAGCTTTTATATGGCAGCTTGTATATCTTTTATATAAAGGATAGCGGCTATAAGACTCAAAATGGCGGCTGTAGAATAGTTCCAGCAGCTTGGTTAGCTTTTATATGGCAGCTTGTATAGCTGTTATATAAAGGATAGCGGCTATAAGACTCAAAATGGCGGCTTTAGAATGGTTCAAGCAGCTTGTATAACATTTATATGGCAGCTTGTATAGCAGTTATATAAAGTATAGCGGCTATAAGACCCAAAATGTCAGCTGCATTTTTCCAGTAGTTTGTATAGCTGTTATATAAAGGATGGCGGCTATAAGACTCAAAATGGCGGCTGCAGAATGGTTCCAGCAACTTGTATAGCTGTTATATAAAGAATGGTGGAAAAAGGTCTCAAAATGGAGGCTGTAGATCGGTTCCAGCAGTTAGTATAGCTATTATATAAAGGATGGCGGCTATAAGACTCAAAATGGCGGCTGTAGAATAGTTCAAGCAGCTTGTATAGCTGTTATATAAAGGATGGCGGCTAAAAGATTTAAAATGGTGGGTGTAGAATAGTTCCAGCGGCTCGTATAGCTATGGCAGATTTTGTAGCTTTTATATAAAGGATAGCGGCTATAAGATCAAAATGGCGACTGTTGAATAGTTCCAGCAGCTTTTATATGGCAGCTTGTAAATTTGTTATATAAAGGATAGCGGCTATAAGATTCAAAATGGCGGCTTTAGAATGGTTCCAGCAGCTTGCATAGCTATTATATAAAAGATGTCGGCTATAAGTCTCAAAGTGGTGGCTGTAGAACGGTTCCAGCAGCTTGTAAAGCTGTTATATAAACGATGTCGGCAATAAGACTCAAAATGGCGGCTGTAGAATGGTTCCAGCAGCCTGAATAGCTTTTATATACAGGATGGCGGCTGTAAAATGGTTTCAGCAGCTTGTACAGCTGTTATATAAAGAATTTCGGCTAAAACACTAAAATTGTTGGCTGTAGAATGGTTCCAGCAGCTTGTGTAGCTTTTATAAAACGAATGGCGGCTATAAGACTTAAAATGTGCGCTGTAGAATTTTTACAGCAGCTCGTGTAGCTGTTATATAGAGGATGGCGGCTATAAGACTCAAAATCGCGGCTTTGGAATGATTCCAGCAGCTTGTACAGCTGTTATGTAAAGTATAGCGGCTATAAGACTCAAAATGGCGTTTATAGAATGGTTTCAGCAGCTACTATAGCTGTTATATAACGGATGGCCGCTGTAAGACTCAAAAAGTCAGTTGAATTTTTCCAGTAGCTAGTATAGCTGTTATAGAAAGGATGGCGGCTATAAGACTCAAAATGGCGGCTATTGAATGGTTCCAGCAGCTTGTCTAGCCATTATATAAAGGATGGCGGCTATAAGTCTCAAAATGGCGGCTGTAGAATGGTTCCACAAGCTTGTATAGCTAATATATAAAAGATGGCGTCTATAAGACTCAAAATGGGGGCTGCAGAATTGTTCAAGCAGCTTGTATAGCATTTATATGGCAGCTTGTATAGATTTTATATAAAAGATGGCGGCTATAAGACTCAAAATGGGGGCGGCAGAATGGATCAAGCAGCTTGTATAGCTGTTATATAAAGGATGGCGGCTATAAGACTCAAAATGGCGGCTGCAGAATGGTTCAAGCCGAGTGTATAGCTATTATGTAAAGGATGGCTGCTATAAATCTCAAAATTGCGGCTGTAGAACGGTTCGAGCCGCAGGTATAGCAGTTATATAAAGTATAGCGGCTATAAGACCCAAAATGTCAGCTGCATTTTTCCAGTAGCTTGTATAGCTGTTATATAAAGGATGGCGGCTATAAGACTCAAAATGGCGGCTGCAGAATGGTTCCAGCAACTTGTATAGCTCTTATATAAAGAATGGTGGAAAAGGGTCTCAAAATGGTGGCTGTAGATCGGTTCCAGCAGTTAGTATAGCTATTATATAAAGGATGGCGGCTATTGGACTCAAAATGGCGGCGGTAGAATGGTTGCAGCTGGTATATTAAGGATGTCGGCTACAAGATTAAAAATGGCGGCTGTAGAATGGTTCCAGCTGCTTGTATAGCTGTTATATAAAGGATGGCGGCTATAAGACTCAAAATGGCGGCTGTAGAATAGTTCCAGCAGCTCGTATAGCTATTATATAAAGGATGGCGGCTATAAGACTCAAAATGGCGGCTGTAGAATTGTTCTGTTATAGCTGTTATATAAAGGATGGCGGCTATAAGACTCAAAATGGCGGCTGCAGAATGGTTCCAGCAACTTGTATAGCTCTTATATAAAGAATGGTGGAAAAGGGTCTCAAAATGGTGGCTGTAGATCGGTTCCAGCAGTTAGTATAGCTATTATATAAAGGATGGCGGCTATAGGACTCAAAATGGCGACTGTTGAATAGTTCCAGCAGCTTTTATATGGCAGCTTGTATATTTGTTATATAAAGGATAGCGGCTATAAGATTCAAAATGGCGGCTTTAGAATGGTTCCAGCAGCTTGTATAGCTATTATATAAAAGATGTCGGCTATAAGTCTCAAAGTGGTGGCTGTAGAACGGTTCCAGCAGCTTGTAAAGCTGTTATATAAACGATGTCGGCTATAAGACTCAAAATGGCGGCTGTAGAATGGTTCCAGCAGCCTGAATAGCTTTTATATACAGGATGGCGGCTGTTGAATTGTTTCAGCAGCTTGTACAGCTGTTATATAAAGAATTTCGGCTAAAACACTAAAAATGTTGTCTGTAGAATGGTTCCAGCAGCTTGTGTAGCTTTTATAAAACGAATGGCGGCTATAAGACTTAAAATGTGCGCTGTAGAATTTTTACAGCAGCTCGTGTAGCTGTTATATAGAGGATGGCGGCTATTAGACTCAAAATCGCGGCTTTGGAATGATTCCAGCAGCTTGTACAGCTGTTTTATAAAGGATTTCGGCTAAAACACTAAAAATGGCGGCTGTTGAATGGTTCAAGAAGCTTGTATAGCTGTAATATAAAGGATGGCGGCTATAAACCTAGAAATGATGGCTGTAGAACGGTTAGAGCAGCTTGTTTAGATGTTATATAACGAATGGCTGCTAATGGTGGCTGTAGATCTGTTCCAGCAGTTTGTATAGATGTTATATAAAGGATGGCGACTACAAGACTCAAAATGGTGGCTGTAGAATAGTTCAAGCAGCGTGCATAGCTGGTATATAAAGAATGGCGGATAAAGGTATCAAAATGGTGGCAGTAGAATGGTTCCAGAAGCTTGTATAGCTAATATATAAAAGATGGCGTCTATAAGACTCAAAATGGGGGCTGCAGAATTGTTCAAGCAGCTTGTATAGCATTTATATGGCAGCTTGTATAGATTTTATATAAAGGATAGCGGCTATAAGACTCAAAATGGGGGCTGCAGAATGGTTCAAGCAGCTTGTATAGCTGTTATATAAAGGATGGCGGCTATAAGACTCAAAATGGCGGCTTTAGAATAGTTCATGCAGCTTGTATAGCATTTATATGGCAGCTTGTATAGCAGTTATATAAAGTATAGCGGCTATAAGACCCAAAACGTCAGCTGCATTTTTCCAGTAGCTTGTATAGCTGTTATATAAAGGATGGCGGCTATAAGACTCAAAATGGCGGCTGCAGAATGGTTCCAGCAGCGTGCATAGCTGGTATATAAAGAATGGCGGATAAAGGTATCAAAATGGTGGCAGTAGATCGGTTCCAACAGTTAGAATAGCTATTATATAAAAGAAGGGGGCTATAAGATTCAAAATGGCGGCTTAAGAACGGTTCCAGCAACTTGTTTAGCTGTTATATAAAGGATGGCGGCTGTAAGATTCAAAATGGTGGCTGTAGAATAATTCCAATTATATTAAGGATGGCGGCTATAAGACTCAAAATGGCGGCTGCATTTTTTCAGTAGCTTGTATAGCTGTTATATAAAGGATGGCGGCTATAAGACTCAAAATGGCGGCTGCAGAATGGTTCCAGCAACTTGGATAGCTGTTATATAAAGAATGGTGGAAATGGTCTCAAAATGGAGGCTGTAGATCGGTTCCGGCAGTTAGTATAGCTATTATATAAAGAATGGCGGCTATAGGACTCCAAATGGCGACTGTTTAATAGTTCCAGCAGCTTGTATAGCTTTTATATGGCAGCTTGTGTATTTGTTATATAAAGGATAGCGGCAATAAGATTCAAAATGGCGGCCTTAGAATGGTTCCAGTAGCTTGTATAGCTATTATATAAAGGATGGCGGCTATAAGTCTCAAAATGGTGGCTGTAGAACGGTTCCAGCGTCTTGTAAAGGTGTTATATAAAGGATAGCGGCAAAAGGTCTCACAATGGTGGCTGTAGATCGGTTCCAGCAGTTTGTATAACTGTTATATAAAGGATGGCGGCTATAAGACTCAAAATGGCGGCGGTAGAATGGTTGCAGCTGGTATATAAAGGATGTCGGCTACAAGATTAAAAATGGCGGCTGTAGAATGGTTCCAGCTGCTTGTATAGCTGTTATATAAATAAATAAATATATAAATAAATGGCGGCGGTAGAATGGTTGGAGCTGTTATATAAAGGATGGAGGCTATAAGACTCAAAATGGCGGCTGTAGAATGGTCACAGCAGCTTGTATAACTGTTACATATAGTTTGGCGGCTACTGTAGATCTTTTCCAGCAGCTTTTATAGTTGTTATATAAAGGATGGCGGCTGTAGAATGGTTTCAGCAGCTTGTACAGCTGTTTTATAAAGGATTTCGGCTAAAACACTAAAAATGGCGGCTGTAGAATGGTTCCAGCAGCTTGTATAGCTTTTATATAAAGTATGGCGGCTATAAGACTTAAAATGTGCGCTGTAGAATTTTTACAGCAGCTCATGTAGCTGTTATATAGAGGATGGCGGCTATAAGACTCAAAATCGCGGCTTTGGAATGATTCCAGCAGCTTGTACAGCTGTTATATAAAGTATAGCGGCTATAAGACTCAAAATGGCGTTTATAGAATGGTTTCAGCAGCGACTATAGCTGTTATATAACGGATGGCCGCTGTAAGACTCAAAAAGTCAGTTGAATTTTTCCAGTAGCTAGTATAGCTGTTATAGAAAGGACGGCGGCTATAAGACTCAAAATGGCGGCTATAGAATGGTTCCAGCAGCTAGTATAGCTGTTATATAAAGGATGGCGGCTATTAGACTAAAATTGGCGGCTGTAGAATAGTTCCAGCAGCTTGTATAGCTTTTATATCGCAGCATGTATAGCTTTTATATAAAGGATAGCGGCTTTAAGATTCAAAATAGCGGCTTTAGAATGGTTCCAGTAGCTTGTATAGCTATTATATAAAGAATGGCGGCTACGGTTCCAACAGCTTGTAAAGCTGTTATATAAACGATGTCGGCTATAAGACTCAAAATGGCGGCTGCAGAATGGTTCCAGCAGCCTGAATAGCTGTTATATAAAGGATGGCGGCTAAAGGTCTCACAATGGTGGCTGTAAATTGGTTCCAGAAGTTTGTATAGCTTTTATATATAGGATGGCGGCTATAAGACTCAAAATGGCGGCTGCAGAATGGTTCAAGCCGAGTGTATAGCTATTTCGTAAAGGATGGCTGCTATAAGTCTCAAAATTGTGGCTGTAGAACGGTTCGAGCCGCAGGTATAGCAGTTATATAAAGTATAGCGGCTATAAGACCCAAAATGTCCGCTGCATTTTTCCAGTAGCTTGTATAGCTGTTATATAAAGGATGGCGGCTATAAGACTCAAAATGGCGGCTGCAGAATGGTTCCAGCAACTTGTATAGCTCTTATATAAAGAATGGTGGAAAAGGGTCTCAAAATGGTGGCTGTAGATCGGTTCCAGCAGTTAGTATAGCTATTATATAAAGGATGGCGGCTATAGGACTCAAAATGGCGGCGGTAGAATGGTTGCAGCTGGTATATAAAGGATGTCGGCTACAATATTAAAAATGGCGGCTGTAGAATGGTTCCAGCTGCTTGTATAGCTGTTATATAAAGGATGGCGGCTATAAGACTCAAAATGGCGGCTGTAGAATAGTTTCAGCAGCTCGTTTAGCTATTATATAAAGGATGGCGGCTATAAGACTCAAAATGGCGGCTGTAGAATAGTTCCAGCAGCTTGTATAGCTTTTATATGGCAGCTTGTATAGCTTTTATATAAAGGATAGCGGCTATAAGACTCAAAATGGCGGCTGCAGAATGGTTCAAGCCGAGTGTATAGCTATTATGTAAAGGATGGTTGCTATAGGTCTCAAAATTGTGGCTGTAGAACGGTTCGAGCCGCAGGTATAGCAGTTATATAAAGTATAGCGGCTATAAGACCCAAAATGTCAGCTGCATTTTTCCAGTAGCTTGTATAGCTGTTATATAAAGGATGGCGGCTATAGGACTCAAAATGGCGGCTGCAGAATGGTTCCAGCAACTTGTATAGCTGTTATATAAAGAATGGTGGAAAAGGGTCTCAAAATGGTGGCTGTAGATCGGTTCCAGCAGTTAGTATAGCTATTATATAAAGGATGGCGGCTATAGGACTCAAAATGGCGGCGGTAGAATGGTTGCAGCTGGTATATAAAGGATGTCGGCTACAATATTAAAAATGGCGGCTGTAGAATGGTTCCAGCTGCTTGTATAGCTGTTATATAAAGGATGGCGGCTATAAGACTCAAAATGGCGGCTGTAGAATAGTTTCAGCAGCTCGTTTAGCTATTATATAAAGGATGGCGGCTATAAGACTCAAAATGGCGGCTGTAGAATAGTTCCAGCAGCTTGTATAGCTTTTATATGGCAGCTTGTATAGCTTTTATATAAAGGATAGCGGCTATAAGACTCAAAATGGCGGCTGCAGAATGGTTCAAGCCGAGTGTATAGCTATTATGTAAAGGATGGTTGCTATAGGTCTCAAAATTGTGGCTGTAGAACGGTTCGAGCCGCAGGTATAGCAGTTATATAAAGTATAGCGGCTATAAGACCCAAAATGTCAGCTGCATTTTTCCAGTAGCTTGTATAGCTGTTATATAAAGGATGGCGGCTATAGGACTCAAAATGGCGGCTGCAGAATGGTTCCAGCAACTTGTATAGCTGTTATATAAAGAATGGTGGAAAAGGGTCTCAAAATGGTGTCTGTAGATCGGTTCCAGCAGTTAGTATAGCTATTATATAAAGGATGGCGGCTATAGGACTCAAAATGGCGACTGTTGAATAGTTCCAGCAGCTTGTATAGCTTTTATATGGCAGCTTGTATATTTGTTATATAAAGGATAGCGGCTATAAGACTCAAAATGGCGGCTATTGAATGGTTCCAGCAGCTAGTATAGCTGTTATATAAAGGATGGCGGCTATAAGACTCAAAATGGCGGCTTTAGAATGGTTCCAGCAGCTTGTCTAGCCATTATATAAAGGATGGCGGCTATAAGTCTCAAAATGGCGGCTGTAGAATGGTTCCAGAGCTTGTATAGCTAATATATAAAAGATGGCGTCTATAAGACTCAAAATGGGGGCTGCAGAATTGTTCAAGCAGCTTGTATAGCATTTATATGGCAGCTTGTATAGATTTTATATAAAGGATAGCGGCTATAAGACTCAAAATGGGGGCTGCAGAATGGTTCAAGCAGCTTGTATAGCTGTTATATAAAGGATGGCGGCTATAAGACTCAAAATGGCGGCTTTAGAATAGTTCATGCAGCTTGTATAGCATTTATATGGCAGCTTGTATAGCAGTTATATAAAGTATAGCGGCTATAAGACCCAAAACGTCAGCTGCATTTTTCCAGTAGCTTGTATAGCTGTTATATAAAGGATGGCGGCTATAAGACTCAAAATGGCGGCTGCAGAATGGTTCCAGCAGCGTGCATAGCTGGTATATAAAGAATGGCGGATAAAGGTATCAAAATGGTGGCAGTAGATCGGTTCCAACAGTTAGAATAGCTATTATATAAAAGAAGGGGGCTATAAGATTCAAAATGGCGGTTTAAGAACGGTTCCAGCAACTTGTTTAGCTGTTATATAAAGGATGGCGGCTGTAAGATTCAAAATGGTGGCTGCAGAATAATTCCAATTATATTAAGGATGGCGGCTATAAGACTCAAAATGGCGGCTGCATTTTTTCAGTAGCTTGTATAGCTGTTATATAAAGGATGGCGGCTATAAGACTCAAAATGGCGGCTGCAGAATGGTTCCAGCAACTTGTATAGCTGTTATATAAAGAATGGTGGAAATGGTCTCAAAATGGAGGCTGTAGATCGGTTCCGGCAGTTAGTATAGCTATTATATAAAGAATGGCGGCTATAGGACTCCAAATGGCGACTGTTTAATAGTTCCAGCAGCTTGTATAGCTTTTATATGGCAGCTTGTGTATTTGTTATATAAAGGATAGCGGCAATAAGATTCAAAATGGCGGCCTTAGAATGGTTCCAGTAGCTTGTATAGCTATTATATAAAGGATGGCGGCTATAAGTCTCAAAATGGTGGCTGTAGAACGGTTCCAGCGTCTTGTAAAGGTGTTATATAAAGGATAGCGGCAAAAGGTCTCACAATGGTGGCTGTAGATCGGTTCCAGCAGTTTGTATAACTGTTATATAAAGGATGGCGGCTATAAGACTCAAAATGGCGGCGGTAGAATGGTTGCAGCTGGTATATAAAGGATGTCGGCTACAAGATTAAAAATGGCGGCTGTAGAATGGTTCCAGCTGCTTGTATAGCTGTTATATAAATAAATAAATATATAAATAAATGGCGGCGGTAGAATGGTTGGAGCTGTTATATAAAGGATGGAGGCTATAAGACTCAAAATGGCGGCTGTAGAATGGTCACAGCAGCTTGTATAACTGTTACATATAGTTTGGCGGCTACTGTAGATCTTTTCCAGCAGCTTTTATAGTTGTTATATAAAGGATGGCGGCTGTAGAATGGTTTCAGCAGCTTGTACAGCTGTTTTATAAAGGATTTCGGCTAAAACACTAAAAATGGCGGCTGTAGAATGGTTCCAGCAGCTTGTATAGCTTTTATATAAAGTATGGCGGCTATAAGACTTAAAATGTGCGCTGTAGAATTTTTACAGCAGCTCATGTAGCTGTTATATAGAGGATGGCGGCTATAAGACTCAAAATCGCGGCTTTGGAATGATTCCAGCAGCTTGTACAGCTGTTATATAAAGTATAGCGGCTATAAGACTCAAAATGGCGTTTATAGAATGGTTTCAGCAGCGACTATAGCTGTTATATAACGGATGGCCGCTGTAAGACTCAAAAAGTCAGTTGAATTTTTCCAGTAGCTAGTATAGCTGTTATAGAAAGGACGGCGGCTATAAGACTCAAAATGGCGGCTATAGAATGGTTCCAGCAGCTAGTATAGCTGTTATATAAAGGATGGCGGCTATTAGACTAAAATTGGCGGCTGTAGAATAGTTCCAGCAGCTTGTATAGCTTTTATATCGCAGCATGTATAGCTTTTATATAAAGGATAGCGGCTTTAAGATTCAAAATAGCGGCTTTAGAATGGTTCCAGTAGCTTGTATAGCTATTATATAAAGAATGGCGGCTACGGTTCCAACAGCTTGTAAAGCTGTTATATAAACGATGTCGGCTATAAGACTCAAAATGGCGGCTGCAGAATGGTTCCAGCAGCCTGAATAGCTGTTATATAAAGGATGGCGGCTAAAGGTCTCACAATGGTGGCTGTAAATTGGTTCCAGAAGTTTGTATAGCTTTTATATATAGGATGGCGGCTATAAGACTCAAAATGGCGGCTGCAGAATGGTTCAAGCCGAGTGTATAGCTATTATGTAAAGGATGGCTGCTATAAGTCTCAAAATTGTGGCTGTAGAACGGTTCGAGCCGCAGGTATAGCAGTTATATAAAGTATAGCGGCTATAAGACCCAAAATGTCAGCTGCATTTTTCCAGTAGCTTGTATAGCTGTTATATAAAGGATGGCGGCTATAAGACTCAAAATGGCGGCTGCAGAATGGTTCCAGCAACTTGTATAGCTCTTATATAAAGAATGGTGGAAAAGGGTCTCAAAATGGTGGCTGTAGATCGGTTCCAGCAGTTAGTATAGCTATTATATAAAGGATGGCGGCTATAGGACTCAAAATGGCGGCGGTAGAATGGTTGCAGCTGGTATATAAAGGATGTCGGCTACAATATTAAAAATGGCGGCTGTAGAATGGTTCCAGCTGCTTGTATAGCTGTTATATAAAGGATGGCGGCTATAAGACTCAAAATGGCGGCTGTAGAATAGTTTCAGCAGCTCGTTTAGCTATTATATAAAGGATGGCGGCTATAAGACTCAAAATGGCGGCTGTAGAATAGTTCCAGCAGCTTGTATAGTTTTTATATGGCAGCTTGTATAGCTTTTATATAAAGGATAGCGGCTATAAGACTCAAAATGGCGGCTGCAGAATGGTTCAAGCCGAGTGTATAGCTATTATGTAAAGGATGGCTGCTATAAGTCTCAAAATTGTGGCTGTAGAACGGTTCGAGCCGCAGGTATAGCAGTTATATAAAGTATAGCGGCTATAAGACCCAAAATGTCAGCTGCATTTTTCCAGTAGCTTGTATAGCTGTTATATAAAGGATGGCGGCTATAAGACTCAAAATGGCGGCTGCAGAATGGTTCCAGCAACTTGTATAGCTCTTATATAAAGAATGGTGGAAAAGGGTCTCAAAATGGTGGCTGTAGATCGGTTCCAGCAGTTAGTATAGCTATTATATAAAGGATGGCGGCTATAGGACTCAAAATGGCGACTGTTGAATAGTTCCAGCAGCTTGTATAGCTTTTATATGGCAGCTTGTATATTTGTTATATAAAGGATAGCGGCTATAAGATTCAAAATGGCGGCTTTAGAATGGTTCCAGCAGCTTGTATAGCTATTATATAAAAGATGTCGGCTATAAGTCTCAAAGTGGTGGCTGTAGAACGGTTCCAGCAGCTTGTAATCCTGTTATATAAACGATGTCGGCTATAAGACTCAAAATGGCGGCTGTAGAATGGTTCCAGCAGCCTGAATAGCTTTTATATACAGGATGGCGGCTGTAGAATTGTTTCAGCAGCTTGTACAGCTGTTATATAAAGAATTTCGGCTAAAACACTAAAAATGTTGTCTGTAGAATGGTTCCAGCAGCTTGTATAGCTTTTATATAAAGAATGGCGGCTATAAGACTTAAAATGTGCGCTGTAGAATTTTTACAGCAGCTCGTGTAGCTGTTATATAGAGGATGGCGGCTATAAGACTCAAAATCGCGGTTTTGGAATGATTCCAGCAGCTTGTACAGCTGTTATATAAAGTATAGCGGCTATAAGACTCAAAATGGCGTTTATAGAATGGTTTCAGCAGCTACTATAGCTGTTATGTAACGGATGGCCGCTGTAAGACTCGCAAAGTCAGTTGAATTTTTCCAGTAGCTAGTATAGCTGTTATAGAAAGGATGGCGGCTATAAGACTCAAAATGGCGGCTATTGAATGGTTCCAGCAGCTAGTATAGCTGTTATATAAAGGATGGCGGCTATAAGACTCAAAATGGCGGCTTTAGAATGGTTCCAGCAGCTTGTCTAGCCATTATATAAAGGATGGCGGCTATAAGTCTCAAAATGGCGGCTGTAGAATGGTTCCAGAAGCTTGTATAGCTAATATATAAAAGATGGCGTCTATAAGACTCAAAATGGGGGCTGCAGAATTGTTCAAGCAGCTTGTATAGCATTTATATGGCAGCTTGTATAGATTTTATATAAAGGATAGCGGCTATAAGACTCAAAATGGGGGCTGCAGAATGGTTCAAGCAGCTTGTATAGCTGTTATATAAAGGATGGCGGCTACAAGACTCAAAATGGCGGCTTTAGAATAGTTCATGCAGCTTGTATAGCATTTATATGGCAGCTTGTATAGCAGTTATATAAAGTATAGCGGCTATAAGACCCAAAACGTCAGCTGCATTTTTCCAGTAGCTTGTATAGCTGTTATATAAAGGATGGCGGCTATAAGACTCAAAATGGCGGCTGCAGAATGGTTCCAGCAGCTTGTAAAGCTGTTATATAGACGATGTCGGCTATAAGGGTCAAAATGGCGACTGTAGAATGGTTCCAGCAGCGTGCATAGCTGGTATATAAAGAATGGCGGATAAAGGTATCAAAATGGTGGCAATAGATCGGTTCCAACAGTTAGAATAGCTATTATATAAAAGAAGGGGGCTATAAGATTCAAAATGGCGGCTTAAGAACGGTTCCAGCAACTTGTTTAGCTGTTATATAAAGGATGGCGGCTATAAGATTCAAAATGGTGGCTGTAGAATAATTCCAATTATATTAAGGATGGCGGCTATAAGACTCAAAATGGCGGCTGCATTTTTTCAGTAGCTTGTATAGCTGTTATATAAAGGATGGCGGCTATAAGACTCAAAATGGCGGCTGCAGAATGGTTCCAGCAACTTGTATAGCTGTTATATAAAGAATGGTGGAAATGGTCTCAAAATGGAGGCTGTAGATCGGTTCCGGCAGTTAGTATAGCTATTATATAAAGAATGGCGGCTATAGGACTCCAAATGGCGACTGTTTAATAGTTCCAGCAGCTTGTATAGCTTTTATATGGCAGCTTGTGTATTTGTTATATAAAGGATAGCGGCAATAAGATTCAAAATGGCGGCCTTAGAATGGTTCCAGTAGCTTGTATAGCTATTATATAAAGGATGGCGGCTATAAGTCTCAAAATGGTGGCTGTAGAACGGTTCCAGCGTCTTGTAAAGGTGTTATATAAAGGATAGCGGCAAAAGGTCTCACAATGGTGGCTGTAGATCGGTTCCAGCAGTTTGTATAACTGTTATATAAAGGATGGCGGCTATAAGACTCAAAATGGCGGCGGTAGAATGTTTGCAGCTGGTATATAAAGGATGTCGGCTACAAGATTAAAAATGGCGGCTGTAGAATGGTTCCAGCTGCTTGTATAGCTGTTATATAAATAAATAAATATATAAATAAATGGCGGCGGTAGAATGGTTGGAGCTGTTATATAAAGGATGGAGGCTATAAGACTCAAAATGGCGGCTGTAGAATGGTCACAGCAGCTTGTATAACTGTTACATATAGTTTGGCGGCTACTGTAGATCTTTTCCAGCAGCTTTTATAGTTGTTATATAAAGGATGGCGGCTGTAGAATGGTTTCAGCAGCTTGTACAGCTGTTTTATAAAGGATTTCGGCTAAAACACTAAAAATGGCGGCTGTAGAATGGTTCCAGCAGCTTGTATAGCTTTTATGTAAAGTATGGCTATAAGACTTAAAATGTGCGCTGTAGAATTTTTACAGCAGCTCATGTAGCTGTTATATAGAGGATGGCGGCTATAAGACTCAAAATCGCGGCTTTGGAATGATTCCTGCAGCTTGTACAGCTGTTATATAAAGTATAGCGGCTATAAGACTCAAAATGGCGTTTATAGAATGGTTTCAGCAGCGACTATAGCTGTTATATAACGGATGGCCGCTGTAAGACTCAAAAAGTCAGTTGAATTTTTCCAGTAGCTAGTATAGCTGTTATAGAAAGGACGGCGGCTATAAGACTCAAAATGGCGGCTATAGAATGGTTCCAGCAGCTAGTATAGCTGTTATATAAAGGATGGCGGCTATTAGACTAAAATTGGCGGCTGTAGAATAGTTCCAGCAGCTTGTATAGCTTTTATATGGCAGCATGTATAGCTTTTATATAAAGGATAGCGGCTTTAAGATTCAAAATAGCGGCTTTAGAATGGTTCCAGTAGCTTGTATAGCTATTATATAAAGAATGGCGGCTACGGTTCCAACAGCTTGTAAAGCTGTTATATAAAGGATGTCGGCTATAAAACTCAAAATGGCGGCTGCAGAATGGTTCCAGCAGCCTGAATAGCTGTTATATAAAGGATGGCGGCTAAAGGTCTCACAATGGTGGCTGTAAATTGGTTCCAGAAGTTTGTATAGCTGTTATATAAAGGATGGCGGCTATAAGACTCAAAATGGCGGCTGCAGAATGGTTCCAGCAACTTGTATAGCTCTTATATAAAGAATGGTGGAAAAGGGTCTCAAAATGGTGGCTGTAGATCGGTTCCAGCAGTTAGTATAGCTATTATATAAAGGATGGCGGCTATAGGACTCAAAATGGCGGCGGTAGAATGGTTGCAGCTGGTATATAAAGGATGTCGGCTACAAGATTAAAAATGGCGGCTGTAGAATGGTTCCAGCTGCTTGTATAGCTGTTATATAAAGGATGGCGGCTATAAGACTCAAAATGGCGGCTGTAGAATATTTCCAGCAGCTCGTATAGCTATTATATAAAGGATGGCGGCTATAAGACTCAAAATGGCGGCTGTAGAATAGTTCCAGCAGCTTGTATAGCTTTTATATGGCAGCTTGTATAGCTTTTATATAAAGGATAGAGGCTATAAGACTCAAAATGGCGGCTGCAGAATGGTTCAAGCCGAGTGTATAGCTATTATGTAAAGGATGGTTGCTATAGGTCTCAAAATTGTGGCTGTAGAACGGTTCGAGCCGCAGGTATAGCAGTTAAATAAAGTATAGCGGCTATAAGACCCAAAATATCAGCTGCATTTTTCCAGTAGCTTGTATGGCTGTTATATAAAGGATGGCGCCTATAGGACTCAAAATGGCGGCTGCAGAATGGTTCCAGCAACTTGTATAGCTGTTATATAAAGAATGGTGGAAAAGGGTCTCAAAATGGTGGCTGTAGATCGGTTCCAGCAGTTAGTATAGCTATTATATAAAGGATGGCGGCTATAGGACTCAAAATGGCGACTGTTGAATAGTTCCAGCAGCTTGTATAGCTTTTATATGGCAGCTTGTATATTTGTTATATAAAGGATAGCGGTTATAAGATTCAAAATGGCGGCTTTAGAATGGTTCCAGCAGCTTGTATAGCTATTATATAAAGGATGGCGGCTATAAGTCTCGAAATGGTGGCTGTAGAACGGTTCCAGCGTCTTGTAAAGGTGTTATAGCAGCTTGTATAGCTAATATATAAAAGATGGCGGCTATAAGACTGAAAATGGGGGCTGCAGAATGGTTCAAGCAGCTTGTATAGCTGTTATATGGCAGCTTGTATAGCTTTTATATAAAGGATAGCGGCTATAAGACTCAAAATGGGGGCTGCAGAATGGTTCAAGCAGCTTGTATAGCTGTTATATAAAGGATGGCGGCTATAAGACTCAAAATGGCTGCTGTAGAATAGTTCAAGCAGCTTGTATAGCATTTATATGGCAGCTTGTATAGCAGTTATATAAAGTATAGCGGCTATAAGACCCAAAATGTCAGCTGCATTTTTCCAGTAGCTGTTATATAAAGGATGGCGGCTATAGGACTCAAAATGGCGGCTGCAGAATGGTTCCAGCAACTTGTATAGCTGTTATATAAAGAATGGTGGAAAAGCGTCTCAAAATGGTGGCTGTAGATCGGTTCCAGCAGTTAGTATAGCTATTATATAAAGGATGGCGGCTATAGGACTCAAAATGGCGACTGTTGAATAGTTCCAGCAGCTTGTATAGCTTTTATATGGCAGCTTGTATATTTGTTATATAAAGGATAGCGGCTATAAGATTTAAAATGGCGGCTTTAGAATGGTTCCAGCAGCTTGTATAGCTATTATATAAAAGATGTCGGCTATAAGTCTCAAAGTGGTGGCTGTAGAACGGTTCTAGCAGCTTGTAAAGCTGTTATATAAACAATGTCGGCTATAAGACTCAAAATGGCGGCTGTAGAATGGTTCCAGCAGCCTGAATAGCTTTTATATACAAGATGGCGGCTGTAGAATCGTTTCAGCAGCTTGTACAGCTGTTATATAAAGAATTTCGGCTAAAACACTAAAAATGTTGGCTGTAGAATGGTTCCAGCACCTTGTATAGCTTTTATATAAAGAATGGCGGCTATAGGACTTAAAATGTGCGCTGTAGAATTTTTACAGCAGCTCGTGTAACTGTTATATAGAGGATGGCGGCTATAAGACTCAAAATCGCGGCTTTGGAATGATTCCAGCAGCTTGTACAGCTGTTATATAAAGTATAGCGGCTATAAGACTCAAAATGGCGTTTATAGAATGGTTTCAGCAGCTACTATAGCTGTTATATAACGGATGGCCGCTGTAAGACTCAAAAAGTCAGTTGAATTTTTCCAGTAGCTAGTATAGCTGTTATAGAAAGGATGGCGGCTATAAGACTCAAAATGGCGGCTATTGAATGGTTCCAGCTGCTAGTATAGCTGTTATATAAAGGATGGCGGCTATAAGACTCAAAATGGCGGCTTTAGAATGGTTCCAGCAGCTTGTCTAGCCATTATATAAAGGATGGCGGCTATAAGTCTCAAAATGGCGGCTGTAGAATGGTTCCAGCAGCTTGTATAGCTAATATATAAAAGATGGCGGCTATTAGACTCAAAATGGGGGCTGCAGAATGGTTCAAGCAGCTTGTATAGCTGTTATATAAAGGATGGCGGCTATAAGACTCAAAATGGCGGCCTTAGAATAGTTCATGCAGCTTGTATAGCATTTATATAGCAGCTTGTATAGCAGTTATATAAAGTATAGCGGCTATAAGACTCAAAATGGGGGCTGCAGAATGGTTCAAGCAGCTTGTATAGCTGTTATATAAAGGATGGCGGCTATAAGACTCAAAATGGCGGCCTTAGAATAGTTCATGCAGCTTGTATAGCATTTATATAGCAGCTTGTATAGCAGTTATATAAAGTATAGCGGCTATAAGACCCAAAACGTCAGCTGCATTTTTCCAGTAGCTTGTATAGCTCTTATATAAAGGATGGCGGCTATAAGACTCAAAATGGCGGCTGCAGAATGGTTCCAGCAGCTTGTAAAGCTGTTATAAAGACGATGTCGGCTATAAGGCTCAAAATGGCGACTGTAGAATGGTTCCAGCAGCGTGCATTGGTGGTATATAAAGAATGGCGGATAAAGGTATCAAAATGGTGGCTAACGATCGGTTCCAGCAGTTAGAATAGCTATTATATAAAAGAAGGGGGCTATAAGATTTAAAATGGCGGCTTAAGAACGGTTCCATCAACTTGTTTAGCTGTTATATAAAGGATGGCGGCTATAAGACTCAAAATGGCGGCTGTATTTTTTCAGTAGCTTGTATAGCTGTTATATAAAGGATGGCGGCTATGAGACTCAAAATGGCGGCTGCAGAATGGTTCCAGCAACTTGTATAGCTGTTATATAAAGAATGGTGGAAATGGTCTCAAAATGGAGGCTGTAGATCGGTTCCGGCAGTTAGTATAGCTATTATATAAAGGATGGCGGCTATAGGACTCCAAATGGCGACTGTTTAATAATTCCAGCAGCTTATATAGCTTTAATATGGCAGCTTGTGTATTTGTTATATAAAGGATAGCGGCAATAAGATTCAAAATGGCGGCTTTAGAATAGTTCCAGTAGCTTGTATAGCTATTATATAAAGGATGGCGGCTATAAGTCTCGAAATGGTGGCTGTAGAACGGTTCCAGCGTCTTGTAAAGGTGTTATAGCAGCTTGTATAGCTAATATATAAAAGATGGCGGCTATAAGACTGAAAATGGGGGCTGCAGAATGGTTCAAGCAGCTTGTATAGCTGTTATATGGCAGCTTGTATAGCTTTTATATAAAGGATAGCGGCTATAAGACTCAAAATGGGGGCTGCAGAATGGTTCAAGCAGCTTGTATAGCTGTTATATAAAGGATGGCGGCTATAAGACTCAAAATGGCTGCTGTAGAATAGTTCAAGCAGCTTGTATAGCATTTATATGGCAGCTTGTATAGCAGTTATATAAAGTATAGCGGCTATAAGACCCAAAATGTCAGCTGCATTTTTCCAGTAGCTTGTATAGCTGTTATATAAAGGATGGCGGCTATAAGACTCAAAATGGCGGCTGCAGAATGGTTCCAGCAACTTGTGTAGCTGTTATATAAAGAATGGTGGAAAAAGGTCTCAAAATGGAGGCTGTGGATCGGTTCCAGCAGTTAGTATAGCTATTATATAAAGGATGGCGGCTTTAGGACTCCATATGGCGACTGTTCAATAGTTCCAGCAGTTTGTATAGCTTTTACATGGCAGCTTGTGTGTTTGTAATATAAACTATGTCGGCTATAAGACTCAAAATGGCGGCTGTAGAATGGTTCCAGCAGCTTGCATTGCTGGTATATAAAGAATGGCGGATAAAGGTATCAAAATGGTGGCAGTAGATCTGTTCCAGCAGATAGAATAGCTATTATATAAAAGAAGGGGGCTATAAGATTCAAAATGGCGGCTTAAGAACGGTTCCAGCAACTTGTTTAGCTGTTATATAAAGGATGGCGGCTATAAGATTCAAAATGGTGGCTGTAGAATAATTCCTGCAGCTCGTACAGCAACTATATAAAGGATGGCGGCTATAAGACTCAAAATGGCGGCTGTAGAATAGTTCCAGCAGCTTGTATAGCTTTTATATAAAGGATAGCGGCTATAAGACTCAAAGCTTGTATAGTTGTTCTATAAAGGTTCGAGCAGCTTGTATAGCTGTTATATAGAGGATGGTTGCTATAAGATTCAAAATGGCGTCTGTAGAATGGTTCCAGCAGCTTGTATAGATGTTATATAGAGGATGGCGGATATAAGACTCAAAATGGCGGCGGTAGAATGGTTGCAGCTGGTATATAAAGGATGTCGGCTACAAGATTAAAAATGGCGGCTGTAGAATGGTTCCAGCTGCTTGTATAGCTGTTATATAAAGGATGACGGCTATAAGGTTCAAATGGCGGCGGTAGAATGGTTGCAGCTGTTATATAAAGGATGGCGGCTATAAGATTCAAAATGGTGGCTGTAGAATAATTCCTGCAGCTCGTACAGCAACTATATAAAGGATGGCGGCTATAAGACTCAAAATGGCGGCTGTAGAATAGTTCCAGCAGCTTGTATAGCTTTTATATAAAGGATAGCGGCTATAAGACTCAAAGCTTGTATAGTTGTTCTATAAAGGTTCGAGCAGCTTGTATAGCTGTTATATAGAGGATGGTTGCTACAAGATTCAAAATGGCGGCTGCAGAATGGTTCAAGCAGATTGTATAGCTTTTATATAAAGGATGGCGGCTATAAGACTCAAAATGGCGGCTTTAGAATGGTTCCAGCAGCTTGTCTAGCCATTATATAAAGGATGGCGGCTATAAGACTCAAAATGGCGGCTGTAGAATGGTTTCATCAGCTTGTATAACTGTTACATATAGTATGGCGGCTACTGTAGAACTTTTCCAGCAGCTTTTATAGTTGTTATATAAAAGATGGCGGCTATAAGATTCAAAATGGCCGCTGTAGAATGGTTCTAGCAGCTTGTTTAGCTTTTATATATAGGATGGCGGCTGTAGAATGGTTTCAGCAGCTTGTATAGCTGTTATATAAAGGATTTTGGCTAAAACACTAAAAATGGCAGCTCTAGAATGGTTCCAGCAGCTTGTATAGCTTTTATATATAGGATGGCGGCTATAAGACTCAAAATGGCGGCTGTAGAATGGTTCAAGTAGCTTGTAAAGCTGTTCTATAAAGAATGGCGGCTAAATGTCTCACAACGGTGGCTGTAGAACGGTTCCAGCAGCTTGTAAAGCTGTTATATAAAGGATGTCGGCTATAAGACTCAAAATGGCGGCTGCAGAATGGTTCCAGTAGCCTGAATAGCTGTTATATAAAGGATGGCGGCTAAAGGTCTCACAATGGTGGCTGTAAATTGGTTCCAGAAGTTTGTATAGCTTTTATATATAGGATGGCGGCTATAAGACTCAAAATGGCGGCTGTAGAATGCTTCAAGTAGCTTGTAAAGCTGTTCTATAAAGAATGGCGGCTAATGTCTCACAATGGTGGCTCTAGAACGGTTCCAGCAGCTTGTAAAGCTGTTATATAAAGGATGTCGGCTATAAGACTCAAAATGGCGGCTGCAGAATGGTTCAAGCAGCTTGTATAGCTGTTATATAAAGGATTGCGGCTATAAGACTTAAATGGCGGCTGTAGAATGGTTTAAGAAGCTTGTATAGCTGTAATATAAAGGATGGCGGCTATAAGTCTAGAAATGATGGCTGTAGAACGGTTAGAGCAGCTTGTTTAGATGGTTTATAAAGGATGGCTGCTAATGGTGGCTGTAGATCGGTTCCAGCAGTTTGTATAGATGTTATATAAAGGATGGCGACTATAAGACTCAAAATGGCGGCTGTAGAATAGTTCAAGCAGCTTGTATAGCTGTTATATAAAGGATGGCGGCTAAAAGATTTAAAATGTGTGTAGGTGTAGAATAGTTCCAGCGGCTCGTATAGCTTTTATATGGCAGATTGTGTAGCTTTTATATAAAGGATAGCGGCTATAAGATTCAAAATGGCGGCTTTAGAATGGTTCCAGTAGCTTGTATATCTATTATATAATGGATTGCGGGTATAAGTCTCAAAATGGTGGCTGTAGAACGGTTCCAGCGGCTTGTAAAGGTGTTATATAAAGGATGGCGGCAAAAGGTCTCACAATGGTGGCTGTAGATCGGTTCCAGCAGTTTGTATAACTGTTATATATAGGATGGCGGTTATAAGACTCAAAATGGCGGCGGTAGAATGGTTGCAGCTGGTATATAAAGGATGTCGGCTACAAGATTAAAAATGGCGGCTGTAGAATGGTTCCAGCTGCTTGTATAGCTGTTATATAAAGGATGACGGCTATAAGGTTCAAAATGGCGGCGGTAGAATGGTTGCAGCTGTTATATAAAGGATGGAGGCTATAAGACTCAAAATGGCGGCTGTAGAATGGTTTCATCAGCTTGTATAACTGTTACATATAGTATGGCGGCTACTGTAGAACTTTTCCAGCAGCTTTTATAGTTGTTATATAAAAGATGGCGGCTATAAGATTCAAAATGGCCGCTGTAGAATGGTTCTAGCAGCTTGTTTAGCTTTTATATATAGGATGGCGGCTGTAGAATGGTTTCAGCAGCTTGTATAGCTGTTATATAAAGGATTTTGGCTAAAACACTAAAAATGGCAGCTCTAGAATGGTTCCAGCAGCTTGTATAGCTTTTATATATAGGATGGCGGCTATAAGACTCAAAATGGCGGCTGTAGAATGGTTCAAGTAGCTTGTAAAGCTGTTCTATAAAGAATGGCGGCTAAATGTCTCACAATGGTGGCTGTAGAACGGTTCCAGCAGCTTGTAAAGCTGTTATATAAAGGATGTCGGCTATAAGACTCAAAATGGCGGCTGCAGAATGGTTCCAGTAGCCTGAATAGCTGTTATATAAAGGATGGCGGCTAAAGGTCTCACAATGGTGGCTGTAAATTGGTTCCAGAAGTTTGTATAGCTTTTATATATAGGATGGCGGCTATAAGACTCAAAATGGCGGCTGTAGAATGCTTCAAGTAGCTTGAAAAGCTGTTCTATAAAGAATGGCGGCTAATGTCTCACAATGGTGGCTGTAGAACGGTTCCAGCAGCTTGTAAAGCTGTTATATAAAGGATATCGGCTATAAGACTCAAAATGGCGGCTGCAGAATGGTTCAAGCAGCTTGTATAGCTGTTATATAAAGGATTGCGGCTATAAGACTTAAATGGCGGCTGTAGAATGGTTTAAGAAGCTTGTATAGCTGTAATATAAAGGATGGCGGCTATAAGTCTAGAAATGATGGCTGTAGAACGGTTAGAGCAGCTTGTTTAGATGTTATATAAAGGATGGCTGCTAATGGTGGCTGCAGATCGGTTCCAGCAGTTTGTATAGATGTTATATAAAGGATGGCGACTATAAGACTCAAAATGGCGGCTGTAGAATAGTTCAAGCAGCTTGTATAGCTTTTATATGGCAGCTTGTATAGCTTTAATATAAAGAAAAGCGGCTATAAGACTCAAAATGGCGGCTTTAGAATGGTTCCAGCAGCTTGTCTAGCCATTATATAAAGGATGGCGGCTATAAGTGTCAAAATGGCGGCTGTAGAATGGTTCCAGCAGCTCGTATAGCTATTATATAAAAGATGGCGGCTATAAGACTCAAAATGGGGGCTGCAGAATGGTTCAAGCAGCTTGTATAGCTGTTATATAAAGGATGGCGGCTATTAGACTCAAAATGGCGGCTGTAGAATAGTTCAAGCAGCTTGAGTTGCATTTATATGGCAGCTTGTATAGCTTTTATATAAAGGATAGCGGATATAAGACTCAAAATGACGGCTGCAGAATGGTTCAAGCAGCTTGTACAGCTGTTATATAAAGGATGGCGGCTATAAGACTTAAATGGCGGCTGTAGAATGGTTTAAGAAGCTTGTATAGCTGTAATATAAAGGATGGCGGCTATAAGTCTAGAAATGATGGCTGTAGAACGGTTAGCTGTTCTAACCGTTGGTGGCTGTAGATCGGTTCCAGCAGTTTGTATAGATGTTATATTAGGGATGGCGACTATAAGACTCAAAATGGCGGCTGCAGAATGGTTCAAGCAGTTTGTATAGCTATTATATAAAAGATGGCGGCTATAAGACTCAAAATGGGGGCTGCAGAATGGTTCAAGCAGCTTGTATAGCTGTTATATGGCAGCTTGTATAGCTTTTATATAAAGGATAGCGGCTATAAGACTCAAAATGGCGGCTGCAGAATGGTTCAAGCAGATTGTATAGCTATTATATAAAGGATGGCGGCTATAAGTCTCAAAATGGTGGCTGTAGAACGGTTCGAGCCGCTTGTATAGCAGTTATATAAAGCATAGCGGCTATAAGACTCAAAATGGCGACTGTAGAATGGCTCCAGCAGCTTGTATAGTTGTTCTATCAAGGTTCGAGCCGCTTGTATACAAGTTATATAAAGGATGGCGGCTATAAGACTCAAAATGGAGGCTGTATAATGATTCCAGCAGCTTGTATAGCTGTTATATAGAGGACGGTTTGTATAAGAATCAAAACGGCGTCTGTAGAATGGTTCCAGCAGCTTGTATAGCTGTTATATGGCATCTTGTGTATTTGTTATATAAAGGATAGCGGCAATAAGATTCAAAATGGCGGCTTTAGAATGGTTCCAGTAGCTTGTATAGCTATTATATAAAGGATGGCGGCTATAAGTCTCGAAATGGTGGCTGTAGAACGGTTCCAGCGGCTTGTAAAGGTGTTATATAAAGGATGGCGGCAAAAGGTCTCACAATGGTGGCTGTAGATCGGTTCCAGCAGTTTGTATAACTGTTATAAAAAGGATGGCGGCTATAAGACTCAAAATGGCGGCGGTAGAATGGTTGCAGCTGGTATATAAAGGATGTCGGCTACAAGATTAAAAATGGCGGCTGTAGAATGGTTCCAGCTGCTTGTATAGCTGTTATATAAAGGATGGCGGCTATAAGTCCCGAAATGGTGGCTGTAGAACGGTTTCAGCGTCTTGTAAAAGTGTTATATAAAGGATGGCGGCAAAAGGTCTCACAATGGTGGCTGTAGATCGGTTCCAGCAGCTTGTCTAGCCATTATATAAAGGTTCCAGCAGCTTGTATAGCTAATATATAAAAGAAGGCGGCTATAAGACTCAAAATGGGGGCTGCAGAATGGTTCAAGCAGCTTGTATAGCTGTTATATAAAGGATGGCGGCTATAAGACTCAAAATGGCGGCTGTAGAATAGTTCAAGCAGCTTGTATAGCATTTATATGGCAGCTTGTATAGCAGTTATATAAAGTATAGCGGCTATAAGACCCAAAATGTCAGCTGCAGAATGGTTCCAGCAACTTGTGTAGCTGTTATATAAAGAATGGTGGAAAAAGGTCTCAAAATGGAGGCTGTGGATCGGTTCCAGCAGTTAGTATAGCTATTATATAAAGGATGGCGGCTTTAGGACTCCATATGGCGACTGTTGAATAGTTCCAGCAGTTTGTATAGCTTTTACATGGCAGCTTGTGTGTTTGTAATATAAACTATGTCGGCTATAAGACTCAAAATGGCGGCTGTAGAATGGTTCCAGCAGCTTGCATTGCTGGTATATAAAGAATGGCGGATAAAGGTATCAAAATGGTGGCAGTAGATCTGTTCCAGCAGATAGAATAGCTATTATATAAAAGAAGGGGGCTATAAGATTCAAAATGGCGGCTTCAGAACGGTTCCAGCAACTTCTTTAGCTGTTATATAAAGGATGGCGGCTATAAGATTCAAAATGGTGGCTTTAGAATAATTCCAGCAGCTCGTACAGCAACTATATAAAGGATGGCGGCTATAAGACTCAAAATGGCGGCTGTAGAATAGTTCCAGCAGCTTGTATAGCTTTTATATAAAGGATAGCGGCTATAAGACTCAAAGCTTGCATAGTTGTTCTATAAAGGTTCGAGCAGCTTGTATAGCTGTTATATAGAGGATGGTTGCTATAAGATTCAAAATGACGTCTGTAGAATGGTTCCAGCAGCTTGTATAGCTGTTATATAGAGGATGGCGGATATAAGACTCAAAATGGCGGCTGTAGAATAGTTCAAGCAGCTTGTATAGCTGTTATATAAAGGATGGCGGCTAAAAGATTTAAAATGGTGGGTGTAGAATAGTTCCAGCGGCTCGTATAGCTTTTATATGGCAGATTGTGTAGCTTTTATATAAAGGATAGCGGCTATAAGATTCAAAATGGCGGCTTTAGAATGGTTCCAGTAGCTTGTACATCTATTATATAATGGATTGCGGCTATAAGTCTCAAAATGGTGGCTGTAGAACGGTTCCAGCGGCTTGTAAAGGTGTTATATAAAGGATGGCGGCAAAAGGTCTCACAATGGTGGCTGTAGATCGGTTCCAGCAGTTTGTATAACTGTTATATATAGGATGGCGGTTATAAGACTCAAAATGGCGGCGGTAGAATGGTTGCAGCTGGTATATAAAGGATGTCGGCTACAAGATTAAAAATGGCGGCTGTAGAATGGTTCCAGCTGCTTGTATAGCTGTTATATAAAGGATGACGGCTATAAGGTTCAAAATGGCGGCGGTAGAATGGTTGCAGCTGTTATATAAAGGATGGAGGCTATAAGACTCAAAATGGCGGCTGTAGAAAGGTTCCATCAGCTTGTATAACTATTACATATAGTATGGCGGCTACTGTAGAACTTTTCCAGTAGCTTTTATAGTTGTTATATAAAAGATGGCGGCTATAAGATTCAAAATGGCCGCTGTAGAATGGTTCTAGCAGATTGTTTAGCTTTTATATATAGGATGACGGCTGTAGAATGGTTTCAGCAGCTTGTATAGCTGTTATATAATGGATTTTGGCTAAAACACTAAAAATGGCAGCTCTAGAATGGTTCCAGCAGCTTGTATAGCTTTTATATATAGGATGGCGGCTATAAGACTCAAAATGGCGGCTGTAGAATGGTTCAAGTAGCTTGTAAAGCTGTTCTATAAAGAATGGCGGCTAAATGTCTCACAATGGTGGCTGTAGAACGGTTCCAGCAGCTTGTAAAGCTGTTATATAAAGGATGTCGGCTATAAGACTCAAAATGGCGGCTGCAGAATGGTTCCAGTAGCCTGAATAGCTGTTATATAAAGGATGGCGGCTAAAGGTCTCACAATGGTGGCTGTAAATTGGTTCCAGAAGTTTGTATAGCTTTTATATATAGGATGGCGGCTATAAGACTCAAAATGGCGGCTGTAGAATGCTTCAAGTAGCTTGTAAAGCTGTTCTATAAAGAATGGCGGCTAATGTCTCACAATGGTGGCTGTAGAACGGTTCCAGCAGCTTGTAAAGCTGTTGTATAAAGGATGTCGGCTATAAGACTCAAAATGGCGGCTGCAGAATGGTTCAAGCAGCTTGTATAGCTGTTATATAAAAGGAATAGTTCAAGCAGCTTGAATTGCATTTATATGGCAGCTTGTATAGCTTTTATATAAAGGATAGCGGATATAAGACTCAAAATGGCGGCTGCAGAATGGTTCAAGCAGCTTGTACAGCTGTTATATAAAGGATGGCGGCTATAAGACTTAAATGGCGGCTGTACAATGGTTCAAGAAGCTTTTATAGCTGTAATATAAAGGATGGCGGCTATAAGTCTAGAAATGATGGCTGTAGAACGGTTAGAGCAGCTTGTTTAGATGTTATATAAAGGATGGCTGCTAATGGTGGCTGTAGATCGGTTCCAGCAGTTTGTATAGATGTTATATTAGGGATGGCGACTATAAGACTCAAAATGGCGGCTGCAGAATGGTTCAAGCAGCTTGTATAGCTATTATATAAAAGATGGCGGCTATAAGACACAAAATGGGGGCTGCAGAATGGTTCAAGCAGCTTGTATAGCTGTTATATAAAGGATGGCGGCTATAAGACTCAAAATGGCGGCTGTAGAATAGTTCCAGCAGCTTGTATAGCTGTTATATGGCAGCTTGTATAGCTTTTATATAAAGGATAGCGGCTATAAGACTCAAAATGGCGGCTGCAGAATGGTTCAAGCAGATTGTATAGCTATTATATAAAGGATGGCGGCTATAAGTCTCAAAATGGTGGCTGTAGAACGGTTCGAGCCGCTTGAATAGCAGTTATATAAAGCATAGCGGCTATAAGACTCAAAATGGCGACTGTAGAATGGCTCCAGCAGCTTGTATAGTTGTTCTATCAAGGTTCGAGCCGCTTGTATACAAGTTATATAAAGGATGGCGGCTATAAGATTCAAAATGGAGGCTGTATAATGATTCCAGCAGCTTGTATAGCTGTTATATAGAGGATGGTTTGTATAAGATTCAAAACGGCGTCTGTAGAATGGTTCCAGCAGCTTGTATAGCTGTTATATAGAGGATGGCGGCTATAAGACTCAAAATGGCGGCTGTAGAATAGTTTAACCAGCTTGTATAGCTGTTATATAAAGGATGGCGGCTAAAAGATTCAAAATGGTGGGTGCAGAATGGTTCCAGTAGCTTGTATAGCTATTATATAAAGGATGGCAGCTATAAGTCTCAAAATGAGGCTGTAGAATAGTTCCAGCAGATCGTATAGCTATTATATAAAGGATGGCGGCTATAAGACTCAAAATGGCGGCTGTAGAATTGTTCAAGCAGCTTGTATAGCTGTTATATAAAGGATGGCGGCTATAAGACTTAAATGGCGGCTGTAGAATGGTTCAAGAAGCTTGTAAAGGTGTTATACAAAGGATGGCGGCTAAAGGTCTCACAATGGTGGCTGTAGATTGGTTCCAGCAGTTTGTATAACTGATATATAAAGGATGGCTTGTAAGACTTAAATGGCGGCTGTAAAATGGTTCAAGAATCTTGTATAGCTGTAATATAAAGGATGGCGGCTATAAGTCTAGAAATGATGGCTGTAGAACGGTTAGAGCAGCTTGTTTAGATGTTATATTAAGGATGGCTGCCACCATTATGTGGCTGTAGATCGGTTCCAGCAGTTTGTACAGATGTTATATAAAGGATGGCGACTATAAGACTCAAAATGGCGGCTGTAGAATGGTTCCAGCAGCTTTTATAGCTATTAAATAAAAGATGGCGGCTATAAGACACAAAATGGGGGCTGCAGAATGGTTCAAGCAGCTTGTATAGCTGTTATAGAAAGGATGGCGGCTATAAGACTCAAAATGGCGGCTATAGAATGGTTCCAGCAGCTAGTATAGCTGTTATATAAAGGATGGCGGCAATTAGACTAAAAATGGCGGCTGTAGAATAGTTCCAGCAGCTTGTATAGCTTTTATATGGCAGCATGTATAGCTTTTATATAAAGGATAGCGGCTTTAAGATTCAAAATAGCTGCTTTAGAATGGTTCCAGTAGCTTGTATAGCTATTATATAAAGAATGGCGGCTATAAGTCTCAAAATGGGGGCTGTAGAACGATTCCAACAGCTTGTAAAGCTGTTATATAAAGGATGTCGGCTATAAGACTCAAAATGGCGGCTGCAGAATGGTTCCAGCAGCCTGAATAGCTGTTATATAAAGGATGGCGGCTAAAGGTCTCACAATGGTGGCTGTAAATTGGTTCCAGAAGTTTGTATAGCTTTTATATATAGGATGGCGGCTATAAGACTCAAAATGGCGGCTGTAGAATGGTTCCAGCAGCTTGTATAGCTTTTATATAAAGTATGGCGGCTATAAGACTTAAAATGTGCGCTGTAGAGTTTTTACAGCAGCTCATTTAGCTGTTATATAGAGGATGGCGGCTATAAGACTCAAAATCGCGGCTTTGCAATGATTTCAGCAGCTTGTACAGCTGTTATATAAAGTATAGCTATAAGACTCAAAATGGCGTTTATAGAATGGTTTCAGCAGCTACTATAGCTGTTATATAACGGATGGCCGCTGTAAGACTCAAAAAGTCAGTTGAATTTTCCCAGTAGCTATTATAGCTGTTATAGAAAGGATGGCGGCTATAAGACTCAAAATGGCGGCTATAGAATGGTTCCAGCAGCTAGTATAGCTGTTATATAAAGGATGGCGGCTATTAGACTAAAATTGGCGGCTGTAGAATAGTTCCAGCAGCTTGTATAGCTTTTATATGGCAGCATGTATAGCTTTTATATAAAGGATAGCGGCTTTAAGATTCAAAATAGCGGCTTTAGAATGGTTCCAGTAGCTTGTATAGCTATTATATAAAGAATGGCGGCTATAAGTCTCAAAATGGGGGCTGTAGAACGGTTCCAACAGCTTGTAAAGCGGTTATATAAAGGATGTCGGCTATAAGACTCAAAATGGCGGCTACAGAATGGTTCCAGCAGCCTGAATAGCTGTTATATAAAGGATGGCGGCTAAAGGTCTCACAATGGTGGCTGTAAATTGGTTCCAGAAGTTTGTATAGCTGTAGTAGCTAGTATAGCTGTTATAGAAAGGATGGCGGCTATGAGACTTAAAATGGCGGCTATAGAATGGTTCCAGCAGCTAGTATAGCTGTTATATAAAGGATGGCGGCTATTAGACTAAAATTGGCGGCTGTAGAATAGTTCCAGCAGCTTGTATAGCTTTTATATGGCAGCATGTATAGCTTTTATATAAAGGATAGCGGCTATAAGACTCAAAATGGCGGCTGTAGAATGGTTCAAGTAGCTTGTAAAGCTGTTGTATAAAGAATGGCGGGTAAATGTCTCACAATGGTGGCTGTAGAACGGTTCCAGTAGCTTGTAAAGCTGTTATATAAAGGATGTCGGCTGTTATGTAAAGGATGGCGGCTATAAGACTTAAATGGCGGCTGTAGAATGGTTCAAGAAGCTTGTATACCTGTAATATAGAGGATGGCGGCTATAAGTCTAGAAATGATGGCTGTAGAACGGTTAGAGCAGCTTGTTTAGATGTTATATAAAGGATGGCTGCTAATGGTGGCTGTAGATCGGTTCCAGCAGCTTGTCTAGCCATTATATAAAGGATGGCGGCTATAAGTCTCAAAATGGCGGCTGTAGAATGGTTCAAGCAGCTTTTATAGCTAATATATAAAAGATGGCGGCTATAAGACTCAAAATGGGGGCTGTAGATCGGTTCCAGCAGTTAGAATAGCTATTATATAAAAGAAGGGGGTTATAAGATTCAAAATGGCGGCTTAAGAACGGTTCCAGCAACTTGTTTAGCTGTTATATAAAGGATGGCGGCTATAAGATTCAAAATTGTGGCTGTAGAATAATTCCAGCAGCTCGTATAGCAACTATATAAAGGATGGCGGCTATAAGACTCAAAATGGCGGCTGTAGAATAGTTCCAGCAGCTTGTATAGCTTTTATATAAAGGATAGCGGCTATAAGACTCAAAGCTTGTATAGTTGTTCTATAAAGGTTCGAGCAGCTTGTATAGCTGTTATATAGAGGAAGGTTGCTATACGATTCAAAATGGCGTCTGTAGAATGGTTCCAGCAGCTTGTATAGCTGTTATATAGAGGATGGCGGATATAAGACTCAAAATGGCAGTTGTAGAATAGTTCAAGCATCTTGTATAGCTGTTATATAAAGGATGGCGGCTAAAAGATTTAAAATGGTGGGTGAAGAATGGTTCAAGTAGCTTGTATAGCTGTTATATAAAGGATGGCGGCTATAAGACTTAAGTGGCGGCTGTACAATGGTTCAAGAAGCTTGTATAGCTGTAATATAAAGGATGGCGGCTATAAGTCTAAAAATGGGGGCTGCAGAATGGTTCAAGCAGCTTGTATAGCTGTTATATAAAGGATGGCGGCTATAAGACTCAAAATGGCTGCTGTAGAATAGTTCCAGCAGCTTGTACAGCTTTTATATGGCAGCTTGTATATCTTTTATATAAAGGATAGCGGCTATAAGACTCAAAATGGCGGCTGTAGAATAGTTCCAGCAGCTTGTATAGCTTTTATATGGCAGCTTGTATAGCTTTTATATAAAGGATAGCGGCTATAAGATTAAAAATGGCGGCTGCAGAATGGTTCAAGCAGATTGTATAGCTATTATATAAAGGATGGCGGCTATAAGTCTCAAAATGGTGGCTGTAGAACGGTTCGAGCAGCTTGTATAGCTGTTATATAAAGTATAGCGGCTATAAGACTCAAAATGGAGGCTGTAGAATGGTTCCAGCAGCTTGCATAGCTGTTGTATGAAGAATAGCGGATAAAGGTATCAAAATGGTGGCAGTAGATCGGTTCCAGCAGTTAGAATAGCTATTATATAAAGGATGGGGGCTATAAGATTCAAAATGGCGGCTTAAGAACGGTTCCAGCAAATTGTATAGCTGTTATATAAAGAATGGCGGAAAGGGTCTCAAAATGGTGGCTGTAGATCGGTTCCAGCAGTTAGTATAGCTATTATATAAAGGATGCCGGTTGAATAGTTCCAGCAGCTTGTATAGCTTTTATATGGCATCTTGTATATTTGTTATGTAAAAGATAGCGGCTATAAGATTCAAAATGGCGGCTTAAGAATGGTTCCAGCAGCTTGTATAGCTATTATATAATGGGTGGCGGCTATAAGACTTAAAACGGCGGCTGTAGAATGGTTCAAGAAGCTTGTATAGCTGTAATATAAAGGATGGCGGCTATAAGTCTCAAAATGGTTACTGTAGAACGGTTAGAGCAGCTTCTTTAGATGTTCTATAAAGAATGGCGGATAAAGGTCTCAAAATGGTGTCTGTAGATCGGTTCCAGCAATTAGAATAGCTATTATATAAAGGATGGCGGCTAAAAGATTCAAAATGGCGGCTTTAGAATGGTTCCAGCAGGTTGTATAGCTATTATATAAAGGATGGCGGCTATAAGACTCAAAATGGGGGCTGCAGAATGGTTCAAGCAGCTTGTATAGCTGTTATATAAAGGATGGCGGCTATAAGACTCAAAATGGCGGCTGTAGAATAGTTCAAGCAGTTTGTATAGCTTTTATAGAAATGATGGCGGCTATAAGACTCAAAATGGCGGCTGTAGAATGGTTCAAGCAGTTTGTATAGCTTTTATAGAAATGATGGCGGCTATAAGACTCAAAATGGCGGCTGTAGAATGGTTCCAGCAGCTTGTATAGCTTTTATATGGCAGCTTGTATAGCTTTAATATAAAGAATAGCGGCTATAAGACTCAAAATGGCGGCTTAAGAATGGTTCCAGCAGCTTGTCTAGCCATTATATAAAGGATGGAGGCTATAAGACTCAAAATGGCGGCTTTAGAATGGTTCCAGCAGGTTGTATAGCTATTATATAAAGGATGGCGGCTATAAGACTCAAAATGGGGGCTGCAGAATGGTTCAAGCAGTTTGTATAGCTTTTATAGGAATGATGGCGGCTATAAGACTCAAAATGGCGGCTGTAGAATGGTTCAAGCAGTTTGTATAGCTTTTATAGAAATGATGGCGGCTATAAGACTCAAAATGGCGGCTGTAGAATGGTTCCAGCAGCTTGTATAGCTTTTATATGGCAGCATGTATAGCTTTTATATAAAGTATGGCGGCTATAAGACTTAAAATGTGCGCTGTAGAATTTTTACAGCAGCTCATGTAGCTATTATAGAGAGGATGGCGGCTATAAGACTCAAAATCGCGGCTTTGGAATGATTCCAGCAGCTTGTACAGCTGTTATATAAAGTATAGCGGATATAAGACTCAAAATGGCGTTTATAGAATGGTTTCAGCAGCTACTATAGCTGTTATATAACGAATGGCCGCTGTAAGACTCAAAAAGTCAGTTGAATTTTTCCAGTAGCTAGTATAGCTGTTATAGAAAGGATGGCGGCTATAAGACTCAAAATGGCGGCTTTAGAATGGTTCCAGCAGGTTGTATAGCTATTATATAAAGGATGGCGGCTATAAGACTCAAAATGGGGGCTGCAGAATGGTTCCAGCAGCTTGTATAGCTTTTATATGGCAGCATGTATAGCTTTTATATAAAGGATAGCGGCTTTAAGATTCAAAATAGCTGCTTTAGAATGGTTCCAGTAGCTTGTATAGCTATTATATAAAGAATGGCGGCTATAAGTCTCAAAATGGGGGCTGTAGAACGATTCCAACAGCTTGTTAAGCTGTTATATAAAGGATGTCGGCTATAAGACTCAAAATGGCGGCTGCAGAATGGTTCCAGCAGCCTGAATAGCTGTTATATAAAGGATGGCGGCTAAAGGTCTCACAATGGTGGCTGTAAATTGGTTCCAGAAGTTTGTTTAGCTTTTATATATAGGATGGCGGCTATAAGACTCAAAATGGCGGCTGTATAATGGTTCAAGTAGCTTGTAAGGCTGTTCTATAAAGAATGGCGGTTAAATGTCTCACAATGGTGGCTGTAGAACGGTTCCAGCAGTTTGTAAAGCTGTTATATAAAGGATGTCGGCTATAAGACTCAAAATTGCGGCTGCAAAATGGTTCAAGCAGCTTGTATAGCTGTTATATAAAGGATGGCGGCTATAAGACTTAAATGGCGGCTGTAGAATGGTTCAAGAAGCTTGTATAGCTGTAATATAGAGGATGGCGGCTATAAGTCTAGAAATGATGGGTGTAGAACGGTTAGAGCAGCTTGTAACGCTGTTATATAAAGGATGTCGGCTATAAGACTCAAAATGGCGGCTGCAGAATGGTTCCAGCAGCCTGAATAGCTGTTATATAAAGGATGGCGGCTAAAGGTCTCACAATGGTGGCTGTAAATTGGTTCCAGAAGTTTGTATAGCTTTTATATATAGGATGGCGGCTATAAGACTCAAAATGGCGGCTGTATAATGGTTCAAGTAGCTTGTAAGGCTGTTCTATAAAGAATGGCGGTTAAATGTCTCACAATGGTGGCTGTAGAACGGTTCCAGCAGCGTGTAAAGCTGTTATATAAAGTATGGCGGCTATAAGACTTAAAATGTGCGCTGTAGAATTTTTACAGCAGCTCATGTAGCTGTTATAGAGAGGATGGCGGCTATAAGACTCAAAATCGCGGCTTTGGAATGATTCCAGCAGCTTGTACAGCTGTTATATAAAGTATAGCGGCTATAAGACTCAAAATGGCGTTTATAGAATGGTTTCAGCAGCTACTATAGCTGTTATATAACGAATGGCCGCTGTAAGACTCAAAAAGTCAGTTGAATTTTTCCAGTAGCTAGTATAGCTATTATATAAAGGATGGCGGCTATAAGACTCAAAATGGGGGCTGCAGAATGGTTCAAGCAGTTTGTATAGCTTTTATAGAAATGATGGCGGCTATAAGACTCAAAATGGCGGCTTTAGAATGGTTCCAGTAGCTTGTATAGCTATTATATAAAGAATGGCGGCTATAAGTCTCAAAATGGGGGCTGTAGAACGATTCCAACAGCTTGTAAAGCTTTTATATAAAGGATGTCGGCTATAAGACTCAAAATGGCGGCTGCAGAATGGTGCCAGCAGCCTGAATAGCTGTTATATAAAGGATGGCGGCTAGAGGTCTCACAATGGTGGCTGTAAATTAGTTCCAGAAGTTTGTATAGCTTTTATATATAGGATAGCGGCTATAAGACTCAAAATGGCGGCTGTATAATGGTTCAAGTAGCTTGTAAGGCTGTTCTATAAAGAATGGCGGTTAAATGTCTCACAATGGTGGCTGTAGAACGGTTCCAGCAGCTTGTAAAGCTGTTATATAAAGGATGTCGGCTATAAGACTCAAAATTGCGGCTGCAAAATGGTTCAAGCAGCTTGTATAGCTGTTATATAAAGGATGGCGGCTATAAGACTTAAATGGCGGCTGTAGAATGGTTCAAGAAGCTTGTATAGCTGTAATATAGAGGATGGCGGCTATAAGTCTAGAAATGATGGGTGTAGAACGGTTAGAGCAGCTTGTTTAGATGTTATATAAAGGATGGCTGCTAATGGTGGCTGTAGATCGGTTCCAGTAGCTTGTATAGCTACTATATAAAGAATGGCGGCTATAAGTCTCAAAATGGTGGCTGTAGAACGGTTCCAACAGCTTGTAAAGCCGTTATATAAAGGATGTCGGCTATAAGACTCAAAATGGCGGCTGCAGAATGGTTCCAGAAGCCTGAATAGCTGTTATATAAAGGATGGCGGCTAAAGGTCTCACAATGGTGGCTGTAAATTGGTTCCAGAAGTTTGTATAGCTTTTATATATAGGATGGCGGCTATAAGACTCAAAATGGCGGCTGTATAATGGTTCAAGTAGCTTGTAAAGCTGTTCTATAAAGAATGGCGGCTAAATTTCTCTCGATGGTGGCTGTAGAACGGTTCCAGCAGCTTGTAAAGCTGTTATATAAAGGATGTCGGCTATAAGACTCAAAATGGCGGCTGCAGCTTGTATAGCTGTTATATAAAGGATGGCGGCTATAAGACTTAAATGGCGGCTGTAGAATGGTTCAAGAAGCTTGTATAGCTGTAATATAGAGGATGGCGGCTATAAGTCTAGAAATGATGGCTGTAGAACGGTTAGAGCAGCTGGTTTAGATGTTATATAAAGGATGGCTGCTAATGGTGGCTGAATATCGGTTCCAGTAGCTTGTATAGCTATTATATAAAGAATGGCGGCTATAAGTCTCAAAATGGTGGCTGTAGAACGGTTCCAACAGCTTGTAAAGCCGTTATATAAAGGATGTCGGCTATAAGACTCAAAATGGCGGCTGCAGAATGGTTCCAGAAGCCTGAATAGCTGTTATATAAAGGATGGCGGCTAAAGGTCTCACAATGGTGGCTGTAAATTGGTTCCAGAAGTTTGTATAGCATTTATATATAGGATGGCGGCTATAAGACTCAAAATGGCGTCTGTATAATGGTTCAAGTAGCTTGAAAAGCTGTTCTATAAAGAATGGCGGCTAAATTTCTCTCAATGGTGGCTGTAGAACGTTTCCAGCAGCTTGTAAAGCTGTTATATAAAGGATGTCGGCTATAAGACTCAAAATGGCGGCTGCAGAATGGTTCAAGCAGCTTGTATAGCTGTTATATAAAGGATGGCGGCTATAAGACTTAAATGGCGGCTGTAGAATGGTTCAAGAAGTTTGTATAGCTGTAATATAGAGGATGGCGGCTATAAGACTCAAAATGGCGGCTGTATAATGGTTCAAGTAGCTTGTAAAGCTGTTCTATAAAGAATGGCGGCTAAATTTCTCTCGATGGTGGCTGTAGAACGGTTCCAGCAGCTTGTAAAGCTGTTATATAAAGGATGTCGGCTATAAGACTCAAAATGGCGGCTGCAGCTTGTATAGCTTTTATAGAAATGATGGCGGCTATAAGACTCAAAATGGCGGCTTTAGAATGGTTCCAGTAGCTTGTATAGCTATTATATAAAGAATGGCGGCTATAAGTCTCAAAATGGGGGCTGTAGAACGATTCCAACAGCTTGTAAAGCTTTTATATAAAGGATGTCGGCTATAAGACTCAAAATGGCGGCTGCAGAATGGTGCCAGCAGCCTGAATAGCTGTTATATAAAGGATGGCGGCTAGAGGTCTCACAATGGTGGCTGTAAATTAGTTCCAGAAGTTTGTATAGCTTTTATATATAGGATAGCGGCTATAAGACTCAAAATGGCGGCTGTATAATGGTTCAAGTAGCTTGTAAGGCTGTTCTATAAAGAATGGCGGTTAAATGTCTCACAATGGTGGCTGTAGAACGGTTCCAGCAGCTTGTAAAGCTGTTATATAAAGGATGTCGGCTATAAGACTCAAAATTGCGGCTGCAAAATGGTTCAAGCAGCTTGTATAGCTGTTATATAAAGGATGGCGGCTATAAGACTTAAATGGCGGCTGTAGAATGGTTCAAGAAGCTTGTATAGCTGTAATATAGAGGATGGCGGCTATAAGTCTAGAAATGATGGGTGTAGAACGGTTAGAGCAGCTTGTTTAGATGTTATATAAAGGATGGCTGCTAATGGTGGCTGTAGATCGGTTCCAGTAGCTTGTATAGCTACTATATAAAGAATGGCGGCTATAAGTCTCAAAATGGTGGCTGTAGAACGGTTCCAACAGCTTGTAAAGCCGTTATATAAAGGATGTCGGCTATAAGACTCAAAATGGCGGCTGCAGAATGGTTCCAGAAGCCTGAATAGCTGTTATATAAAGGATGGCGGCTAAAGGTCTCACAATGGTGGCTGTAAATTGGTTCCAGAAGTTTGTATAGCTTTTATATATAGGATGGCGGCTATAAGACTCAAAATGGCGGCTGTATAATGGTTCAAGTAGCTTGTAAAGCTGTTCTATAAAGAATGGCGGCTAAATTTCTCTCGATGGTGGCTGTAGAACGGTTCCAGCAGCTTGTAAAGCTGTTATATAAAGGATGTCGGCTATAAGACTCAAAATGGCGGCTGCAGCTTGTATAGCTGTTATATAAAGGATGGCGGCTATAAGACTTAAATGGCGGCTGTAGAATGGTTCAAGAAGCTTGTATAGCTGTAATATAGAGGATGGCGGCTATAAGTCTAGAAATGATGGCTGTAGAACGGTTAGAGCAGCTGGTTTAGATGTTATATAAAGGATGGCTGCTAATGGTGGCTGAATATCGGTTCCAGTAGCTTGTATAGCTATTATATAAAGAATGGCGGCTATAAGTCTCAAAATGGTGGCTGTAGAACGGTTCCAACAGCTTGTAAAGCCGTTATATAAAGGATGTCGGCTATAAGACTCAAAATGGCGGCTGCAGAATGGTTCCAGAAGCCTGAATAGCTGTTATATAAAGGATGGCGGCTAAAGGTCTCACAATGGTGGCTGTAAATTGGTTCCAGAAGTTTGTATAGCATTTATATATAGGATGGCGGCTATAAGACTCAAAATGGCGTCTGTATAATGGTTCAAGTAGCTTGAAAAGCTGTTCTATAAAGAATGGCGGCTAAATTTCTCTCAATGGTGGCTGTAGAACGTTTCCAGCAGCTTGTAAAGCTGTTATATAAAGGATGTCGGCTATAAGACTCAAAATGGCGGCTGCAGAATGGTTCAAGCAGCTTGTATAGCTGTTATATAAAGGATGGCGGCTATAAGACTTAAATGGCGGCTGTAGAATGGTTCAAGAAGTTTGTATAGCTGTAATATAGAGGATGGCGGCTATAAGTCTAGAAATGATGGGTGTAGAACGGTTAGAGCAGCTTGTTTAGATGTTATATAAAGGATGGCTGCTAATGGTGGCTGTAGATCGGTTCCAGCAGCTTGTCTAGCCATTATATAAAGGATGGCGGCTATAAGTCTCAAAATGGCGGCTGTAGAATGGTTCCAGCAGCTTGTATAGCTAATATATAAAAGATGGCGGCTATAAGACTCAAAATGGGGGCTGCAGAATGGTTCCAGCAGCTTGTATAGCCTTTATATAAAGTATGGCGGCTATAAGACTTAAAATGTGCGCTGTGGAATTTTTACAGCAGCTCGTGTAGCTGTTATATAGAGGATGGCGGCTATAAGACTCAAAATCGCGGCTTTGGAATCGTTCCAGCAGTTTGTGCAGCTGTTATATAAAGTTTAGCGGCTATAAGACTCAAAATGGCGTTTATAGAATGGTTTCAGCAGCTACTATAGCTGTTATATAACGGATGGCCGCTGTAAGACTCAAAAAGTCAGTTGAATTTTTCCAGTAGCTAGTATAGCTGTTATAGAAAGGATGGCGGCTATAAGACTCAAAATAGCGGCTGTAGAATGGTTCAAGTAGCTTGTAAAGCTGTTCTATAAAGAATGGCGGCTAAATGTCTCACAATAGAACGGTGTAGAACGGTTCCAGCAGCTTGTAAAGCTGTTATATAAAGGATGTCGGCTATAAGACTCAAAATGGCGGCTGAAGAATGGTTCAAGCAGCTTGTATAGCTGTTATATAAAGGATGGCGGCTATAAGACTTAAATGGCGGCTGTAGAATGGTTCAAGAAGCTTGTATAGCTGTAATATAAAGGATGGCGGCTATAAGTCTAGAAATGATGGCGGTAGAACGGTTAGAGCAGCTTGTTTGGATGTTATATAAAGGATGGCTGCTAATGGTGGCTGTAGATCAGTTAGATCGGTCTCAAAATGGTGACTGTAGAACGGTTAGAGCAGCTTCTTTAGATGTTCTATAAAGGATGGCTGCTAATGGTGGCTGTAGATCGGTTCCAGCAGTTTGTATAGATGTTATATAAAGGATGGCGACTATAAGACTCAAAATGGCGGCTGTAGAATAGTTAAAGCGGCTATAAGACTCAAAATGGCGGCTTTAGAATGGTTCAAGTAGCTTGTAAAGCTGTTCTATAAAGACGGTTAAATGTCTCACAATGGTTGCTGTAGAACGGTTCCAGCAGCTTGTAAAGCTGTTATATAAAGGATGTCGGCTATAAGACTCAAAATGGCGGCTGCAAAATGGTTCAAGCAGCTTGTATAGCTGTTATATAAAGGATGGCGGCTATAAGACTTAAATGGCGGCTGTAGAATGGTTCAAGAAGCTTGTATAGCTGTAATAAAGAGGATGGCGGCTATAAGTCTAGAAATGATGGCTGTAGAACGGTTAGAGCAGCTTGTTTAGATATTATATAAAGGATAGCTGCTAATGGTGGCTGTAGATCGGTTCCAGTAGCTTGTATAGCTATTATATAAAGAATGGCGGCTATAAGTCTCAAAATGGTGGCTGTAGAACGGTTCCAACAGCTTGTAAAGCCGTTATATAAAGGATGTCGGCTATAAGACTCAAAATGGCGGCTGCAGAATGGTTCCAGAAGCCTGAATAGCTGTTATATAAAGGATGGCGGCTAAAGGTCTCACAATGGTGGCTGTAAATTGGTTCCAGAAGTTTGTATAGCTTTTATATATAGGATGGCGGCTATAAGACTCAAAATGGCGGCTGTATAATGGTTCAAGTAGCTTGTAAAGCTGTTCTATAAAGAATGGCAGCTAAATTTCTCTCAATGGTGGCTGTAGAACGGTTCCAACAGCTTGTAAAGCCGTTATATAAAGGATGGCGGCTATAAGACTTAAATGGCGGCTGTAGAATGGTTCAAGAAGCTTGTATAGCTGTAATATAGAGGATGGCGGCTATAAGTCTAGAAATGATGGCTGTAGAACAGTTAGAGCAGCTTGTTTAGATGTTATATAAAGGATGGCTGCTAATGGTGGCTGTAGATCGGTTCCAGTAGCTTGTATAGCTATTATATAAAGAATGGCGGGTATAAGTCTCAAAATGGTGGCTGTAGAACGGTTCCAACAGCTTGTAAAGCCGTTATATAAAGGATGTCGGCTATAAGACTCAAATTGGCGGCTGCAGAATGGTTCCAGAAGCCTGAATAGCTGTTATATAAAGGATGGCGGCTAAAGGTCTCACAATGGTGGCTGTAAATTGGTTCCAGAAGTTTGTATAGCTTTTATATATAGGATTGCGGCTATAAGACTCAAAATGGCGTCTGTATAATGGTTCAAGTAGCTTGAAAAGCTGTTCTATAAAGAATGGCGGCTAAATTTCTCTCAATGGTGGCTGTAGAACGGTTCCAGCAGCTTGTAAAGCTGTTATATAAAGGATGTCGGCTATAAGACTCAAAATGGCGGCTGCAGAATGGTTCAAGCAGCTTGTATAGCTGTTATATAAAGGATGGCGGCTATAAGACTTAAATGGCGGCTGTAGAATGGTTCAAGAAGCTTGTATAGCTGTAATATAGAGGATGGCGGCCATAAGTCTAGAAATGATGGGTGTAGAACGGTTAGAGCAGCTTGTTTAGATGTTATATAAAGGATGGCTGCTAATGGTGGCTGTAGATCGGTTCCAGCAGCTTGTCTAGCCATTATATAAAGGATGGCGGCTATAAGTCTTAAAATGGCGGCTGTAGAATGGTTCCAGCAGCTTGTATAGCTAATATATAAAAGATGGCGGCTATAAGACTCAAAATGGGGGCTGCAGAATGGTTCAAGCAGCTTGTATAGCTGTTATATAAAGGATGGCGGCTATAAGACTCAAAATGGCGTCTGTAGAATAGTTCAAGCAGCTTGTATAGCATTTATATGGCAGCTTGTATAGATTTTATAGAAAGGATAGCGGCTATAAGACTCAAAATGGGGGCTGCAGAATGGTTCAAGCAGCTTGTATAGCTGTTATATAAAGGATGGCGGCTAAAGGTCTCACAATGGTGTCTGTAAATTGGTTCCAGAAGTTTGTATAGCTTTTATATATAGGATGGCGGCTATAAAACTCAAAATGGCGGCTGTAGAATGGTTCAAGTAGCTTGTAAAGCTGTTCTATAAAGAATGGCGGCTAAATGTCTCACAATGGTGGCTGTAGAACGGTTCCAGCAGCTTGTAAAGCTGTTATATAAAGGATGTCGGCTATAAGACTCAAAATGGCGGATGTAGAATGGTTCCAGCAGCTTGTATAACTGTTACATACAGTATGGCGGCTACTGTAGAACTTTTCCAGCAGCTTTTATAGTTGTTATATAAAGGATGGCGGCTATAAGATTTAAATAGGCGGCTGTAGAATGGTTCTAGCAGCTTGTTTAGCTTTTATATATAGGATGGCGGCTGTAGAATGGTTTCAGCAGCAGTTATATAGAGGATTTCGGCTAAAACACTAAAAATGGCGGCTGTAGAATGGTTCCAGCAGCTTGTATAGCTTTTATATAAAGTATGGCGGCTATAAGACTTAAAATGTGCGCTGTAGAATTTTTATAGCAGCTCGTGTAGCTGTTATATAGAAGATGGCGGCTATAAGACTCAAAATCGCGGCTTTGGAATCGTTCCAGCAGTTTGTGCAGCTGTTATATAAAGTATAGCGGCTATAAGATTTAAAATGGCGTTTATAGAATGGTTTCAGCAGCTACTATAGCTGTTATATAATGGATGGCAGCTGTAAGACTCAAAAAGTCAGTTGAATTTTTCCAGTAGCTTGTATAGCTGTTATAGAAAGGATGGCGGCTATAAGACTCAAAATGGCGGCTGTGGCATGGTTCAAGTAGCTTGTAAAGCTGTTCTATAAAGAATGGCGGCTAAATGTCTCACAATAGAACGGTGTAGAACGGTTCCAGCAGCTTGTAAAGCTGTTATATAAAGGATGTCGGCTATAAGACTCAAAATGGCGGCTGAAGAATGGTTCAAGCAGCTTGTATAGCTGTTATATAAAGGATGGCGGATATAAGACTTAAATGGCGGCTGTAGAATGGTTCAAGAAGCTTGTACAGCTGTAATATAAAGGATGGCGGCTATAAGTCTAGAAATGATGGCTGTAGAACGGTTAGAGCAGCTTGTTTAGATACTATATAAAGGTTGGCTGCTAATGGTGGCTGTAGATCGGTTCCAGCAATTTGTATAGATGTTATATAAAGGATGGCGACTATAAGACTCAAAATGGCGGCTGTAGAATAGTTCAAGCGGCTATAAGACTCAAAATGGCGGCTTTAGAATGGTTCCAGCAGCTTGTCTAGCCATTATATAAAGGATGGCGGCTATAAGTCTCAAAATGGCGGCTGTAGAATGGTTCCAGCAGCTTGTTTAGCTATTATATAAAAGATGGCGGCTATAAGACTCAAAATGGGGGCTGCAGAATGGTTCATGCAGCTTGTATAGCTGTTATATAAAGGATGGCGGCTATAAGACTCAAAATGGCGGCTGTAGAATAGTTCCAGCAGCTTGTACAGCTTTTATATGGCAGCTTGTATATCTTTTATATAAAGGATAGCGGCTATAAGACTCAAAATGGCGGCTGTAGAATAGTTCCAGCAGCTTGTATAGCTTTTATATGGCAGCTTGTATAGCTTTTATATAAAGGATGGCGGCTATGACTTAAAACGGCGGATGTAGAATGGTTCAAGAAGCTTGTATAGCTGTAATACAAAGGATGGCGGCTATAAGTCTCAAAATGGTGACTGTAGAACGGTTAGAGCAGCTTCTTTAGATGTTCTATAAAGAATGGCGGATAAAGGTCTCAAAATGGTGTCTGTAGATCGGTTCCAGCAATTAAAATAGCTATAATGTAAAGGATGGCGGCTAAAAGATTCGAAATGGCGGCTTTAGAATGGATCCAGCAGCTTGTATAGCTATTATATAAAGGATGGCGGCTATAAGACTCAAAATGGGGGCTGCAGAATGGTTCAAGCAGCTTGTATAGCTGTTATATAAAGGATGGCGGCTATAAGACTCAAAATGGCGGCTGTAGAATAGTTCAAGCAGCTTGTATAGCTTTTATATGGCAGCTTGTATAGCTTTAATATAAAGAATAGCGGCTATAAGACTCAAAATGGCGGCTGTATAATGGTTCAAGTAGCTTGTAAAGCTGTTCTATAAAGAATGGCAGCTAAATTTCTCTCAATGGTGGCTGTAGAACGGTTCCAGCAGCTTGTAAAGCTGTTATATAAAGGATGTCGGCAATAAGACTCAAAATGGCGGCTGCAAAATGGTTCAAGCAGCCTGTATAGCTGTTATATAAAGGATGGCGGCTATAAGACTTAAATGGCGGCTGTAGAATGGTTCAAGAAGCTTGTATAGCTGTAATATAGAGGATGGCGGCTATAAGTCTAGAAATGATGGCTGTAGAACAGTTAGAGCAGCTTGTTTAGATGTTATATAAAGGATGGCTGCTAATGGTGGCTGTAGATCGGTTCCAGTAGCTTGTATAGCTATTATATAAAGAATGGCGGCTATAAGTCTCAAAATGGTGGCTGTAGAACGGTTCCAACAGCTTGTAAAGACGTTATATAAAGGATGTCGGCTATAAGACTCAAAACGGCGGCTGCAGAATGGTTCCAGAAGCCTGAATAGCTGTTATATAAAGGATGGCGGCTAAAGGTCTCACAATGGTGGCTGTAAATTGGTTCCAGAAGTTTGTATAGCTTTTATATATAGGATGGCGGCAATAAGACTCAAAATGGCGTCTGTATAATGGTTCAAGTAGCTTGAAAAGCTGTTCTATAAAGAATGGCGGCTAAATTTCTCTCAATGGTGGCTGTAGAACGGTTCCACCAGCTTGTAAAGCTGTTATATAAAGGATGTCGGCTATAAGACTCAAAATGGCGGCTGCAGAATGGTTCAAGCAGCTTCTATAGCTGTTATATAAAGGATGGCGGCTATAAGACTTAAATGGCGGCTGTAGAATGGTTCAAGAAGCTTGTATAGCTGTAATATAGAGGATGGCGGCTATAAGTCTAGAAATGATGGGTGTAGAACGGTTAGAGCAGCTTGTTTAGATGTTATATAAAGGATGGCTGCTAATGGTGGCTGTAGATCGGTTCCAGCAGCTTGTCTAGCCATTATATAAAAGATGGCGGCTATAAGTCTTAAAATGGCGGCTGTAGAATGGTTCCAGCAGCTTGTATAGCTAATATATAAAAGATGGCGGCTATAAGACTCAAAATGGGGGCTGCAGAATGGTTCAAGCAGCTTGTATAGCTGTTATATAAAGGATGGCGGCTATAAGACTCAAAATGGCGTCTGTAGAATAGTTCAAGCAGCTTGTATAGCATTTATATGGCAGCTTGTATAGATTTTATAGAAAGGATAGCGGCTATAAGACTCAAAATGGGGGCTGCTGAATGGTTCAAGCAGCTTGTATAGCTGTTATATAAAGGATGGCGGCTAAAGGTCTCACAATGGTGTCTGTAAATTGGTTCCAGAAGTTTGTATAGCTTTTATATATAGGATGGCGGCTATAAAACTCAAAATGGCGGCTGTAGAATGGTTCAAGTAGCTTGTAAAGCTGTTCTATAAAGAATGGCGGCTAAATGTCTCACAATGGTGGCTGTAGAAGCTGTTATATAAAGGATGTCGGCTATAAGACTCAAAATGGCGGATGTAGAATGGTTCCAGCAGCTTGTATAACTGTTACATACAGTATGGCGGCTACTGTAGAACTTTTCCAGCAGCTTTTATAGTTGTTATATAAAGGATGGCGGCTATAAGATTTAAATAGGCCTCTGTAGAATGGTTCTAGCAGCTTGTTTAGCTTTTATATATAGGATGGCGGCTGTAGAATGGTTTCAGCAGCTTGTCTAGCCATTATATAAAGGATGGCGGCTATAAGTCTCAAAATGGCGGCTGCAGAATGGTTCAAGCAGCTTGTATAGCTGTTATATAAAGGATGGCGGCTATAAGACTTAAATGGCGGCTGTAGAATGGTTTAAGAAGCTTGTATAGCTGTAATATAAAGGATGGCGGCTATAAGTCTAGAAATGATGGCTGTAGAACGGTTAGAGCAGCTTGTTTAGATACTATATAAAGGATGGCTGCTAATGGTGGCTGTAGATCGGTTCCAGCAGTTTGTATAGATGTTATATAAAGGATGGCGACTATAAGACTCAAAATGGCGGCTGTAGAATAGTTCAAGCGGCTATAAGACTCAAAATGGCGGCTTTAGAATGGTTCCAGCAGCTTGTCTAGCCATTATATAAAGGATGGCGGCTATAAGTCTCAAAATGGCGGCTGTAGAATGGTTCCAGCAGCTTGTTTAGCTATTATATAAAAGATGGCGGCTATAAGACTCAAAATGGGGGCTGCAGAATGGTTCATGCAGCTTGTATAGCTGTTATATAAAGGATGGCGGCTATAAGACTCAAAATGGCGGCTGTAGAATAGTTCCAGCAGCTTGTACAGCTTTTATATGGCAGCTTGTATATCTTTTATATAAAGGATAGCGGCTATAAGACTCAAAATGGCGGCTGTAGAATAGTTCCAGCAGCTTGTATAGCTTTTATATGGCAGCTTGTATAGCTTTTATATAAAGGATGGCGGCTATGACTTAAAACGGCGGCTGTAGAATGGTTCAAGAAGCTTGTATAGCTGTAATACAAAGGATGGCGGCTATAAGTCTCAAAATGTTGACTGTAGAACGGTTAGAGCAGCTTCTTTAGATGTTCTATAAAGAATGGCGGATAAAGGTCTCAAAATGGTGTCTGTAGATCGGTTCCAGCAATTAAAATAGCTATTATGTAAAGGATGGCGGCTAAAAGATTCAAAATGGCGGCTTTAGAATGGATCCAGCAGCTTGTATAGCTATTATATAAAGGATGGCGGCTATAAGACTCAAAATGAGGGCTGCAGAATGGTTCAAGCAGCTTGTATAGCTGTTATATAAAGGATGGCGGCTATAAGACTCAAAATGGCGGCTGTAGAATGGTTCAAGCAGCTTGTATAGCTTTTATATGGCAGCTTGTATAGCTTTAATATAAAGAATAGCGGCTATAAGACTCAAAATGGCGGCTTAAGAATGGTTCCAGCAGCTTGTCTAGCCATTATATAAAGGATGGCGGCTATAAGTCTCAAAATGGCGGCTGTAGAATGGTTCCAGCAGCTTGTATAGCTATTATATAAAAGATGGCGGCTATAAGACTCAAAATGGGGGCTGCAGAATGGTTCAAGCAGTTTGTATAGCTGTTATAGAAAGGATGGAGGCTATTAGACTCAAAATGGCGGCTATAGAATGGTTCCAGCAGCTAGTATAGCTGTTATATAAAGGATGGCGGCAATTAGACAAAAAATGGCGGCTGTAGAATAGTTCCAGCAGCTTGTATAGCTTTTATATGGCAGCATGTATAGCTTTTATATAAAGGATAGCGGCTTTAAGATTTAAAATAGCGGCATTAGAATGGTTCCAGTAGCTTGTATAGCTATTATATAAAGAATGGCGGCTATAAGTCTCAAAATGGCGGCTGCAGAATGGTTCCAGCAGCCTGAATAGCTGTTATATAAAGGATGGCGGCTAAAGGTCTCACAATGGTGGCTGTAAATTGGTTCCAGAAGTTCGTATAGCTTTTATATATAGGATGGCGGCTATAAGACTCAAAATGGCGGCTGTAGAATGGTTCCAGCAGCTTGTATAGCTTTTATATAAAGTATGGCGGCTATAAGACTTAAAATGTGCGCTGTAGAATTTTTACAGCAGCTCATGTAGCTGTTATATAGAGGATGGCGGCTACAAGACTCAAAATCGCGGCTTTGGAATGATTCCAGCAGCTTGTACAGCTGTTATATGAAGTATAGCGGCTATAAGACTCAAAATGGCGGTTATAGAATGGTTTCAGCAGCTACTATAGCTGTTATAAAACGAATGGCCGCTGTAAGACTCAAAAAGTCAGTTGAATTTTTCCAGTAGCTAGTATAGCTGTTATAGAAAGGATGGCGGCTATAAGACTCAAAATGGCGGCTATAGAATGGTTCCAGCAGCTAGTATAGCTGTTATATAAAGGATGGCGGCTATTAGACTTAAATTGGCGGCTGTAGAATAGTTCCAGCAGCTTGTATAGCTTTTATATGGCAGAATGTATAGCTTTTATATAAAGGATAGCGGCTTTGAGATTCAAAATAGCGGCTTTAGAATGGTTCCAGTAGCTTGTATAGCTATTATGTAAAGAATGGCGGCTATAAGACTCTAAATGGCGGCTGTATAATGGTTCAAGTAGCTTGTAAAGCTGTTCTATAAAGAATGGCGGCTAAATTTCTCTCAATGGTGGCTGTAGAACGGTTCCAGCAGCTTGTAAAGCTGTTATATAAAGGATGTCGGCTATAAGACTCAAAATGGCGGCTGCAAAATGGTTAAAGCAGCTTGTATAGCTGGTATATAAAGGATGGCGGCTATAAGACTTAAATGGCGGCTGTAGAATGGTTCAAGGAGCTTGTATAGCTGTAATATAGAGGATGGCGGCTATAAGTGTAGAAATGATGGCTGTAGAACGGTTAGAGCAGCTTGTTTAGATGTTATATAAAGGATGGCTGCTAATGGTGGCTGTAGATCGGTTCCAGTAGCTTGTATAGCTATTATATAAAGAATGGCGGCTATAAGTCTCAAAATGGTGGCTGTAGAACGGTTCCAACAGCTTGTAAAGCTGTTATATAAAGGATGTCGGCTATAAGACTCAAAATGGCGGCTGCAGAATGGTTCCAGAAGCCTCAATAGCTGTTATATAAAGGATGGCGGCTAAAGGTCTCACAATGGTGGCTGTAAATTGGTTCCAGAAGTTTGTATAGCTTTTATATATAGGATGGCGTCTATAAGACTCAAAATGGCGTCTGTATAATGGTTCAAGTAGCTTGTAAAGCTGTTCTATAAAGAATGGCGGCTAAATTTCTCTCAATGGTGGCTGTAGAACGGTTCCAGCAGCTTGTAAAGCTGTTATGTAAAGGATGTCGGCTATAAGACTGAAAATGGCGGCTGCAGAATGGTTCAAGCAGCTTGTATAGCTGTTATATAAAGGATGGCGGCTATAAGACTTAAATGGCGGCTGTAGAATGGTTTAAGAAGCTTGTATAGCTGTAATATAAAGGATGGCGGCTATAAGTCTAGAAATGATGGCTGTAGAACGGTTAGAGCACCTTGTTTAGATGTTATATAAAGGATGGCTGCTAATGGTGGCTGTAGATCGGTTCCAGCAGTTTGTATAGATGTTATATAAAGGATGGCGACTATAAGACTCAAAATGGCGGCTGCAGAATGGTTCAAGCAGCTTGTATAGCTGTTATATAAAGGATGGCGGCTATAAGTCTCAAAATGGCGGCTGTAGAATGGTTCCAGCAGCTTGTATAGCTAGTACATAAAAGATGGCGGCTATAAGACTCAAAATGGGGGCTGCAGAATGGTTCAAGCAGCTTGTCTAGCTGTTATATAAAGGATGGCGGCTATAAGACTTAAAATGGAGGCTGTATAATGATTCCAGCAGCTTGTATAGCTTTTATATGGCAGCTTGTATAGCTTTTATATATAGGATAGCGGCTATAGGACTCAAAATGGCGGCTGCAGAATGGTTCAAGCAGATTGTATAGCTATTATATAAAGGATGGCGGCTATAAGTCTCAAAATGGGGGCTGTAGAACGGTTCGAGCTGCTTGTATAGCAGTTATATAAAGCATGGCGGCTATAAGACTCAAAATGGCGACTGTAGAATGGCTCCAGCAGCTTGTATAGTTGTTCTATCAAAGTTCGAGCCGCTTGTATACAAGTTATATAAAGGATGGCGGCTATAAGAGTCAAAATGGAGGCTGTATAATGATTCCAGCAGCTCAAAATTGCGGCTGTAGAATGGTATATAAAGAATGGCGGATAAAGGTATCAAAATGGTGTCCAGCAGTTAGAATAGCTATTATATAAAAGAAGGGGGTTATAAGATTCAAAATGGCGGCTTAAGAACGGTTCCAGCAACTTGTTTAGCTGTTATATAAAGGATGGCGGCTATAAGATTAAAAATGGTGGCTGTAGAATAATTCCAGCAGCTCGTATAGCAACTATATAAAGGATGGCGGCTATAAGACTCAAAATGGCGGCTGTAGAATAGTTCCAGCATCTTGTATAGCTTTTATATAAAGGATAGCGGCTATAAGACTCAAAGCTTGTATAGTTGTTCTATAAAGGTTCGAGCAGCTTGTATAGCTGTTATATAGAGGATGGTTGCTATAAGATTCAAAATGGCGTCTGTAGAATGGTTCCAGCAGCTTGTATAGCTGTTATATAGAGGATGGCGGATATAAGACTCAAAATGGCGGCTGTATAATAGTTCAAGCAGCTTGTATAGCTGTTATATAAAGGATGGCGGCTAAAAGATTTAAAACGGTGGGTGTAGAATAGTTCCAGCGGCTAGTATAGCTTTTATATGGCAGATTGTGTAGCTTTTATATAAAGGATAGCGGCTATAAGATTCAAAATGGCGGCTTTAGAATGGTTCCAGTAGCTTAAATATCTATTATATTATAGATGGCGGCTATAAGTCTCAAAATGGTGGCTGTAGAACGGTTCCAGCGGCTTGTAAAGGTGTTATATAAAGGATGACGGCAAAAGGTCTCACAATGGTGGCTGTAATCGGTTCCAGCAGTTTGTATAACTGTTATATATAGGATGGCGGCTATAAGACTGAAAATGGCGGCTGCAGAATGGTTCAAGCAGCTTGTATAGCTGTTATATAAAGGATGGCGGCTATAAGACTTAAATGGCGGCTGTAGAATGGTTCAAGAAGCTTGTATAGCTGTAATATAAAGGATGGCGGCTATAAGTCTAGAAATGATGGCTGTAGAATGGTTAGAGCAGCTTGTTTTGATACTATATAAAGGATGGCTGCTAATGGTGTCAGTAGATCGGTTCCAGCAGTTAGAATAGCTATTATATAAAAGAAGGGGGCTATAAGATTCAAAATGGCGGCTTAAGAACGGTTCCAGCAACTTGTTTAGCTGTTATATAAAAAATGGCGGCTATAAGATTAAAAATGGTGGCTGTAGAATAATTCCAGCAGCTCGTATAGCGGATATAAGACTCAAAATGGCGGCTGCAGAATGGTTCAAGCAGCTTGTATAGCTGTTATATAAAGGATGGCGGCTATAAGACTTAAATGGCGGCTGTAGAATGGTTTAAGAAGCTTGTATAGCTGTAATATAAAGGATGGCGGCTATAAGTCTAGAAATGATGGCTGTAGAACGGTTAGAGCACCTTGTTTAGATGTTATATAAAGGATGGCTGCTAATGGTGGCTGTAGATCGGTTCCAGCAGTTTGTATAGATGTTATATAAAGGATGGCGACTATAAGACTCAAAATGGGGGCTGCAGAATGGTTCAAGCAGCTTGTATAGCTGTTATATAAAGGATGGCGGCTATAAGTCTCAAAATGGCGGCTGTAGAATGGTTCCAGCAGCTTGTATCGCTATTATATAAAAGATGGCGGCTATAAGACTCAAAATGGGGGCTGCAGAATGGTTCAAGCAGCTTGTCTAGCTGTTATATAAAGGATGGCGGCTATAAGACTTAAAATGGAGGCTGTATAATGATTCCAGCAGCTTGTGTAGCTTTTATATGGCAGCTTGTATAGCTTTTATATATAGGATAGCGGCTATAGGACTCAAAATGGCGGCTGCAGAATGGTTCAAGCAGGTTGTATAGCTATTATATAAAGGATGGCGGCTATAAGTCTCAAAATGGTGGCTGTAGAACGGTTCGAGCCGCTTGTATAGCAGTTATATAAAGCATGGCGGCTATAAGACTCAAAATGGCGACTGTAGAATGGCTCCAGCAGCTTGTATAGTGGTTCTATCAAAGTTCGAGCCGCTTGTATACAAGTTATATAAAGGATGGCGGCTATAAGAGTCAAAATGGAGGCTGTATAATGATTCCAGCAGCTCAAAATTGCGGCTGTAGAATGGTATATAAAGAATGGCGGATAAAGGTATCAAAATGGTGTCAGTAGATCGGTTCCAGCAGTTAGAATAGCTATTATATAAAAGAAGGGGGTTATAAGATTCAAAATGGCGGCTTAAGAACGGTTCCAGCAACTTGTTTAGCTGTTATATAAAGGATGGCGGCTATAAGATTAAAAATGGTGGCTGTAGAATAATTCCAGCAGATCGTATAGCAACTATATAAAGGATGGCGGCTATAAGACTCAAAATGGCGGCTGTAGAATAGTTCCAGCATCTTGTATAGCTTTTATATAAAGGATAGCGGCTATAAGACTCAAAGCTTGTATAGTTGTTCTATAAAGGTTCGAGCAGCTTGTATAGCTGTTATATAGAGGATGGTTGCTATAAGATTCAAAATGGCGTCTGTAGAATGGTTCCAGCAGCTTGTATAGCTGTTATATAGAGGATGGCGGATATAAGACTCAAAATGGCGGCTGTATAATAGTTCAAGCAGCTTGTATAGCTGTTATATAAAGGATGGCGGCTAAAAGATTTAAAATGGTGGGTGTAGAATAGTTCCAGCGGCTAGTATAGCTTTTATATGGCAGATTGTGTAGCTTTTATATAAAGGATAGCGGCTATAAGATTCAAAATGGCGGCTTTAGAATGGTTCCAGTAGCTTGTATATCTATTATATTATAGATGACGGCTATAAGTCTCAAAATGGTGGCTGTAGAACGGTTCCAGCGGCTTGTAAAGGTGTTATATAAAGGATGGCGGCAAAAGGTCTCACAATGGTGGCTGTAATCGGTTCCAGCAGTTTGTATAACTGTTATATATAGGATGGCGGCTATAAGACTCAAAATGGCGGCGGTAGAATGGTTGCAGCTGGTATATAAAGGATGTCGGCTACAAGATTAAAAATGGCGGCTGTAGAATGGTTCCAGCTGCTTGTATAGCTGTTATATAAAGGATGCCGGCTATAAGGCTCAAAATGGCGGCGGTAGAATGGTTGCAGCTGTTATATAAAGTATGGAGGCTATAAGACTCAAAATGGCGGCTGTAGAATGGTTCCATCAGCTTGTATAACTGTTACATATAGTATGGCGGCTACTGTAGAACTTTTCCAGCAGCTTTTATAATTGTTATATAAAAGATGGCGGCTATAAGATTCAAAATGGCCGCTGTAGAATGGTTCTAGCAGCTTGTTTAGCTTTTATGTATAGGATGGCGGTTGTAGAATGGTTTCAGCAGCTTGTATAGCTGTTATATAAAGGATTTCGGCTAAAACACTAAAAATGGCAGCTCTAGAATGGTTCCAGCAGCTTGTATAGCTTTTATATAAAGTATGGCTGCTATAAGACTTAAAATGTGCGCTGTAGAATTTTTACAGCAGCTCGTGTAGCTGTTATATAGAGGATGGCGGCTATAAGACTCAAAATCGTGACTTTGGAATCGTTCCAGCAGCTTGTACAGCTGTTATATAAAGTATAGCGGCTATAAGACTCAAAATGGCGGCTGTAGAATGGTTCCATCAGCTTGTATAACTGTTACATACAGTATGGCGGCTACTGTAGAACTTTTCCAGCAGCTTTTATAATTGTTATATAAAAGATGGCGCCTATAAGATTCAAAATGTCCGCTGTAGAATGGTTCTAGCAGCTTGTTTAGCTTTTATATATAGGATGGCGGCTGTAGAATGGTTTCAGCAGCTTGTATAGCTGTTATATAAAGGATTTCGGCTAAAACACTAAAAATGGCAGCTCTAGAATGGTTCTAGCAGCTTGTATAGCTTTTATATAAAGTGTGGCGTCAATAAGACTTAAAATGTGCGCTGTAGAATTTTTACAGCAGCTCGTGTAGCTGTTATATAGAGGATGGCGGCTATAAGACTCAAAATCGCGGCTTTGGAATCGTTCCAGCAGTTTGTGCAGCTGTTATATAAAGTTTAGCGGCTATAAGACTCAAAATGGCGTTTATAGAATGGTTTCAGCAGCTACTATAGCTGTTATATAACGGATGGCCGCTGTAAGACTCAAAAAGTCAGTTGAATTTTTCCAGTAGCTAGTATAGCTGTTATAGAAAGGTTGGCGGCTATAAGACTCAAAATGGCGGCTATAGAATGGTTCCAGCAGCTAGTATAGCTGTTATATAAAGGATGGCGGCTATTTGACTAAAAATGGCGGCTGTAGAATAGTTCCAGCAGCTTGTATAACTTTTATATGGCAGCATGTATAGCTTTTATATATAGGATAGCGGCTTTAATATTCAAAATAACGGCTTTAGAATGGTTCCAGTAGCTTGTATAGCTATTATATAAAGAATGGCGGCTACAAGTCTCAAAATGGTGGCTGTAGAACGGTTCCAACAGCTTGTAAAGCTGTTATATAAAGGATGTCGGCTATAAGACTCAAAATGGCGGCTGCAGAATGATTCCAGTAGCCTGAATATCTGTTATATATAGGATGGCGGCTAAAGGTCTCACAATGGTGGCTGTAGAACGGTTCCAGCAGCTTCTAAAGCTGTTATATAAAGGATGTCGGCTATAAGACTCAAAATGGCGGCTGCAGAATGGTTCAAGCAGCTTGTATAGCTGTTATATAAAGGATTGCGGCTATAAGACTTAAATGGCGGCTGTAGAATGGTTTAAGAAGCTTAAATAGCATTTATATGGCAGCTTGTATAGCTTTTATATAAAGGATAGCGGATATAAGACTCAAAATGGCGGCTGCAGAATGGTTCAAGCAGCTTGTATAGCTGTTATATAAAGGATGGCGGCTATAAGACTTAAATGGCGGCTGTAGAATGGTTTAAGAAGCTTGTATAGCTGTAATATAAAGGATGGCGGCTATAAGTCTAGAAATGATGGCTGTAGAACGGTTAAAGCACCTTGTTTAGATGTTATATAAAGGATGGCTGCTAATTGTGGCTGTAGATCGGTTCCAGCACTTTGTATAGATGTTATATAAAGGATAGCGACTTAAGACTCAAAATGGCGGCTGTAGAATAGTTCAAGCAGCTTGTATAGCTTTTATATGGCAGCTTGTATAGCTTTAATATAAAGAATAGCGGCTATAAGACTCAAAATGGCGGCTTTAGAATGGTTCCAGCAGCTTGTCTAGCCATTATATAAAGGATGGCGGCTATAAGTCTCAAAATGGCGGCTGTAGAATGGTTCCAGCAGCTTGTATAGCTATTATATAAAAGATGGCGGCTATGAGACTCAAAATGGCGGCTGCAGAATGGTTCAAGCAGCTTGTATAGCTGTTATATAAAGGATTGCGGCTATAAGACTTAAATGGCGGCTGTAGAATGGTTTAAGAAGCTTGAATAGCATTTATATGGCAGCTTGTATAGCTTTCATATAAAGGATAGCGGATATAAGACTCAAAATGGCGGCTGCAGAATGGTTCAAGCAGCTTGTATAGCTGTTATATAAAGGATGGCGGCTATAAGACTTAAATGGCGGCTGTAGAATGGTTTAAGAAGCTTGTATAGCTGTAATATAAAGGATGGCGGCTATAAGTCTAGAAATGATGGCTGTAGAACGGTTAGAGCACCTTGTTTAGATGTTATATAAAGGATGGCTGCTAATGGTGGCTGTAGATCGGTTCCAGCAGTTTGTATAGATGTTATATAAAGGATAGCGAGTTAAGACTCAAAATGGCGGCTGTAGAATAGTTCAAGCAGCTTGTATAGCTTTTATATGGCAGCTTGTATAGCTTTAATATAAAGAATAGCGGCTATAAGACTCAAAATGGCGGATTTAGAATGGTTCCAGCAGCTTGTCTAGCCATTATATAAAGGATGGCGGCTATAAGTCTCAAAATGGCGGCTGTAGAATGGTTCCAGCAGCTTGTATAGCTATTATATAAAAGATGGCGGCTATGAGACTCAAAATGGGGGCTGCAGAATGGTTCAAGCAGCTTGTATAGCTGTTATGTAAAGGATGGCGGCTATAAGACTCAAAATGGCGGCTGTAGAATAGTTCAAGCAGCTTGAATAGCATTTATATGGCAGCTTGTATGGCTTTTATATAAAGGATAGCGGATATAAGACTCAAAATGGCGGCTGCAGAATGGTTCAAGCAGCTTGTATAGCTGTTATATAAAGGATGGCGGCTATGAGACTTAAATGGCGGCTGTAGAATGGTTTAAGAAGCTTGTATAGCTGTAATATAAAGAATGGCGGCTATAAGTCTAGAAATGATGGCTGTAGAACGGTTAGAGCACCTTGTTTAGATGTTATATAAAGGATGGCTGCTAATGGTGGCTGTAGATCGGTTCCAGCAGTTTGTATAGATGTTATATAAAGGATGGCGACTATAAGACTCAAAATGGCGGCTGCAGAATGGTTCAAGCAGCATGTATAGCTGTTATATAATGGATGGCGGCTATAAGTCTCAAAATGGCGGCTGTAGAATGGTTCCAGCAGCTTGTATAGCTATTGTATAAAAGATGGCGGCTATAAGACTCAAAATGGGGGCTGCAGAATGGTTCAAGCAGCTTGTCTAGCTGTTATATAAAGGATGGCGGCTATAAGACTCAAAATGGAGGCTGTATAATGATTCCAGCAGCTTGTATAGCTTTTATATGGCAGCTTGTATAGCTTTTATATATAGGATAGCGGCTATAAGACTCAAAATGGCGGCTGCAGAATGGTTCAAGCAGATTGTATAGCTATTATCTAAAGGATGGCGGCTATAAGTCTCAAAATGGTGGCTGTAGAACGGTTCGAGCCGCTTGTATAGCAGTTATATAAAGCATGGCGGCTATAAGACTCAAAATGGCGACTGTAGAATGGCTCCAGCAGCTTGTATAGTTGTTCTATCAAGGTTCGAGCCGCTTGTATACAAGTTATATAAAGGATGGCGGCTATAAGGCTAAATTGGTTCCAGAAGTTTGTATAGCTTTTATATATAGGATGGCGGCTATAAGACTCAAAATGGCGGCTGTAGAATGGTTCAAGTAGCTTGTAAAGCTGTTCTATAAAGAATAGCGGCTAAATGTCTCACAATGGTGGCTGTAGAACGGTTCCAGCAGCTTCTAAAGCTGTTATATAAAGGATGTCGGCTATAAGACTCAAAATGGCGGCTGCAGAATGGTTCAAGCAGCTTGTATAGCTGTTATATAAAGGATTGCGGCTATAAGACTTAAATGGCGGCTGTAGAATGGTTTAAGAAGCTTGAATAGCATTTATATGGCAGCTTGTATAGCTTTTATATAAAGGATAGCGGATATAAGACTCAAAATGGCGGCTGCAGAATGGTTCAAGCAGCTTGTATAGCTGTTATATAAAGGATGGCGGCTATAAGACTTAAATGGCGGCTGTAGAATGGTTTAAGAAGCTTGTACAGCTGTAATATAAAGGATGGCGGCTATAAGTCTAGAAATGATGGCTGTAGAACGGTTAGAGCACCTTGTTTAGATGTTATATAAAGGATGGCTGCTAATGGTGGCTGTAGATCGGTTCCAGCAGTTTGTATAGATGTTATATAAAGGATAGCGACTTAAGACTCAAAATGGCGGCTGTAGAATAGTTCAAGCAGCTTGTATAGCTTTTATATGGCAGCTTGTATAGCTTTAATATAAAGAATAGCGGCTATAAGACTCAAAATGGCGGCTTTAGAATGGTTCCAGCAGCTTGTCTAGCCATTATATAAAGGATGGCGGCTATAAGTCTCAAAATGGCGGCTGTAGAATGGTTCCAGCAGATTGTATAGCTATTATATAAAAGATGGCGGCTATGAGACTCAAAATGGGGGCTGCAGAATGGTTCAAGCAGCTTGTAAAGCTGTTATATAAAGGATGGCGGCTATAAGACTCAAAATGGCGGCTGTAGAATAGTTCAAGCAGCTTGAATAGCATTTATATGGCAGCTTGTATAGCTTTTATATAAAGGATAGCGGATATAAGACTCAAAATGGCGGCTGCAGAATGGTTCATGCAGCTTGTATAGCTGTTATATAAAGGATGGCGGCTATAAGACTTAAATGGCGGCTGTAGAATGGTTTAAGAAGCTTGTATAGCTGTAATATAAAGGATGGCGGCTATAAGTCTAGAAATGATGGCTGTAGAACGGTTAGAGCACCTTGTTTAGATGTTATATAAAGGATGGCTGCTAATGATGGCTGTAGATCGGTTCCAGCAGTTTGTATAGATGTTATATAAAGGATGGCGACTATAAGACTCAAAATGGCGGCTGCAGAATGGTTCAAGCAGCTTGTATAGCTGTTAAATAAAGGATGGCGGCTATAAGTCTCAAAATGGCGGCTGTAGAATGGTTCCAGCAGCTTGTATAGCTATTGTATAAAAGATGGCGGCTATAAGACTCAAAATGGGGGCTGCAGAATGGTTCAAGCAGCTTGTCTAGCTGTTATAAAAAGGATGGCGGCTATAAGACTCAAAATGGAGGCTGTATAATGATTCCAGCAGCTTGTATAGCTTTTATATGGCAGCTTGTTTAGCTTTTATATATAGGATAGCGGCTATAAGACTCAAAATGGCGGCTGCAGAATGGTTCAAGCAGATTGTATAGCTATTATTTAAAGGATGGCGGCTATAAGTCTCAAAATAATGGCTGTAGAACGGTTCGAGCCGCTTGTATAAAGCATGGCGGCTATAAGACTCAAAATGGCGACTGTAGAATGGCTCCAGCAGCTTGTATAGTTGTTCTATCAAGGTTCGAGCCGCTTGTATACAAGTTATATAAAGGATGGCGGCTATTAGACTCAAAATGGTGGCTGTAGAACGGTTCCAACAGCTTGTAAAGCTGTTATATAAAGGATGTCGGCTATAAGACTCAAAATGGCGGCTGCAGAATGGTTCCAGCAGCCTGAATAGCTGTTATATAAAGGATGGCGGCTAAAGGTGGCTGTAAATTGGTTCCAGAAGTTTGAATAGCTTTTATATATAGGATGGCGGCTATAAGACTCAAAATGGCGGCTGTAGAATGTTTCAAGTAGCTTGTAAAGCTGTTCTATAAAGAATGGCGGCTAAATGTCTCACAATGGTGGCTGTAGAACGGTTCCAGCAGCTTGTAAAGCTGTTATATAAAGGATAGCGGATATAAGACTCAAAATGGCGGCTGCAGAATGGTTCAAGCAGCTTGTGTAGCAGTTATATAAAGGATGGCGGCTATAAGACTTAAATGGCGGCTGTAGAATGGTTCAAGAAGCTTGTATAGCTGTAATATAAAGGATGGCAGCTATAAGTCTAGAAATGATGGCTGTATAACGATTAGAGCAGCTTGTTTAGATGTTATATAAAGGATGGCTGCTAATGGTGGCTGTAGATCGGTTACAGCAGTTTGTATAGATGTTATATAAAGGATGGCGACTATAAGACTCAAAATGGCGGCTGTAGAATAGTTCAAGCTGCTTGTATAGCTTTTATATGGCAGCTTGTATAGCTTTAATATAAAGAATAGCGGCTAAAAGACTCAAAATGTCGGCTTTAGAATGGTTCCAGCAGCTTGTCTAGCCATTATATAAAGGATGGCGGCTATAAGTCTCAAAATGGCGGCTGTAGAATGGTTCCAGCAGCTTGTATAACTATTATATAAAAGATGGTGGCTATAAGACTCAAAATGGCGGCTGTAGAATAGTTCCAGCAGCTTGTACAGCTTTTATATAGCAGCTTGTATAGCTTTTATATAAAGGATAGCGGCTAGAAGACTCAAAATGGCGGCTATAGAATAGTTCCAGCAGCTTGTATAGCTTTTATATGGCAGCTTGTATAGCTTTTATATAAAGGATAGCGGCTATAAGACTCAAAATGGCGGCTGCAGAAGGGTTCAAGCAGATTGTATAGCTATTATATAAATGATGCCGGCTATAAGTCTCAAAATGGTGGCTGTAGAACGGTTCGAGCCGCTTGTATAGCAGTTATATAAAGAATGGCTCCAGCAGCTTGTATAGTTGTTCCATAAAGGTTCGAGCCGCTTGTATAGCTGTTATATAAAGGATGGCGGCTATAAGACTCAAATGGAGGCTGTATAATGATTCCAGCAGCTTGTATAGCTGTTATATAGAGGATGGTTGCTATAAGCTTCAAAATGGCGTCTGTAGAATGGTTCCAGCAGCTTGTATAGCTGTTATATAGAGGATGGCTGCTATAAGACTCAAAATGGCGGCTGTAGAATAGTTTAAGCAGCTTGTATAGCTGTTATATAAAGGATGGCGGCTAATAGATTCAAAATGGTGGGTGCAGAATAGTTCCAGCGGCTCGTATAGCTTTTATATGGCAGATTGTGTAGCTTTTTTTATAAAGGATAGCGGCGATAATATTCAAAATGGTGGCTTTAGAATGGTTCCAGTAGCTTGTATAGCTATTATATAAAGGGTGGCGGCTTTAAATCACAAAATGGTGGCTGTAGAATAGGTCCAGCAGCTCGTATAGCTATTATATAAAGGATTGCCGCTATAAGTCTCAAAATGGCGGCTGTAGAATGGTTCCAGCAGCTTGTATAACTAATATATAAAAGATGGTGGCTATAAGACTCAAAATGGCGGCTGTAGAATAGTTCCAGCAGCTTGTACAGCTTTTATATAGCAGCTTGTATAGCTTTTTATATAAAGGATAGCGGCTAGAAGACTCAAAATGGCGGCTATAGAATAGTTCCAGCAGCTTGTATAGCTTTTATATGGCAGCTTGTATAGCTTTTATATAAAGGATAGCGGCTATAAGACTCAAAATGGCGGCTGCAGAAGGGTTCAAGCAGATTGTATAGCTATTATATAAATGATGCCGGCTATAAGTCTCAAAATGGTGGCTGTAGAACGGTTCGAGCCGCTTGTATAGCAGTTATATAAAGAATGGCTCCAGCAGCTTGTATAGTTGTTCCATAAAGGTTCGAGCCGCTTGTATAGCTGTTATATAAAGGATGGCGGCTATAAGACTCAAATGGAGGCTGTATAATGATTCCAGCAGCTTGTATAGCTGTTATATAGAGGATGGTTGCTATAAGCTTCAAAATGGCGTCTGTAGAATGGTTCCAGCAGCTTGTATAGCTGTTATATAGAGGATGGCTGCTATAAGACTCAAAATGGCGGCTGTAGAATAGTTTAAGCAGCTTGTATAGCTGTTATATAAAGGATGGCGGCTAATAGATTCAAAATGGTGGGTGCAGAATAGTTCCAGCGGCTCGTATAGCTTTTATATGGCAGATTGTGTAGCTTTTTTATAAAGGATAGCGGCGATAATATTCAAAATGGTGGCTTTAGAATGGTTCCAGTAGCTTGTATAGCTATTATATAAAGGGTGGCGGCTTTAAATCACAAAATGGTGGCTGTAGAATAGGTCCAGCAGCTCGTATAGCTATTATATAAAGGATTGCCGCTATAAGTCTCAAAATGGCGGCTGTAGAATGGTTCCAGCAGCTTGTATAACTAATATATAAAAGATGGCGGCTATAAGACTCAAAATGGGGGCTGCAGAATGGTTCAAGTTAGTTAGTATAGCTATTATATAAAGGATGGCGGCTATAGGACTCAAAATGGCGACTGTTGAATTGTTCC
>JAECXG010000413.1:0-33537 GCA_018152135.1 Drosophila paulistorum
GTGGAGTAGGGTTTCGTGTGAACAGTGGTTGATCACGAGTTAGTCGGTCCTAAGTTCAAGGCGAAAGCCGAAAATTTTCAAGTTTTAAAAATGTCAATTGAAATAATATATAAATAAAACACTTGAATAATAACGAAAGGGAATACGGTTCCAATTCCGTAACCTGTTGAGTATCCGTTTGTTATTAAATATGGGCCTCGTGCTCATCCTGGTAACAGGAACGACCATAAAGAAGCCGTCGAGAGGTATCGGAAGAGTTTTCTTTTCTGTTTTATAGCCGTACTACCATGGAAGTCTTTCGCAGAGAGATATGGTAGATGGGCTAGAAGAGCATGACATATACTGTTGTGTCGATATTTTCTCCTCGGACCTTGAAAATTTATGGTGGGGATACGCAAACTTCTCAACAGGCCGTACCAATATCCGCAGCTGGTCTCCAAGGTGAAGAGTCTCTAGTCGATAGAATAATGTAGGTAAGGGAAGTCGGCAAATTAGATCCGTAACTTCGGGATAAGGATTGGCTCTGAAGATTGAGATAGTCGGGCTTGATTGGGAAACAATAACATGGTTTATGTGCTCGTTCTGGGTAAATAGAGTTTCTATCATTTACGATAGTTATTTGTTCCCTGGATAGTTAGTTACGTAGCCAATTGTGGAACTTTCTTGCTTAAATTTTTAAGAATACTAATTAATTTTAATTAGTTCTTTTAAATTATAACGATTATCAATTAACAATCAATTCAGAACTGGCACGGACTTGGGGAATCCGACTGTCTAATTAAAACAAAGCATTGTGATGGCCCTAGCGGGTGTTGACACAATGTGATTTCTGGCCAGTGCTCTGAATGTCAAAGTGAAGAAATTCAAGTAAGCGCGGGTCAACGGCGGGAGTAACTATGACTCTCTTATGCCAAATGCCTCGTCATTAGTGACGCGCATGAATGGATTAACGAGATTCCTACTGTCCCTATCCACTATCTAGCGAAACCACAGCCAAGGGAACGGGCTTGGAATAATTAGCGGGGAAAGAAGACCCTTTTGAGCTTGACTCTAATCTGGCAGTGTAAGGAGACATAAGAGGTGTAGAATAAGTGGGAGATATTATTCCTTGTGTTTGATATCGCCAATGAAATACCACTACTCTTATTGTTTCCTTACTTACTTGATTAAATGGAAGGTGTATCATTTCCTAGCCATTATACGTATATATTTATTATATCTTATGGTATTGGGTTTTGATGCAAGCTTCTTGATCAAAGTATCACGAGTTTGTTATATAATCGCAAACAAATTCTTTAATAAGAGAGTGCATTTATGTATTTTTAATTTGAAATATTTGGTATAACTCCAATTACTCAGGTATGATCCAATTCAAGGACATTGCCAGGTAGGGAGTTTGACTGGGGCGGTACATCTCTCAAATAAATCCAAAGTTATTTTTGCACAAGATCCTTTGGTAAACAAAACCGAAAATCAAATATTGTCCCTACCTCTTCATCAGAAACTCAAATCAATTTGTTAATCCTTCACCCCCAACAGGTTTTTTGTTTTAGTATCAGTTTTAGTGTGTGAGAGCGGGAGAGAGCATAGAAAGCGTACAATATATATTTAGTTAGTGCAGCGAGATATATATACATATATATATATGTCGGGACGTCAGGATTCTTGCTCGCCTCGCTCATGTTTTCGACTGGAGAAGTTCACTTAATACTTTTTATTTCACTTAGACTTTTACTTTTCACTTTAGACTTTTTACTTTTCACTTTTACTTTTCACTTATACCTTTTTCTGTACGGCTAGTTCCCAGGGGGTTTCTTCACTGACCTCTCTAGCCCGAGGCTCCCCTTTATATAGGACCTGACCTGATGACAGATTGACCGATTTGTTTCTTAACATGTTGCTAAGGCAACGATGCTTGTCATCCTTCAAAGTTAACATTCCCAGATGTCAGTCTGTAGCCGCTGCAAAAGTAATACCAGGGCTATAATTGACATGCCTGTCAACTATCTAGTAGGCTTGGACTTATTAGTCACTTTAACCGACACGGCCATCCTGACCTTTACACGTCCTCGTGTAATATTTTAATTTTTAATTTCAAACTTTCCAAACTTTATTTATCGTCTACCTTACGGAATTCGATCATCGTCTCTCCTAGACGGATAACCATCGTCTCTCCTAGACGGATAACCAAACATCGTCGTTCCTAGACGGACAACCATCGTCTCTCCTAGACGGATAACCAAACATCGTCTTTAATAGACGGATAACCAAACATCGTCTTTACTAGACGGATAACCATCGTCTCTCCTAGACGGATAACCAAACATCGTCTTTACTAGACGGATAACCATTCTGACTTTCACTCGTCCTCGATAAAATATTCAGCTTCGTTCATACAAACATTTCTCTTTTTTTTCAAGATATTTATTTTACATTTCTTCTGACCAAAATGTCAAACTTAATTCATAATTTCAATCATCGTCTCACTTAATCATCGCACTCCGACACGGCCATCCTGACCTTTACACGTCCTCGTGTAACCCAGACCGTCAATGAACTAATATTACCGAAGTGTTATTGAAATAGCCATTTCTTATTCAGACTTAAATTAAACATCAATTCTTTCTTAATTTACACAGTATTTTAGATCATTATAAATCAACCCATTTATTCCATTCCAAATTTATTTCTGTACTAATAATACTTTTCAATACTTTTCAGACTAATTCATTTATATGTTGATTTTTGCGACCTTTTTGTTGTTTAAAGTTGAATGTTTTTGCCGGCTCGAGGTCAGATGTTGTGGGAATAAAAACAAAAATAAAAAACACAGTTTGTTCTTAATTTCGTTCCGATATATTTCGACCACTCATCGGTGGTCGTCTTCAGGGCAACTATAAATAACATTGAATTGTGATTGACATAATATTAATTTAACAACAAGAAAACACCTACTTAGTTTTACACGTCCGCACACTGTGACGTGGAGCTACACACTGATTTGTCCCTAATAAATGCCTGTATAAATGCGCGCAGTTGTCCGTATCTACCTTATAATTAAGTCTTATATTTGTCGGGGTATTTATTATGTGCAGCATCTCCAAAGTGTAACGTTTGTTGTAATGTTGTTCTTGGTCTATTATGTTTACTTCGTCAAAATTTGGGGAATGTCCACTGGCGGCACAGTGGGCCATAAGTGCCGTTTTTTGGTGCATTGGAGTGTTGACGAAGTTTATAGTCAGATCTATGTTGCGATAGTCTTGTTTTCAGCTTCGATTTTGTTGTCCCTATATATATTTTATCACAGTTTTCTTCATTAGTCCCATTGCACGGTATTTTATATACTACGTTGCTCTTGTCCATTGTATCAATCCTACTTTTTGTTCTGTTAAAAATACTCCGTAGTGTGTTATTGGGTTTATGTGCTATCTGTATTTGTTCCATATTAAGGATTCGAGCATGGTTCCGTCAAGAGCGCCACACGCCATGTTCCAACTTTCGTTTTTCACTTGTGCTTGCTCAATGACGCAGTCAGCTCTTATCTCGAAACCATAGATCAAATATTACCATGCAACACAAAATATTTACTATGTTGTTTCCATTGGAATCTTCATACCTCCCTATTCACAAAATTTCCATATCAAAGGTTATTCCAACACCATTGCAACTTACCAAACAACATATCCTCTCACCGGGATATCTTTCACGCGGGCGGAACATAACCAAGTGGCAATTTTCTCTAATCCTCATGGCAATACGTTCTCCTAATATGCAATGACTTCAAAATGTATCTTTGCATCTATTTTGTCGATATCAATCTCTATCGCACAGCGAAATCAAGCTCAAAGGATGTGTCTTTTTTTTTTTTTTATCGGTAAGGTCTTGCTTTGGTTACACTATTAACTGTGCAATTCAAATCAAGTTGTACCTCGCCATGAGCATCCTACCACGACCGGGGGCCCGATTCGACCGCGGACAAAGGAGTTTAAAGGGAACCCATTTGCATTTCTTATTTCTGCTCTTTACGTGTATATGCGCCATGCGCTTCTCTTCTCTATGTTCTATCGTAAAGTCAAAATATTGTAAATGCGTTCACCAACGGAGTACCATTGGCCTTGGATCCATCTTTGCTCTTGATGCTTTCAGGGAATTATAATCCGTATACACAACGAATTCACGGCCAATCAAATACTGTCGAAAATGCTTAGCTGACCCAACAACAACTCTGCAGAAAAGGTTTTCTTACTAACGTATTCCATTACATGAGGATTGCCGTTAACGACGTATTAACATAGCACAATAACCATGAGAACCATTGGAAATTATGGATCATATATTTTCAGGACTGGCTTATTTCGGAGAATAGAATAGACATGACTATCTTCCTAATTGTTTCCAAATGGTCATCCTAACCAAAGACGTTTTTGGTCGCAGGTAGCAGGTATATCGGTTTCATAACCTGAGAGAATTGAGGAATAGATTTTCGAAAATAAGACGCTAATCCAATAAATTGTCTCACAATACTAAATGTTGAAGGCGGTCTCAGAGAAGTTAGTGCTGAGATCTTCTGCGGATTAGGTCTCGTACCTCAGATACTGCAGCGTAGTCTTAAGGAACTCACACTTCGAAATGTTAAATGAAAATCCCTTCTCGGTTAGTACCCCAAAACGACCTTACTATAGTTGATGATACTATGATTATATCATCCATGTAGACCATCATAGTTATATGCTAAATTTTCGTTCTTGAGGCAAATCGGCATTGTTACATATTCGTACTGCTCCTCATGTGTTACAAGCGCACTTTATTAGTCATATCCAAACACGTCTAGCAATTTGATAACTAATAAGGAGTAACGCAAATCTATCACAGACCGTGCTGGCATTTAACTCACGATTATCAATTAAGTCGAACGATATTACAACTTGGCAATTAATTTATACGTTTGCGTACAAATACATTTTCATTTGGACTCAATCCATATGGACTCCTCTGCACCGCCCTGTCAGGGTCAATCAACCTAATGGTCACTATCCCTGAGTAAAGTCTCGTGAAAGGGATTCCATCGGCAAATGCTTTTGAATGTTTGTAAAGCATTTTAATCACATTCACTCTATCATTATCGAGTAATTCAGTTTAACTTTAAATGAAACAGTAGATGGCTCAAACAATACACAAGAATTTAACTTTTTCAAATTTGTCCGAAAATCTTATATCCTTTACTAAGGATTTCTCTACGAATTACAATATCATTAGTAAGATATTTGAACCATATAGCATTAAATAGTACTTTTAAAGTCTTTGGGTTAATCAAACTTTACATAATTTTTGATGTGCACTGTATATACCAGCGTCGGCAATACCCTGTATTATAATATGATTGTTGTACAGTTTGCCATCAAATTTAACGGCAACACTGCTTCGGATAAGAGAGCACTCAGCTCCGAAGTCGAAACAAACTGAAAAGGTCTCACCTCGGTGTGTCATAACTCTTATTGGCTCAGACACAGAACACTCATTAATCTTCTTTTCGGGAACTCCTCCAGGTTTCGGTTCTGCATGTCTCACATACCACGCAGCTGGTCCTCAAACAGTACAGAAGTCGGCACTTATCAGAAAAATTCTCACAAAGTGACCCCACGTATCTGCTGCTGTTCACGTGTTGACGTTTGCACAGTTCTTACAAGCTCTACTAGGATTTGATTTTGCATCTGTAGGACTATGCGCCATTGTTCCTCTGAGAATGCAGGACGCGATGCCCATCCCACTTCTGATGTCGGGACGTCAGGATTATTGCTCGCCTCGCTCATGTTTTCGACTGGAGAAGTTCACTTAATACTTTTTATTTCACTTAGACTTTTACTTTTCACTTTAGACTTTTTACTTTTCACTTTTACTTTTCACTTATACCTTTTTCTGTACGGCTAGTTCCCAGGGGGGTTTCTTCACTGACCTCTCTAGCCCGAGGCTCCCCTTTATATAGGACCTGACCTGATGACAGATTGACCGATTTGTTTCTTAACATGTTGCTAAGGCAACGATGCTTGTCATCCTTCAAAGTTAACATTCCCAGATGTCAGTCTGTAGCCGCTGCAAAAGTAATACCAGGGCTATAATTGACATGCCTGTCAACTATCTAGTAGGCTTGGACTTATTAGTCACTTTAACCGACACGGCCATCCTGACCTTTACACGTCCTCGTGTAATATTTTAATTTTTAATTTCAAACTTTCCAAACTTTATTTATCGTCTACCTTACGGAATTCGATCATCGTCTCTCCTAGACGGATAACCATCGTCTCTCCTAGACGGATAACCAAACATCGTCGTTCCTAGACGGACAACCATCGTCTCTCCTAGACGGATAACCAAACATCGTCTTTAATAGACGGATAACCAAACATCGTCTTTACTAGACGGATAACCATCGTCTCTCCTAGACGGATAACCAAACATCGTCTTTACTAGACGGATAACCATTCTGACTTTCACTCGTCCTCGATAAAATATTCAGCTTCGTTCATACAAACATTTCTCTTTTTTTTCAAGATATTTATTTTACATTTCTTCTGACCAAAATGTCAAACTTAATTCATAATTTCAATCATCGTCTCACTTAATCATCGCACTCCGACACGGCCATCCTGACCTTTACACGTCCTCGTGTAACCCAGACCGTCAATGAACTAATATTACCGAAGTGTTATTGAAATAGCCATTTCTTATTCAGACTTAAATTAAACATCAATTCTTTCTTAATTTACACAGTATTTTAGATCATTATAAATCAACCCATTTATTCCATTCCAAATTTATTTCTGTACTAATAATACTTTTCAATACTTTTCAGACTAATTCATTTATATTATTCATCAAATAATCTTTACATTATTTATCTTTTTAACTTCGTTTCGTTCTTTTTTATACTTTGTCAGTTTTTTTTATCAATTGCAACAAAAACAACTTCTCTTGGATCAGACCACCACGCAGCGATCGATAATCGTATATCTCAATACGCACCTTATTTTACATTTCTTATTTTTCAACATTCATACTGTCTACTTCAGCTTCCATACCGTCTCTTTCAACGGTTTCTCTTGTTTCAATACTGTCTCTTTCAACAGTTTCTTTTTCTTTTTACTGTCTCTTTCAACAGTTTCTTTTTCAATTAGTTAATCAGTTCCATATTAAGGATTCGAGCATGGTTCCGTCAAGAGCGCCACACGCCATGTTCCAACTTTCGTTTTTCACTTGTGCTTGCTCAATGACGCAGTCAGCTCTTATCTCGAAACCATAGATCAAATATTACCATGCAACACAAAATATTTACTATGTTGTTTCCATTGGAATCTTCATACCTCCCTATTCACAAAATTTCCATATCAAAGGTTATTCCAACACCATTGCAACTTACCAAACAACATATCCTCTCACCGGGATATCTTTCACGCGGGCGGAACATAACCAAGTGGCAATTTTCTCTAATCCTCATGGCAATACGTTCTCCTAATATGCAATGACTTCAAAATGTATCTTTGCATCTATTTTGTCTATATCAATTTCTATCGCACAGCGAAATCAAGCTCAAAGGATGTGTCTTTTTTTTTTTTTTTATCGGTAAGGTCTTGCTTTGGTTACACTATTAACTGTGCAATTCAAATCAAGTTGTACCTCGCCATGAGCATCCTACCACGACCGGGGGCCCGATTCGACCGCGGACAAAGGAGTTTAAAGGGAACCCATTTGCATTTCTTATTTCTGCTCTTTACGTGTATATGCGCCATGCGCTTCTCTTCTCTATGTTCTATCGTAAAGTCAAAATATTGTAAATGCGCCCACCAACGGAGTACCATTGGCCTTGGATCCATCTTTGCTCTTGATGCTTTCAGGGAATTATAATCCGTATACACAACGAATTCACGGCCAATCAAATACTGTCGAAAATGCTTAGCTGACCCAACAACAACTCTGCAGAAAAGGTTTTCTTACTAACGTATTCCATTACATGAGGATTGCCGTTAACGACGTATTAACATAGCACAATAACCATGAGAACCATTGGAAATTATGGATCATATATTTTCAGGACTGGCTTATTTCGGAGAATAGAATAGACATGACTATCTTCCTAATTGTTTCCAAATGGTCATCCTAACCAAAGACGTTTTTGGTCGCAGGTAGCAAGTATATCGGTTTCATAACCTGAGAGAATTGAGGAATAGATTTTCGAAAATAAGACGCTAATCCAATAAATTGTCTCACAATACTAAATGTTGAAGGCGGTCTCAGAGAAGTTAGTGCTGAGATCTTCTGCGGATTAGGTCTCGTACCTTAGATACTGCAGCGTAGTCTTAAGGAACTCACACTTCGAAATGTTAAATGAAAATCCCTTCTCGGTTAGTACCCCAAAACGACCTTACTATAGTTGATGATACTATGATTATATCATCCATGTAGACCATCATAGTTATATGCTAAATTTTCGTTCTTGAGGCAAATCGGCATTGTTACATATTCGTACTGCTCCTCATGTGTTACAAGCGCACTTTATTAGTCATATCCAAACACGTCTAGCAATTTGATAACTAATAAGGAGTAACGCAAATCTATCACAGACCGTGCTGGCATTTAACTCACGATTATCAATTAAGTCGAACGATATTACAACTTGGCAATTAATTTATACGTTTGCGTACAAATACATTTTCATTTGGACTCAATCCATATGGACTCCTCTGCACCGCCCTGTCAGGGTCAATCAACCTAATGGTCACTATCCCTGAGTAAAGTCTCGTGAAAGGGATTCCATCGGCAAATGCTTTTGAATGTTTGTAAAGCATTTTAATCACATTCACTCTATCATTATCGAGTAATTCAGTTTAACTTTAAATGAAACAGTAGATGGCTCAAACAATACACAAGAATTTAACTTTTTCAAATTTGTCCGAAAATCTTATATCCTTTACTAAGGATTTCTCTACGAATTACAATATCATTAGTAAGATATTTGAACTATATAGCATTAAATAGTACTTTTAAAGTCTTTGGGTTAATCAAACTTTACATAATTTTTGATGTGAACTGTATATACCAGCGTCGGCAATACCCTGTATTATAATATGATTGTTGTACAGTTTGCCATCAAATTTAACGGCAACACTGCTTCGGATAAGAGAGCACTCAGCTCCGAAGTCGAAACAAACTGAAAAGGTCTCACCTCGGTGTGTCATAACTCTTATTGGCTCAGACACAGAACACTCATTAATCTTCTTTTCGGGAACTCCTCCAGGTTTCGGTTCTGCATGTCTCACATACCACGCAGCTGGTCCTCAAACAGTACAGAAGTCGGCACTTATCAGAAAAATTCTCACAAAGTGACCCCACGTATCTGCTGCTGTTCACGTGTTGACGTTTGCACAGTTCTTACAAGCTCTACTAGGATTTGATTTTGCATCTGTAGGACTATGCGCCATTGTTCCTCTGAGAATGCAGGACGCGATGCCCATCCCACTTCTGATGTCGGGACGTCAGGATTATTGCTCGCCTCGCTCATGTTTTCGACTGGAGAAGTTCACTTAATACTTTTTATTTCACTTAGACTTTTACTTTTCACTTTAGACTTTTTACTTTTCACTTTTACTTTTCACTTATACCTTTTTCTGTACGGCTAGTTCCCAGGGGGTTTCTTCACTGACCTCTCTAGCCCGAGGCTCCCCTTTATATAGGACCTGACCTGATGACAGATTGACCGATTTGTTTCTTAACATGTTGCTAAGGCAACGATGCTTGTCATCCTTCAAAGTTAACATTCCCAGATGTCAGTCTGTAGCCGCTGCAAAAGTAATACCAGGGCTATAATTGACATGCCTGTCAACTATCTAGTAGGCTTGGACTTATTAGTCACTTTAACCGACATATATATACATAGCGAAAGAGGGATAGGGCTTGATTTATATAGGAAAGTTTTGGGTGTCCTTGTTTTTTTTTGTTTTGTGTTTGTGTTGTTGGTGGCAGAAGTTTCAGCACACAAACATGGATCCCTATTCGCTGGAGCTACTATGGATGGTCGTGATTGGCTTTATAATAGCCTTTATCCTGGCCTTTGGCATTGGAGCAAACGATGTGGCCAATTCGTTTGGAACTAGTGTTGGATCCGGTGTCCTAACCATACGACAAGCCTGCATTTTGGCCACCATTTGCGAAGTGTCTGGCGCCGTTCTAATTGGTATGCGTATAAGTTTGATATTTCATTTGCGATTTTATTAGTTTTGTCGTTTTCCTGATAGGCTACAAGGTATCGGACACGATGCGTAAGGGCATTCTGGAAGTGGGCATGTATGAGGGATCCGAGGATCACGCGTCGAGGGTTTGAAGTGGTCGACACTGGGCACCATAGTCGGCTCATGGTTCATTTCGCCGGTGCTGAGCGGTATTGTGAGCATTCTACTATTTCTGGCCATACGTCGCTTCATTTTGAGCGCCCAGGAGCCATTGAAGGCTGGATTCCGTTCGTTACCCATATTCTATGGTGTGACATTCTTCATTAATGTGATAAGCGTTGTCCTGGATGGACCGAAACTATTGTATATGGATAATATACCTACTTGGATAGCCATAACTGTCAGTGTGGGCTTGTCCCTGGTGGTGGCTCTGCTAACGCAGCTGGTGGTTGTCCCATTGCAGCGTCGCAAGATTGCCAAAGGTCTGCGAGCCGAGAATCCCGTTAAATTCAATTTCGAGGACTGTGGGTAAGTGGAGATTGTGAAATTGCATCTTTTACACGGTGTATCATATGTTACGTTACACACGTTATAGAGTCATCGCCATCTGGCAGTCCCAAGAAACAGCAACGTCGTCCCCTGTCGCTAGTTAGCGAGGGCAAACCTCTGCCTGCCATTGCTGAGATCACTGAACTGGTTTCCTTGAGCGACAACTCACCGAAGACCTTTAAACTGGCTCCGTTTGGCCTTTCGGCTAAAAATAATAATGCTCCTGCCGAGGATTATAAAATTGATCCTCAGTTGATTAAGAAGGCCGAGGATCTGTTGGGGAAAGCCAGCTTGGATAACATTGATCTGACAGTTACCAGTCTAAATTTCATCGATGAGCAGCAGCAGCAGCAACAACAACAACGCCAAAATGGACGCAAGCTTCAGGAGTGCTTTAAGCATGTCCAATCGCCCAAAGAGGAGCACAAACAACCTCAGCTACAGCAGCAGCAGCAATCATTGCCACCGCCGCAGCAACAACAGGTTGGCAACAGCGGTGGCCCTGTCTCTAGCAACAATTTGCAAGTGGTGGAAAGTGCTGGCAGTCTCGATCTTATGATCAATTCCACCTTATCGCCAAACTCCAGCAAGGTGCCATTGATCGAGAGCAAGGAAGCACTCAATAAACAGGACGATGAGTTTAAAGGGCCAGCTGGACGTCGCGTTAGCAATGGCGAGGAGACACCAGAGATTTCCATGCTCTTCTCATTTCTGCAAATATTAACCGCCACCTTTGGCAGCTTTGCCCATGGCGGCAACGATGTGAGCAATGCAATTGGACCACTCATCGCCCTGTATATGATTTATTGCGAGGGTTCGGTAATGCAACGTGCAGAAAGTCCTATGTACATCCTAGTCTACGGCGGCGTTGGCATCTCTGTGGGACTCTGGCTATGGGGAAGGCGTGTCATTGAGACTATTGGCAACGATTTGACAAAGATTACCTCATCGACGTAAGTCATCTAAAAGATATTATAGCTTCTAGTGAGTTAATCAAATATTTTTGTTCTATCCCCCCCAGTGGCTTTACTATTGAAGTTGGCGCCGCTACAACCGTTTTATTGGCCAGCAAAATTGGATTGCCCATATCGACAACACATTGCAAAGTTGGCTCAGTTGTTTTTGTTGGCCATGTGAGTGCTTCAGGACGCAAGAGGAATCAGAAGAAGCAGCAGAAATCGAAGCAAGACCAAACTCCAGTTGAGAATGGTAAACCTATTGCTGAAGCAGCTGCAGCAGCAGCACCACCACCAGCAGCAGCAGCAGTACAACCAGCACAACCAGAAGATCCCTCCACCATGGTTGATGGCAGTGTCGATTGGCATTTGTTCCGGAATATTGCCTATGCCTGGATAGTTACTGTGCCCGTCACTGCGCTCCTTAGCGCTGGAATAATGTATGTCATTCAATTATTAATTGTAGAAGCAAACACACACACACACAAACTAAGGGGAAAAAAACCAAAAACAAAAGCTAAGTAATGCAAAAAAGAAAAACAAAACGTACTCGCCTAACTAATTCCAAAAAAAAAAAAAGAAAAAAAGAAAACCACAAAAAGGCAAAAACACACAAAAAACTAAAAACCTACAACAAAACAAAACGTAATTACAACAACAACAAAATTGTACTTAGCCCATATATTTATATTTGATTTTACATCAAGTCCCTCAAGCCTTTCGTGATGAAATTTATATGTATGCAACTTTTTTTTAGTTAACAGTTTTTCGATTTTAATTTGGATATTGATTTTCTAAATGCAGAGCATTTGATTGTTACAAAAAAAAAAAAACAAAAAAAAAACAAAAACACAAAACACACACACACAAAAAAAAACAAGAAAAATAGAATCTCAAATTAAATTACTGGTTGGAATTTTTCCAGCACCAGACTTTCAATAGACAGAAGCTGAGTAAATTATTTAAATAAAATACAAAACTATCTACCAATAAACAAATTATAATTTCTAACTTATTTGGTTTTTTTTTGGTTTTCGTTTGAAGTTTTTTTATGTTATTTTTGTTTTTTTTCCAGATTTTCCATTTGCCATTGCCATACCATAATATATACATATATAACAAACTAAAATTCTCACTAGTTGGACTTAATTTATAAATTTCATTAACTCTGATTACTATGCCATTGGAAAAGTGAGCATCAAAAATATTTGACTATTTGCATATGTGTATGGAAAATAAAAACTACAAGTTATTGAATGTATTTATGTAAGCGTTTCGTTTATTGCACAATTTTTCAATTTAATTGTGTTTATTGCTTTAGTAATGAAGTTTGGAATAGGCAAATTGGCGGCATGAAATTGAAGTAAATTGAAGTTTAAGAGTAAAGTAATAAAAAAAATCCATTCATCCATATTCACTTCCAATTGGCGCCACATTTAAAAACGGACTTCCGGCTCAGACCTTAGGACTTACTCAAGCCTTAGCACTTTTTACGCAGACCTTAGGACTTATTTTAAACTTCGCCATTATCGAAGCAAACCTATCGTAATATCGGAACAATACTATCGGAAACCTATCGTAGTCGACATTATCGGCGCACACCTATCGGAAACCTATCGTAATCGACATTATCGGTGAAAATCCTATCGGAAACAGTTGAGTTTTGAACTTCGAGCCGTTTGGTTGACTGATTTTCCGTTAGCGCGTGAATTTCTATCTTGTATCTTGTATCTTAACCTGTAACGCCTGCGCGCGCCTTTTGCGTCTAATGCCAACTTGAACTGAAATTGAAATTTGAGAATTATTGTCGCAAACTATTCGATGCATAAATGTAAACAAATAATTCAATTGTCCCCCAAACACACATCAAGTGATTTGTTGAATATTTTTTTGTTTATGTTAAGTGTGTAAACAGATGTTTAATATACATATTATTTGTTTTTTTTCTTCGATTCTAAGTCAACTTTAAAACTTTCTTTAAACGAACTCGAAATTGAAATACATTGGGGATTTACGAAACAAAAACAAAAAGGTAAGCTAAACAAATATGATTGTTCTCATGGCTTGCAGCTTCAGCTTTCTATGCGGAATTCCGGTTGTAGTTCGTTTCCATTTCCTTTCGATCGGTTCGGCCTACCGATATATAGATACATAGAGACAGATATTTACACTTACACAGGTATTACTTGATTTTCTTTACTTAATCCGATTTGCGTGCATTGAACTCTTTGGCTGATGAGTTTGAGTGTGTGAGTCTTGCCTCATTTTGCAGTGATTTCTTGTGGTTTATGTGTCGTTATTGTTGTTGCTGCTTCTGATTATTGTTTTCTCGATTTCGTCTTGACTTGTTCTCATTTTAGCACAAAAAATATTTAATAAGTTCTTCGTTTTCTTGTTTCCTTGCTTCTTTATTTGCTCGATTTTTGGCTTTTCTGCATGTTTATGGCATTTTGTTGATGATTCCGAAAATAAACGTAAATGTTAAGTTGAAAAACGAAATAACAATTGATAAATAAAGTTTTCAAATATTTGTCTTGGTTTTTTTTCTTTTTGTGTTATAATCTTTGAATTAAGAAATCTTAAACGAAAGAATTTCAGTTATTTATCCAAAATCTAACTAAAAGCATAGAAAATCGAAACGATCTAAGAAATTCAAATGAAATTTTCACATTGGAGTTGAAAAGGTTCAGATATCGGCTATATAGACATACATATATCGTCTTGGAATGCAAAATGTATTAACTTTTTCAGTCGTCGAGATTACATTGGAACAAATTGATTGTTGAAGGTTTTCGGTGTCCATAGGCTTAATAATAATAAAGTAATTAACGTTAGTCGCTTTGTTTAATTTCCTTTTTGCCGCAAATAAAATTGAAATTTTTGTTTTAATTTTGTTTTGTTGTTTGTTTGCCCAGCATGTGTGACCCATTTTGTGTTGTCTTCTGTCTTTGGAGTCTAAAGAAAAACCCATTTAGCAACTTGAACAGGTGTTCCAATGGCGTTTCGATCCATAGGTAGCCCAAGCTCATTATGCAGCGCATGGCTAGCGGTATTTTTTGTTTTTGCTTAAAAGCAATGCCGACACCCAAAACCCAAGAGCTGTAGAATGGTTTAAGAAGCTTGTATAGCTGTAATATAAAGGATGGCGGCTATAAGTCTAGAAATGATGGCTGTAGAACGGTTAGCTGCTCTAACCGTTGGTGGCTGTAGATCGGTTCCAGCAGTTTGTATAGATGTTATATTAGGGATGGCGACTATAAGACTCAAAATGGCGGCTGCAGAATGGTTCAAGCAGCTTGTATAGCTATTATATAAAAGATGGCGGCTTTAAGACTCAAAATGGGGGCTGCAGAATGGTTCAAGCAGCTTGTATAGCTGTTATATGGCAGCTTGTATAGCTTTTATATAAAGGATAGCGGCTATAAGACTCAAAATGGCGGCTGCAGAATGGTTCAAGCAGATTGTATAGCTATTATATAAAGGATGGCGGCTATAAGTCTCAAAATGGTGGCTGTAGAACGGTTCGAGCCGCTTGTATAGCATTTATATAAAGCATAGCGGCTATAAGACTCAAAATGGCGACTGTAGAATGGCTTCAGCAGCTTGTATAGTTGTTCTATCAAGGTTCGAGCCGCTTGTATACAAGTTATATAAAGGATGGCGGCTATAAGACTCAAAATGGAGGCTGTATAATGATTCCAGCAGCTTGTATAGCTGTTATATGGTTTGTATAAGATTCAAAACGGCGTCTGTAGAATGGTTCCAGCAGCTTGTATAGCTGTTATATGGCAGCTTGTGTATTTGTTATATAAAGGATAGCGGCAATAAGATTCAAAATGGCGGCTTTAGAATGGTTCCAGTAGCTTGTATAGCTATTATATAAAGGATGGCGGCTATAAGTCTCGAAATGGTGGCTGTAGAACGGTTCCAGCGTCTTGTAAAGGTGTTATATAAAGGATGGCGGCAAAAGGTCTCACAATGGTGGCTGTAGATCGGTTCCAGCAGTTTGTATAACTGTTATATAAAGGATGGCGGCTATAAGACTCAAAATGGCGGCGGTAGAATGGTTGCAGCTGGTATATAAAGGATGTCGGCTACAAGATTAAAAATGGCGGCTGTAGAATGGTTCCAGCTGCTTGTATAGCTGTTATATAAAGGATGGCGGCTATAAGGCTCAAAATGGCGGCGGTAGAATGGTTGCAGCTGTTATATAAAGGATGGAGGCTATAAGACTCAAAATGGCGGCTGTAGAATGGTTCCAGCAGCTTGTATAACTGTTACATATAGTTTGGCGGCTACTGTAGAACTTTTCCAGCATCTTTTATAGTTGTTATATAAAGGATGGCGGCTGTAGAATGGTTTCAGCATGATGGCTGTAGAACGGTTAGAGCAGATTGTTTAGATGTTATATAAAGGATGGCTGCTAATGGTGGCTGTAGATCGGTTCCAGCAGCTTGTCTAGCCATTATATAAAGGTTCCAGCAGCTTGTATAGCTAATATATAAAAGATGGCGGCTATAAGACTCAAAATGGGGGCTGCAGAATGGTTCAAGCACTTCTGATGTCGGGACGTCAGGATTATTGCTCGCCTCGCTCATGTTTTCGACTGGAGAAGTTCACTTAATACTTTTTATTTCACTTAGACTTTTACTTTTCACTTTAGACTTTTTTACTTTTCACTTTTACCTTTCACTTATACCTTTTTCTGTACGGCTAGTTCCCAGGGGGTTTCTTCACTGACCTCTCTAGCCCGAGGCTCCCCTTTATATAGGACCTGACCTGATGACAGATTGACCGATTTGTTTCTTAACATGTTGCTAAGGCAACGATGCTTGTCATCCTTCAAAGTTAACATTCCCAGATGTCAGTCTGTAGCCGCTGCAAAAGTAATACCAGGGCTATAATTGACATGCCTGTCAACTATCTAGTAGGCTTGGACTTATTAGTCACTTTAACCGACATATATATACATAGCGAAAGAGGGATAGGGCTTGATTTATATAGGAAAGTTTTGGGTGTCCTTGTTTTTTTTTGTTTTGTGTTTGTGTTGTTGGTGGCAGAAGTTTCAGCACACAAACATGGATCCCTATTCGCTGGAGCTACTATGGATGGTCGTGATTGGCTTTATAATAGCCTTTATCCTGGCCTTTGGCATTGGAGCAAACGATGTGGCCAATTCGTTTGGAACTAGTGTTGGATCCGGTGTCCTAACCATACGACAAGCCTGCATTTTGGCCACCATTTGCGAAGTGTCTGGCGCCGTTCTAATTGGTATGCGTATAAGTTTGATATTTCATTTGCGATTTTATTAGTTTTGTCGTTTTCCTGATAGGCTACAAGGTATCGGACACGATGCGTAAGGGCATTCTGGAAGTGGGCATGTATGAGGGATCCGAGGATCACGCGTCGAGGGTTTGAAGTGGTCGACACTGGGCACCATAGTCGGCTCATGGTTCATTTCGCCGGTGCTGAGCGGTATTGTGAGCATTCTACTATTTCTGGCCATACGTCGCTTCATTTTGAGCGCCCAGGAGCCATTGAAGGCTGGATTCCGTTCGTTACCCATATTCTATGGTGTGACATTCTTCATTAATGTGATAAGCGTTGTCCTGGATGGACCGAAACTATTGTATATGGATAATATACCTACTTGGATAGCCATAACTGTCAGTGTGGGCTTGTCCCTGGTGGTGGCTCTGCTAACGCAGCTGGTGGTTGTCCCATTGCAGCGTCGCAAGATTGCCAAAGGTCTGCGAGCCGAGAATCCCGTTAAATTCAATTTCGAGGACTGTGGGTAAGTGGAGATTGTGAAATTGCATCTTTTACACGGTGTATCATATGTTACGTTACACACGTTATAGAGTCATCGCCATCTGGCAGTCCCAAGAAACAGCAACGTCGTCCCCTGTCGCTAGTTAGCGAGGGCAAACCTCTGCCTGCCATTGCTGAGATCACTGAACTGGTTTCCTTGAGCGACAACTCACCGAAGACCTTTAAACTGGCTCCGTTTGGCCTTTCGGCTAAAAATAATAATGCTCCTGCCGAGGATTATAAAATTGATCCTCAGTTGATTAAGAAGGCCGAGGATCTGTTGGGGAAAGCCAGCTTGGATAACATTGATCTGACAGTTACCAGTCTAAATTTCATCGATGAGCAGCAGCAGCAGCAACAACAACAACGCCAAAATGGACGCAAGCTTCAGGAGTGCTTTAAGCATGTCCAATCGCCCAAAGAGGAGCACAAACAACCTCAGCTACAGCAGCAGCAGCAATCATTGCCACCGCCGCAGCAACAACAGGTTGGCAACAGTGGTGGCCCTGTCTCTAGCAACAATTTGCAAGTGGTGGAAAGTGCTGGCAGTCTCGATCTTATGATCAATTCCACCTTATCGCCAAACTCCAGCAAGGTGCCATTGATCGAGAGCAAGGAAGCACTCAATAAACAGGACGATGAGTTTAAAGGGCCAGCTGGACGTCGCGTTAGCAATGGCGAGGAGACACCAGAGATTTCCATGCTCTTCTCATTTCTGCAAATATTAACCGCCACCTTTGGCAGCTTTGCCCATGGCGGCAACGATGTGAGCAATGCAATTGGACCACTCATCGCCCTGTATATGATTTATTGCGAGGGTTCGGTAATGCAACGTGCAGAAAGTCCTATGTACATCCTAGTCTACGGCGGCGTTGGCATCTCTGTGGGACTCTGGCTATGGGGAAGGCGTGTCATTGAGACTATTGGCAACGATTTGACAAAGATTACCTCATCGACGTAAGTCATCTAAAAGATATTATAGCTTCTAGTGAGTTAATCAAATATTTTTGTTCTATCCCCCCCAGTGGCTTTACTATTGAAGTTGGCGCCGCTACAACCGTTTTATTGGCCAGCAAAATTGGATTGCCCATATCGACAACACATTGCAAAGTTGGCTCAGTTGTTTTTGTTGGCCATGTGAGTGCTTCAGGACGCAAGAGGAATCAGAAGAAGCAGCAGAAATCGAAGCAAGACCAAACTCCAGTTGAGAATGGTAAACCTATTGCTGAAGCAGCTGCAGCAGCAGCACCACCACCAGCAGCAGCAGCAGTACAACCAGCACAACCAGAAGATCCCTCCACCATGGTTGATGGCAGTGTCGATTGGCATTTGTTCCGGAATATTGCCTATGCCTGGATAGTTACTGTGCCCGTCACTGCGCTCCTTAGCGCTGGAATAATGTATGTCATTCAATTATTAATTGTAGAAGCAAACACACACACACACAAACTAAGGGGAAAAAAACCAAAAACAAAAGCTAAGTAATGCAAAAAAGAAAAACAAAACGTACTCGCCTAACTAATTCCAAAAAAAAAAAAAGGGAAAAAAGAAAACCACAAAAAGGCAAAAACACACAAAAAACTAAAAACCTACAACAAAACAAAACGTAATTACAACAACAACAAAATTGTACTTAGCCCATATATTTATATTTGATTTTACATCAAGTCCCTCAAGCCTTTCGTGATGAAATTTATATGTATGCAACTTTTTTTAGTTAACAGTTTTTCGATTTTAATTTGGATATTGATTTTCTAAATGCAGAGCATTTGATTGTTACAAAAAAAAAAAAAAAAAAAAAAAACAAAAACACAAAACACACACACACAAAAAAAAAACAAGAAAAATAGAATCTCAAATTAAATTACTGGTTGGAATTTTTCCAGCACCAGACTTTCAATAGACAGAAGCTGAGTAAATTATTTAAATAAAATACAAAACTATCTACCAATAAACAAATTATAATTTCTAACTTATTTGGTTTTTTTTTGGTTTTCGTTTGAAGTTTTTTTTATGTTATTTTTTGTTTTTTTCCAGATTTTCCATTTGCCATTGCCATACCATAATATATACATATATAACAAACTAAAATTCTCACTAGTTGGACTTAATTTATAAATTTCATTAACTCTGATTACTATGCCATTGGAAAAGTGAGCATCAAAAATATTTGACTATTTGCATATGTGTATGGAAAATAAAAACTACAAGTTATTGAATGTATTTATGTAAGCGTTTCGTTTATTGCACAATTTTTCAATTTAATTGTGTTTATTGCTTTAGTAATGAAGTTTGGAATAGGCAAATTGGCGGCATGAAATTGAAGTAAATTGAAGTTTAAGAGTAAAGTAATAAAAAAAATCCATTCATCCATATTCACTTCCAATTGGCGCCACATTTAAAAACGGACTTCCGGCTCAGACCTTAGGACTTACTCAAGCCTTAGCACTTTTTACGCAGACCTTAGGACTTATTTTAAACTTCGCCATTATCGAAGCAAACCTATCGTAATATCGGAACAATACTATCGGAAACCTATCGTAGTCGACATTATCGGCGCACACCTATCGGAAACCTATCGTAATCGACATTATCGGTGAAAATCCTATCGGAAACAGTTGAGTTTTGAACTTCGAGAACTGAGAATTATTGTCGCAAACTATTCGATGCATAAATGTAAACAAATAATTCAATTGTCCCCCAAACACACATCAAGTGATTTGTTGAATATTTTTTTGTTTATGTTAAGTGTGTAAACAGATGTTTAATATACATATTATTTGTTTTTTTTCTTCGATTCTAAGTCAACTTTAAAACTTTCTTTAAACGAACTCGAAATTGAAATACATTGGGGATTTACGAAACAAAAACAAAAAGGTAAGCTAAACAAATATGATTGTTCTCATGGCTTGCAGCTTCAGCTTTCTATGCGGAATTCCGGTTGTAGTTCGTTTCCATTTCCTTTCGATCGGTTCGGCCTACCGATATATAGATACATAGAGACAGATATTTACACTTACACAGGTATTACTTGATTTTCTTTACTTAATCCGATTTGCGTGCATTGAACTCTTTGGCTGATGAGTTTGAGTGTGTGAGTCTTGCCTCATTTTGCAGTGATTTCTTGTGGTTTATGTGTCGTTATTGTTGTTGCTGCTTCTGATTACGAAAGAATTTCAGTTATTTATCCAAAATCTAACTAAAAGCATAGAAAATCGAAACGATCTAAGAAATTCAAATGAAATTTTTCACATTGGAGTTGAAAAGGTTCAGATATCGGCTATATAGACATACATATATCGTCTTGGAATGCAAAATGTATTAACTTTTTCAGTCGTCGAGATTACATTGGAACAAATTGATTGTTGAAGGTTTTCGGTGTCCATAGGCTTAATAATAATAAAGTAATTAACGTTAGTCGCTTTGTTTAATTTCCTTTTTGCCGCAAATAAAATTGAAATTTTTGTTTTAATTTTGTTTTGTTGTTTGTTTGCCCAGCATGTGTGACCCATTTTGTGTTGTCTTCTGTCTTTGGAGTCTAAAGAAAAACCCATTTAGCAACTTGAACAGGTGTTCCAATGGCGTTTCGATCCATAGGTAGCCCAAGCTCATTATGCAGCGCATGGCTAGCGGTATTTTTTGTTTTTTGCTTAAAAGCAATGCCGACACCCAAAACCCAAGAGCTGTAGAATGGTTTAAGAAGCTTGTATAGCTGTAATATAAAGGATGGCGGCTATAAGTCTAGAAATGATGGCTGTAGAACGGTTAGCTGCTCTAACCGTTGGTGGCTGTAGATCGGTTCCAGCAGTTTGTATAGATGTTATATTAGGGATGGCGACTATAAGACTCAAAATGGCGGCTGCAGAATGGTTCAAGCAGCTTGTATAGCTATTATATAAAAGATGGCGGCTATAAGACTCAAAATGGGGGCTGCAGAATGGTTCAAGCAGCTTGTATAGCTGTTATATGGCAGCTTGTATAGCTTTTATATAAAGGATAGCGGCTATAAGACTCAAAATGGCGGCTGCAGAATGGTTCAAGCAGATTGTATAGCTATTATATAAAGGATGGCGGCTATAAGTCTCAAAATGGTGGCTGTAGAACGGTTCGAGCCGCTTGTATAGCAGTTATATAAAGCATAGCGGCTATAAGACTCAAAATGGCGACTGTAGAATGGCTTCAGCAGCTTGTATAGTTGTTCTATCAAGGTTCGAGCCGCTTGTATACAAGTTATATAAAGGATGGCGGCTATAAGACTCAAAATGGAGGCTGTATAATGATTCCAGCAGCTTGTATAGCTGTTATATGGTTTGTATAAGATTCAAAACGGCGTCTGTAGAATGGTTCCAGCAGCTTGTATAGCTGTTATATGGCAGCTTGTGTATTTGTTATATAAAGGATAGCGGCAATAAGATTCAAAATGGCGGCTTTAGAATGGTTCCAGTAGCTTGTATAGCTATTATATAAAGGATGGCGGCTATAAGTCTCGAAATGGTGGCTGTAGAACGGTTCCAGCGTCTTGTAAAGGTGTTATATAAAGGATGGCGGCAAAAGGTCTCACAATGGTGGCTGTAGATCGGTTCCAGCAGTTTGTATAACTGTTATATAAAGGATGGCGGCTATAAGACTCAAAATGGCGGCGGTAGAATGGTTGCAGCTGGTATATAAAGGATGTCGGCTACAAGATTAAAAATGGCGGCTGTAGAATGGTTCCAGCTGCTTGTATAGCTGTTATATAAAGGATGGCGGCTATAAGGCTCAAAATGGCGGCGGTAGAATGGTTGCAGCTGTTATATAAAGGATGGAGGCTATAAGACTCAAAATGGCGGCTGTAGAATGGTTCCAGCAGCTTGTATAACTGTTACATATAGTTTGGCGGCTACTGTAGAACTTTTCCAGCAGCTTTTATAGTTGTTATATAAAGGATGGCGGCTGTAGAATGGTTTCAGCATGATGGCTGTAGAACGGTTAGAGCAGATTGTTTAGATGTTATATAAAGGATGGCTGCTAATGGTGGCTGTAGATCGGTTCCAGCAGCTTGTCTAGCCATTATATAAAGGTTCCAGCAGCTTGTATAGCTAATATATAAAAGATGGCGGCTATAAGACTCAAAATGGGGGCTGCAGAATGGTTCAAGCACTTCTGATGTCGGGACGTCAGGATTATTGCTCGCCTCGCTCATGTTTTCGACTGGAGAAGTTCACTTAATACTTTTTATTTCACTTAGACTTTTACTTTTCACTTTAGACTTTTTACTTTTCACTTTTACTTTTCACTTATACCTTTTTCTGTACGGCTAGTTCCCAGGGGGTTTCTTCACTGACCTCTCTAGCCCGAGGCTCCCCTTTATATAGGACCTGACCTGATGACAGATTGACCGATTTGTTTCTTAACATGTTGCTAAGGCAACGATGCTTGTCATCCTTCAAAGTTAACATTCCCAGATGTCAGTCTGTAGCCGCTGCAAAAAGTAATACCAGGGCTATAATTGACATGCCTGTCAACTATCTAGTAGGCTTGGACTTATTAGTCACTTTAACCGACATATATATACATAGCGAAAGAGGGATAGGGCTTGATTTATATAGGAAAGTTTTGGGTGTCCTTGTTTTTTTTTGTTTTGTGTTTGTGTTGTTGGTGGCAGAAGTTTCAGCACACAAACATGGATCCCTATTCGCTGGAGCTACTATGGATGGTCGTGATTGGCTTTATAATAGCCTTTATCCTGGCCTTTGGCATTGGAGCAAACGATGTGGCCAATTCGTTTGGAACTAGTGTTGGATCCGGTGTCCTAACCATACGACAAGCCTGCATTTTGGCCACCATTTGCGAAGTGTCTGGCGCCGTTCTAATTGGTATGCGTATAAGTTTGATATTTCATTTGCGATTTTATTAGTTTTGTCGTTTTCCTGATAGGCTACAAGGTATCGGACACGATGCGTAAGGGCATTCTAGAAGTGGGCATGTATGAGGGATCCGAGGATCACGCGTCGAGGGTTTGAAGTGGTCGACACTGGGCACCATAGTCGGCTCATGGTTCATTTCGCCGGTGCTGAGCGGTATTGTGAGCATTCTACTATTTCTGGCCATACGTCGCTTCATTTTGAGCGCCCAGGAGCCATTGAAGGCTGGATTCCGTTCGTTACCCATATTCTATGGTGTGACATTCTTCATTAATGTGATAAGCGTTGTCCTGGATGGACCGAAACTATTGTATATGGATAATATACCTACTTGGATAGCCATAACTGTCAGTGTGGGCTTGTCCCTGGTGGTGGCTCTGCTAACGCAGCTGGTGGTTGTCCCATTGCAGCGTCGCAAGATTGCCAAAGGTCTGCGAGCCGAGAATCCCGTTAAATTCAATTTCGAGGACTGTGGGTAAGTGGAGATTGTGAAATTGCATCTTTTACACGGTGTATCATATGTTACGTTACACACGTTATAGAGTCATCGCCATCTGGCAGTCCCAAGAAACAGCAACGTCGTCCCCTGTCGCTAGTTAGCGAGGGCAAACCTCTGCCTGCCATTGCTGAGATCACTGAACTGGTTTCCTTGAGCGACAACTCACCGAAGACCTTTAAACTGGCTCCGTTTGGCCTTTCGGCTAAAAATAATAATGCTCCTGCCGAGGATTATAAAATTGATCCTCAGTTGATTAAGAAGGCCGAGGATCTGTTGGGGAAAGCCAGCTTGGATAACATTGATCTGACAGTTACCAGTCTAAATTTCATCGATGAGCAGCAGCAGCAGCAACAACAACAACGCCAAAATGGACGCAAGCTTCAGGAGTGCTTTAAGCATGTCCAATCGCCCAAAGAGGAGCACAAACAACCTCAGCTACAGCAGCAGCAGCAATCATTGCCACCGCCGCAGCAACAACAGGTTGGCAACAGCGGTGGCCCTGTCTCTAGCAACAATTTGCAAGTGGTGGAAAGTGCTGGCAGTCTCGATCTTATGATCAATTCCACCTTATCGCCAAACTCCAGCAAGGTGCCATTGATCGAGAGCAAGGAAGCACTCAATAAACAGGACGATGAGTTTAAAGGGCCAGCTGGACGTCGCGTTAGCAATGGCGAGGAGACACCAGAGATTTCCATGCTCTTCTCATTTCTGCAAATATTAACCGCCACCTTTGGCAGCTTTGCCCATGGCGGCAACGATGTGAGCAATGCAATTGGACCACTCATCGCCCTGTATATGATTTATTGCGAGGGTTCGGTAATGCAACGTGCAGAAAGTCCTATGTACATCCTAGTCTACGGCGGCGTTGGCATCTCTGTGGGACTCTGGCTATGGGGAAGGCGTGTCATTGAGACTATTGGCAACGATTTGACAAAGATTACCTCATCGACGTAAGTCATCTAAAAGATATTATAGCTTCTAGTGAGTTAATCAAATATTTTTGTTCTATCCCCCCCAGTGGCTTTACTATTGAAGTTGGCGCCGCTACAACCGTTTTATTGGCCAGCAAAATTGGATTGCCCATATCGACAACACATTGCAAAGTTGGCTCAGTTGTTTTTGTTGGCCATGTGAGTGCTTCAGGACGCAAGAGGAATCAGAAGAAGCAGCAGAAATCGAAGCAAGACCAAACTCCAGTTGAGAATGGTAAACCTATTGCTGAAGCAGCTGCAGCAGCAGCACCACCACCAGCAGCAGCAGCAGTACAACCAGCACAACCAGAAGATCCCTCCACCATGGTTGATGGCAGTGTCGATTGGCATTTGTTCCGGAATATTGCCTATGCCTGGATAGTTACTGTGCCCGTCACTGCGCTCCTTAGCGCTGGAATAATGTATGTCATTCAATTATTAATTGTAGAAGCAAACACACACACACACAAACTAAGGGGAAAAAAACCAAAAACAAAAGCTAAGTAATGCAAAAAAGAAAAACAAAACGTACTCGCCTAACTAATTCCAAAAAAAAAAAAGAAAAAAGAAAACCACAAAAAGGCAAAAAACACACAAAAACTAAAAACCTACAACAAAACAAAACGTAATTACAACAACAACAAAATTGTACTTAGCCCATATATTTATATTTGATTTTACATCAAGTCCCTCAAGCCTTTCGTGATGAAATTTATATGTATGCAACTTTTTTTAGTTAACAGTTTTTCGATTTTAATTTGGATATTGATTTTCTAAATGCAGAGCATTTGATTGTTACAAAAAAAAAAAAAAAAAAAAAAAAAACAAAAACACAAAACACACACACACAAAAAAAAACAAGAAAAATAGAATCTCAAATTAAATTACTGGTTGGAATTTTTCCAGCACCAGACTTTCAATAGACAGAAGCTGAGTAAATTATTTAAATAAAATACAAAACTATCTACCAATAAACAAATTATAATTTCTAACTTATTTGGTTTTTTTTTGGTTTTCGTTTGAAGTTTTTTTATGTTATTTTTTGTTTTTTTCCAGATTTTCCATTTGCCATTGCCATACCATAATATATACATATATAACAAACTAAAATTCTCACTAGTTGGACTTAATTTATAAATTTCATTAACTCTGATTACTATGCCATTGGAAAAGTGAGCATCAAAAATATTTGACTATTTGCATATGTGTATGGAAAATAAAAACTACAAGTTATTGAATGTATTTATGTAAGCGTTTCGTTTATTGCACAATTTTTCAATTTAATTGTGTTTATTGCTTTAGTAATGAAGTTTGGAATAGGCAAATTGGCGGCATGAAATTGAAGTAAATTGAAGTTTAAGAGTAAAGTAATAAAAAAAATCCATTCATCCATATTCACTTCCAATTGGCGCCACATTTAAAAACGGACTTCCGGCTCAGACCTTAGGACTTACTCAAGCCTTAGCACTTTTTACGCAGACCTTAGGACTTATTTTAAACTTCGCCATTATCGAAGCAAACCTATCGTAATATCGGAACAATACTATCGGAAACCTATCGTAGTCGACATTATCGGCGCACACCTATCGGAAACCTATCGTAATCGACATTATCGGTGAAAATCCTATCGGAAACAGTTGAGTTTTGAACTTCGAGCCGTTTGGTTGACTGATTTTCCGTTAGCGCGTGAATTTCTATCTTGTATCTTGTATCTTAACCTGTAACGCCTGCGCGCGCCTTTTGCGTCTAATGCCAACTTGAACTGAAATTGAAATTTGAGAATTATTGTCGCAAACTATTCGATGCATAAATGTAAACAAATAATTCAATTGTCCCCCAAACACACATCAAGTGATTTGTTGAATATTTTTTTGTTTATGTTAAGTGTGTAAACAGATGTTTAATATACATATTATTTGTTTTTTTTCTTCGATTCTAAGTCAACTTTAAAACTTTCTTTAAACGAACTCGAAATTGAAATACATTGGGGATTTACGAAACAAAAACAAAAAGGTAAGCTAAACAAATATGATTGTTCTCATGGCTTGCAGCTTCAGCTTTCTATGCGGAATTCCGGTTGTAGTTCGTTTCCATTTCCTTTCGATCGGTTCGGCCTACAGATATATAGATACATAGAGACAGATATTTACACTTACACAGGTATTACTTGATTTTCTTTACTTAATCCGATTTGCGTGCATTGAACTCTTTGGCTGATGAGTTTGAGTGTGTGAGTCTTGCCTCATTTTGCAGTGATTTCTTGTGGTTTATGTGTCGTTATTGTTGTTGCTGCTTCTGATTATTGTTTTCTCGATTTCGTCTTGACTTGTTCTCATTTTAGCACAAAAAATATTTAATGAGTTCTTCGTTTTCTTGTTTCCTTGCTTCTTTATTTGCTCGATTTTTGGCTTTTCTGCATGTTTATGGCATTTTGTTGATGATTCCGAAAATAAACGTAAATGTTAAGTTGAAAAACGAAATAACAATTGATAAATAAAGTTTTCAAATATTTGTCTTGGTTTTTTTTCTTTTTGTGTTATAATCTTTGAATTAAGAAATCTTAAACGAAAGAATTTCAGTTATTTATCCAAAATCTAACTAAAAGCATAGAAAATCGAAACGATCTAAGAAATTCAAATGAAATTTTTCACATTGGAGTTGAAAAGGTTCAGATATCGGCTATATAGACATACATATATCGTCTTGGAATGCAAAATGTATTAACTTTTTCAGTCGTCGAGATTACATTGGAACAAATTGATTGTTGAAGGTTTTCGGTGTCCATAGGCTTAATAATAATAAAGTAATTAACGTTAGTCGCTTTGTTTAATTTCCTTTTTGCCGCAAATAAAATTGAAATTTTTGTTTTAATTTTGTTTTGTTGTTTGTTTGCCCAGCATGTGTGACCCATTTTGTGTTGTCTTCTGTCTTTGGAGTCTAAAGAAAAACCCATTTAGCAACTTGAACAGGTGTTCCAATGGCGTTTCGATCCATAGGTAGCCCAAGCTCATTATGCAGCGCATGGCTAGCGGTATTTTTTGTTTTTTGCTTAAAAGCAATGCCGACACCCAAAACCCAAGAGCTGTAGAATGGTTTAAGAAGCTTGTATAGCTGTAATATAAAGGATGGCGGCTATAAGTCTAGAAATGATGGCTGTAGAACGGTTAGCTGCTCTAACCGTTGGTGGCTGTAGATCGGTTCCAGCAGTTTGTATAGATGTTATATTAGGGATGGCGACTATAAGACTCAAAATGGCGGCTGCAGAATGGTTCAAGCAGCTTGTATAGCTATTATATAAAAGATGGCGGCTATAAGACTCAAAATGGGGGCTGCAGAATGGTTCAAGCAGCTTGTATAGCTGTTATATGGCAGCTTGTATAGCTTTTATATAAAGGATAGCGGCTATAAGACTCAAAATGGCGGCTGCAGAATGGTTCAAGCAGATTGTATAGCTATTATATAAAGGATGGCGGCTATAAGTCTCAAAATGGTGGCTGTAGAACGGTTCGAGCCGCTTGTATAGCAGTTATATAAAGCATAGCGGCTATAAGACTCAAAATGGCGACTGTAGAATGGCTTCAGCAGCTTGTATAGTTGTTCTATCAAGGTTCGAGCCGCTTGTATACAAGTTATATAAAGGATGGCGGCTATAAGACTCAAAATGGAGGCTGTATAATGATTCCAGCAGCTTGTATAGCTGTTATATGGTTTGTATAAGATTCAAAACGGCGTCTGTAGAATGGTTCCAGCAGCTTGTATAGCTGTTATATGGCAGCTTGTGTATTTGTTATATAAAGGATAGCGGCAATAAGATTCAAAATGGCGGCTTTAGAATGGTTCCAGTAGCTTGTATAGCTATTATATAAAGGATGGCGGCTATAAGTCTCGAAATGGTGGCTGTAGAACGGTTCCAGCGTCTTGTAAAGGTGTTATATAAAGGATGGCGGCAAAAGGTCTCACAATGGTGGCTGTAGATCGGTTCCAGCAGTTTGTATAACTGTTATATAAAGGATGGCGGCTATAAGACTCAAAATGGCGGCGGTAGAATGGTTGCAGCTGGTATATAAAGGATGTCGGCTACAAGATTAAAAATGGCGGCTGTAGAATGGTTCCAGCTGCTTGTATAGCTGTTATATAAAGGATGGCGGCTATAAGGCTCAAAATGGCGGCGGTAGAATGGTTGCAGCTGTTATATAAAGGATGGAGGCTATAAGACTCAAAATGGCGGCTGTAGAATGGTTCCAGCAGCTTGTATAACTGTTACATATAGTTTGGCGGCTACTGTAGAACTTTTCCAGCAGCTTTTATAGTTGTTATATAAAGGATGGCGGCTGTAGAATGGTTTCAGCATGATGGCTGTAGAACGGTTAGAGCAGATTGTTTAGATGTTATATAAAGGATGGCTGCTAATGGTGGCTGTAGATCGGTTCCAGCAGCTTGTCTAGCCATTATATAAAGGTTCCAGCAGCTTGTATAGCTAATATATAAAAGATGGCGGCTATAAGACTCAAAATGGGGGCTGCAGAATGGTTCAAGCAGCTTGTATAGCTGTTATATAAAGGATGGCGGCTATAAGACTCAAAATGGCGAATGTAGAATAGTTCAAGCAGCTTGTATAGCATTTATATGGCAGCTTGTATAGCTTTTATATAAAGGATAGCGGCTATAAGACTCAAAATGGGGGCTGCAGAATGGTTCAAGCAGCTTGTATAGCTGTTATATAAAGGATGGCGGCTATAAGACTCAAAATGGCGGCTGTAGAATAGTTCCAGCAGCTTGTATAGCTTTTATATGGCAGCTTGTATAGCTTTTATATAAAGGATGGCGGCTATAGGACTCCAAATGGCGACTGTTTAATAGTTCCAGCAGCTTATATAGCTTTTATATGACAGCTTGTGTATTTGTTATATAAAGGATAGCGGCAATAAGATTCAAAATGGCGGCTTTAGAATGGTTCCCAAAAATCTCAACAAAACTCCAAACTAACCGAAACAGACCCAAATCAACTTATGACTTTTGCCCATTCGCCAAATTCTGCAAAGCATTCAGTAAAAGAGACAAAGAGAGAGAGAGAGAGACGGGGAGAGTCAGAGGGAACAAAAGATTCAAGCTATCAAAGCCATTAACTCCTCAGAGTCCCAGAGTCGTCGACATCGAAGACCAAAAAGTCATTAAAGACAAAAATCTATTGAAAAAATAACACGCCTTTAAAAAATATTTTCTGACCAACAACAACAACAACAACAACCAAGCATGGGGCCAACTTGAGAGTCTCCCTCTCTCTCACTCTATCTATCTTTTTCTTTCTCTATATCCCCCTGGCTGTTAATTATAAGCTTATCAGTTCATTACTAGTTAGTTTCTCCTCCTGGATGGGAGGCTTGTGCATATGGCCAGGCCAAATGGATTGGTTTGGCCTGTTTGTTAGTTAGTTGGTTGCTTAACCCGCAATTACCAGATTCTGATTCTAATTTTGATTTCCTTGCAATCTGCTCTCAATCTCTCCCTCTCTCTCTTTCTATCCTTCTAAATCTCTGTCTCAGTCGATCTATATAGTAATTAATTCAAATTGCTGTGAGTGTGTTGTTATTACCAGATTCTCAAAAGTCCAGTTAAGACAACTTGTTTGGTTAATAATGATAACTCTCGAAGCGTTTGAGCCAACTTGCCCACTTTCTCTCTACACACATTACATAGTACATATATAGGAGGAGTGGCCTGGCCCAAAAGACACTCCTATGCCAAATCCTACTCCTCCCAGCTCTTCATCTGACTCCAAACCACTCCTGTCGATATATCATCAGAAATTCATTTGATTTCGATAAATGCCAAATTCAATTAAGCAAACTTTTCTTTGAATGATTGCAATTGATTTTGGAATTTCTATTTAGATTGTTTAATTTCGATTGGTCCTGACAATTTCAGGCAATGAATTGAAGATGTTTTATGTGGCAAGGATCGAGTGCTTTCAGTTTTCTCTCAATTTCCCTTTGAAAATGCTGCAAAGATTTCAGCTTGACTTGATAAATAACACTATTTAGTTGATGCAAATAGTTTAAAATCTGGATAAATATTTACAAATTGAGTCATGCAAAGTAAAGTTTAATTTAATTCATTTCCGGCATTTAAAATATCAAACAAGTGCATAGTTAATATTCTTAAATTGATTAAACCGGCAGATAAGGAACTGAACATATTGGAAATTAGGGTGAGGGGAGAGTACTTCCCCCTTGATTGAGTAAAATTTGAAATTGTCATTAGAAGATAATGTAAAGAAAAAATGCAACATTTTTGTGATTGTCCTTGAAGAAAAAAAAAAACATTCAAAAACTTAAATCATTTTTGATAAATGCAACAGAAGTAAAAAACAAAAAACAAATGGGAAAATAAATAAATGTGCAACTTTCTAACATGGTCAGGCTGTTTCCTGAAGCTTAATAGCTTTCCTTGAATTTTCCTTTTTGTATTTTGGGTTATTCTGCGCATTATTGCTGCCCCCTGCCGCAGCAGCTACTTGCCCTCTGCCTGCAACATTCCCCTGCCGACACTTCAGTGTCATTGAAGTCGTTTTGGACGTTGACTGCATTTCCCACTCAAGACAACATTTCATAAAGTTTATTAAACTTTTCACCAAATTGTTAAAGCGTCGATTTGCTATGTTGTCGTGGAAGCCACCCCTCCTCCCTCTCTTCTCTTCTTCTCCTATTTGGAATTCCCTCTGCGTCTACACCTCTCCTGCTGTGCCCCATTCACTTTTAATGCCGCTGCCGTTTGCTGTTTGCTGTAGGCGCCCCAAAACAAGTCCATCAACAATTTGGCCAGCTCACAGACCAAAACAAACCTGGCACTTGGCTCTCGTCTGGTGGCAATGGACACCAACTTCCACCTGAAGGTGCCTAACCAATCTCTGTCTGTGTCTGTGTCTGTGTGTGTGTGTGTGTGTGTGTGTGTGTGTGTGTGATTTCTTTCGACGGGGGAGTTGTCCAGCTACTTGAAGTGGGGGCAAAAAAAAAAGAAACATTTTCCTTGAAGCGGCCACTCCAAAACAAATTCGTCGTATAAGTACCACTTTTTTCCCCCATCTCTCTGCGTGCGTATGCAAAATTAATATTCAAATGTTTAAACTGTCAAAATGTGAAATCTATTAACCATTCATATCCTGCAAGGAAACGGTAAAAAGAAATCAAAACTCCTTCAAAACTTATGCAATAGGAAATAATATTGAGGTTTCTCTTGATTGATAAACAAAATGATCTTATTATTTGTCAAATGTTTTTCTAAAATCTTACTTAACAATGTGTTAATTATTCAGTTGTAAGTGGTTATAAATAGATATAGATATATCCAATATACTTACCATTATCCCCGATGACACTATTTCTCAGTAAGGAAAGCGCCGTGAGGGGGTGAGTCTCCTCTGAGCCAATTCATCGATGGTTTCAATGTTAATAATCGAGCTAATGGGCTAAAACGCGATGCATCTCGATGTATGTATGTCTGATGTCTTTCGAAATCAATAAAGGTCACTGCTTTCTAATAATTAAAAGATAAATAAGGTATTAGGAAAATATTGAAACCCGCTTGGTCTCTTTTCATGGTCTTATTCAATTTATTGTATCTGTTAACATTTTCTCAGACGGCGAAAAACCCTTTTTGTTATCTAAAAAAATGCTCTGAAAGAGCTTAGCTTAATCAAAAGGTTTGAAAGGGCTTTTTAAAGACGGTTTCGTTTAATTATATGCTAAAATTTGTCAACCGATGTTTGGGTGACACATCGATACATCGCTGAACATCGAGAAACATTGCCAGGAAAACATCGATGTTCGATGCATCGATAAGGACATCTATGTAAATACTCATAGCTATGGGTTGATTGATAGAAGCAGAGTCTCTCCCGGTCCTTTAGTTTAACAGGAACGAACATCTCAGAAGAATTATTGTTGAATCAGCATGACTTCCAATTGACTTGATGTTGATTGATTTGATCTTTCAGCAACGATTATGTAAATATTCTACACTACTTTATCATCTAAGATACATTGAACGATTAATAGGGGATCGAATTTGGAACAAATTTCATCGAATCTTAAAAAAAACATAAATTCATTTTTATATTTGCTCTCCTTTATCCTCTATTTCCATATCATTCCTAACTTTAACTCAATCATTAGATTTTTTTAAGTTAAAGTTTTTATTTTCTTATATTGTCCTCTCAACTAGCTTATCAACTTAGGTGATGGTCCAGAATGAAGATCTTTAAAGCAATCATTAGACACTTTTGAGAGTCAAAGTCTTAAAAAAATACAAGTAAAATTTAGCATAACATCCATTGGAAAATTGTGTTCAGGGTGCTCTAGTTTTACTTAAATGTTAGATCTCTTTAGATAGAACAAATGGTATTTATGGTCATCAGACAATTAAGGCAAGGTGCAAAATGATTTTCAAGGCCTTTCGCCAACTAACTAACTAACCAAGTAACGAACTAATTGACTAACACCATTAAAGATTGTGTTGAAAAAGGTTACAACACTTTGAAGACTCCTTTTACTTGGCCATAAAATGTTTCAATTTATGTTGGCATATAACAAGATATACTAAATGGGGGATATACATAGCATATGTATGTGT
>JAECXG010000415.1:0-23754 GCA_018152135.1 Drosophila paulistorum
TGGATGTGTGGTTAGAAAACGTGAAAAAAGCAGCATCTATGGTTGTGTTATAGATTGTTGTAGATCTTGTTGTAGATTCTGCAGGATTACTGCTCATTGTTAAATTTAATTCTTCGAAAAGAAAAGTTTTCAGCGGCGCAGACTTTTCATCTGCAAAATTGACATTGAAGTCTCCAGCCAAAATCAGTGGGAATTTATGAAAATTCTTGTCGAAGTAGATGAAGACCTTCCTCAGTATACTCCAGAAGTGTTCGGTGGATGAACAAAGTATGTCCTCAAGTCTATTACCCGTCGAACTGTAAAGGACTTCTATAACTAGTCTTCTCGTCCTCCATCCTGCATGTGGCTGCACAAATGCTCCGTTTATAGTTTAATAAACGATACTCCTTTATCAAGTCGAACTATAACTCGCAGGACCGAGGAAATAGGCCAATACTTATGCCAAAACTAAAAGACGAATAGAGGACTGTGCCTTCTTTTCAATTTGTTTGGATGAAAGCATACATATTATTAGAAATATTAGTCAAATGGTTATTTGTGTTAGGACTATTGATTACTTTTAAAATTTGCACGATGAATTTCAAACTTACATTCTTTTCACAGTCATGTAAATGGAAAAAGTACGTTTGAGGCCTTTGAAGCATGTACTTTCATTCCAATTATCATATAAATGTCCTCCAATTTGCCCTGATGGTGCCGCCACCATGAAAGGAAGAATGAAGGATTTCTTAGCCATGTCAATAAGCTAAAGGAGAAATACCATTTTCCATTGTTTCATCCATCAGCAAGCATTGTTTGCAAAAATTTTTCAAGTTGTGGATGCAATGGGTGTAGCAATTAAAATTAGTAATCGCATTAAAGGTGGTCATAATTCGCTAACCCATAGAAAATTTAAATCCTTTCTCTCAGAATTCGGCGCTGAGGTACGAGGATCTTTGAGACAGACTATACAGTCTTCCGTAATGAAGTTGTCTTTTTCTTCCAAAGCGAAAATTTAGAAAAAAGATTTGTTAGCTTCTCTAAAAAATCCATTATTTATTTTCGACTTGGCGTTTTCTAACTGACATAGTCCTTTTCATTAATCAATTAAATCCTCAGCTTCAAGGCCGCAACAAACTTCCGTCAGTTTAATTGCAGCAATCAATAAGTTTTAGTCACTCAAAATTAATGGTCTTCAAATTCAATTGAAAAACAATGACCTGTCCAGCCTTCAGCGAACTGCAGAAATTGTTGCAGGCTGTACCCCAACCCTTCCCGAATTCAGGGTACGCAGAGGCAGTTAATACCCCTTCCTCTGAAATAACGGAAAAAATTTTCTGATTTTAAACAAATCAATTGGCTCATTGCAGTTTTTAATAACTCCATAGAAGCAGAATCTGAATCAATTCAGAAGAAAGTAGGGAGGAAGTACAGGTCATGAAAGCTGACTTGATGCTGCCACTAAGTAGTGGAATAGAATTTTGGTGAGAACTTCCGATGGATAAATTTCCGATTTGCAAAATGACAATGTTAAAATTATGTTCTATGTTACCACAACTTACATATAGTTGTGGACAACATTTTCCACAACCAAATTAATAAAAATTCTATTCGAATAGTCTAACTGATAGCCATTTAGAAGATATCCTTCGGAACGAACGCAGCCGATAATCTGATGCAAGAAAAAGATATAAAAACAAAGCAGCGATCAATTTTATACCCTTGCAAAAAGGGTATGTTAATTTTGGTCAGAAGTGTGCAACGCACTAGAACTAAGCATCTCCGACCATATAAAGTATATATATTCTTGATCAGCACGACGAGACGAGTTCAAATAACCATGTCCGTCCGTCCGTCCATCCGTCCGTCCGTCCGTCCGTCCGTCTGGATCGATGCAACTCCCTAGACCGTAAGAGCTACAAAGCGAAATTTTGCACGTAGGCTTGTATATACTGCAGGGTTTGTATATCTCGGATTCAGTCGGATCGGACCACTATATCATATAGCTCCCATACAAACGGCAAAGTCACGAACAGTGACTTTTCTCAAAAACTTTGTTATTTTATCACCAATTGCCATAAAAGTTGGTATTGGTCAGTTTTGTGTTCTTATTAATAATTGTGCCAAACTTGATCAAGATCGGGTGACTATATCATATAGCTCCCCATACAAAACGGCAAAGTCACGAACAGTGACTTTTCTCAATAACTTCGTTACTTTTTCAGCTATTGTCGTGAAATTTAATATAAGTAAGTTTATTGTAACTATAAACCACTGTGCCTAATTTGATCAAGATCGGGTGACTATATCATACTAGCTCCCATAGGAACGATCGGTCAAAAACGGTGACTTTGTCAATAACTTCGTTACTTTTGATGCGATTGCTTTCAAATTTAACATTTGTCAGTTTAATATATCTGTTAATGACTATGCCGAATTTGGTAAAGATCAGGTAACTATATCATATAGCTCTCATAGGAAGGATCGGTGGAAAACAGTGACTTTCATCAGAAAGGTTCGTTTATATCCTATGCTAAGATTGAAGGCCGTTCTTTCGCAAACATTACCCTTTTTAGATAAAACAGTTAGTTTAGATAAAAGAGTTACTAACAAACTTGCAAGGGTATACAAACTTTGACGCGGTCGAAGTTAGCCCCGGCCCCTCTGGTTTCATGTATGTTCTCTCTCGAATGCTGAAAGAAACTAAATCCACCCCTCATGCTTTTGATTTTTTTGTGTGAGGACTTCGGCGGCCGTTCGGCTCACACGCGAACGTGCCGAACGTGTTCGGCTGACGCGCTGCAGATCTGACGTTTTTTTAAAAAAATTTCCTACCCCAACGCGCCTAAGAGAGCTCGCTCTAAAAATAATAATAAAAATGAAACTAAATATTTTGATTTTTCTTTCAAAAGATAATCAATAAAATACTTTAAAAACTAATACCAATTGTCAACATGAATAATGTAAAAACTTTCAAATTCATTCAAGAAATTTGAGTTTTCAGATACAACAACTTAAGTTTCTTAATTCAATCAACTTACAAATACGATGAAACAGATCGTAAACGATGTGTGTGTATATCCCATCAGTGCGGTCGCGTTCTGTAGTCGCTCCGTCAAACGAACCGTGTTCGTGTGTGTTCCTGCAACTAACCAAAGGGAATACTGGTAGAGGCTCATTGAGGAGGTATCGCTCACCCGGCACCAAAATCAGCTGGGCCCACCCACTGTGGTGGAGTGCAACCGGTAACAAAATTTTCTGTTTGCCATAAAAATTCGGAGTTGGAGTCGCTCCGCAAGGGGAGGGGTCCATCTTCCCCGCATCTCGCCAAGGGCTGGAACTCCTGGAACTTTCTCCTTCTCCTTTGCCTTGCCGATTTCCTTTCGTTGCTGAACTTTCTTATATCAACTACCGCCGATAACAAAAGCTGATAACTGGCGCCAAAGCCCTGCTGGCCAGCCCCGGAAACATTGCATACTTTCGGGAGCAGCATTTGGCTGCCAAAATTTAAATTGGAAATCGCCGACTGAACTACCAATCTTCTTCTCTTCTCTTATTTTATTTTCCCCTTCGGGAAGCCCCTTAATCCGCATAGCGTCTGTCCTCATATTGAGCGGCTTTTTGGTCTGCGTCTGCGTCGCATCGGCCGGCAGCCTATTAACGAACTTTCGTACCTGGCAGTAGGTATAAAATGCATCTTAGTTAATAAAAAAATATAGCTGGAAAACGAAAATACTCCAGGTGGCAGCCACAAAAGAGGAAATCCACCCGCGAACCAAACCGCGGCCGGGGCACGGATTCTGGAGGCCCCTACATCCATAAACACCATCCAGGAAAACTACTGCATCGGTGGCACACTTGGCCGACGCAGCGGACAATGCAACAAGCAGTAAAGGCTGTAAATGCCAGCGGGAGCAACTGCCTTTTCGCGATGTAGCTTAAGAACGCCGCCCAGAACGCCGCCAACGGCTATGCATTCGGCTCCGACGGCCATAAACTTGAAGTCTCTGCCAGCTTTCACACCAGCAGCAGTTGCTACAGTAGAGGATACGCCAAAAAGAGGCCGTGAATTGAGTCCACCTGCCGACGAATCAGAAACGGCACCAAAAAGGCCAAGAAGCGTCCAGACAGGTCTAAAAGAACAGATCTCTGAACTCGGAGCACTTGTCGACCAAATAACTGCAATGGTCGCTATTTGTGCACCAAGCCAGCATCCATTCGTAAATTGTGGCATGAAGGATGAATTGGCAAGAATGAAGACGGTTTTGGATGGTGTAAAAACCCAACTGCAACGCAGACCTCGGGCCAATAATCCAAAACAGGAGACGCGGCCACTGACGTTTGCGGCTATCGTGGCCAAAAGTGCTACACCAAATGTAGCAGGTACAAGGCAGAGGGCAAGGAACGGAAAGCCGTCACACGGCCCAGCGCGGCGTTAAGACAGTCAACTACCCAAAATACGACTGCTGCTGAATCGGCCGAGGGTACCATACTGGAGGCTGTCCAGACTGACCTGCCATGCTCTCACACAAGGAAGGAGTTTGCGGAGTGCGTCGAACAGGCGGTACGCTAGTACTACATAAGGCGTTGCAGCAAGCGCTTGGCGACGAAGGACGGGTCAAACCTATCACTGAAAGAGTCACAATCGAAATCAGGGATATACCGTTCTATTCCAAACTCGAGGATGTTCTTGATGCAGCCGCCAATTAACGGAGGAAACTCTGCCAGAGGAATCGTTTCCCAAGATGCGGAAGGCATATAGGGGTACGCAAACTGCAACAATGCTGCTGAATGCCAATCAGGCATCGAAAATGATTGCTGCCAGAACGGTTCGCATTGGTCTTGCAGAATGTAGAATAAGAGCCAAGATGGGGCCAAGGAGGTGCTACAAATGTCTCGACTTTGGGTATACATCAGCTAGGTGCAGGTGTAAGAAGGAGCACGAGGACGGCAGCCTATGTTTCCAACTGCGGAGAGAGCGGTCACGCATCTACAGACGGCGAACAAACGTGGGACATAACACTCTGAGCAGAGGATGCCCGTTGTATGTCAAGGCAACAAACAAGTCCAAAAATTAAGTTTCTACAACTTAATATAAACCATTGCAGGGCTGCACAGGATTTGCTGGCGCAGACTGTTATTACATACATAGCCCCAAGCGTGGATATAGACGACTTTGCAGCTATTATTGACTGTATAGCCGCAGACGTCAGAAGATCACCGCCAGTGATCATTGCCGGCGACTTTAACGCATGGGCGATGGAGTGGGGAAGCGTCAGAGCCACGGCAAGAGGAAGAATCCTGCTGGACTCCTTCGCCTCGCTGAACATGAGTTTGCTGAACATCGGCAACACACAGACATTCAGCAGAGCAGGACGTAACTCTACAATCGACGTTAATTTTGCAAGCATGAGCCTGGCCCGGAATACTACATGGATAGTCTCCGACGTATATAGCACAGTGATTACAGTGCAATAATATTCGAGTGTGGTGGCCAAACAATGCGCTTGGCACGGTCTAAGTTCTCGTTATGGTCACAAGAAACCCTGCGAGGATGCATTCTTGTTCATGATGAACAACGCACAGCAGAGGAGTGCAGGGGATACAGAAACCCACGTAAAAAAAGGCTATGTTCTGCCATCAGCGAAGCCTGTGATGCGTCAATGATCCACAAGAGCCAAGGTGGAAGCAGACCGCAAACCAGTGCATTGGTGGAGCCGAAAGTGCAGAAGCGCGAAAAGAATGCCTTAAAGCTAGACGCAAACAGCAGCGGGCCAGAGGAGTCCCTCGTTCCAAGGGCTACTGGACGCTTATAAGACGCGGCGCACTGCTAAATAGAGCCATAAAGCAGAGCAAGGCTGACTGTTGGAAGAAGCTCTGCGCGGATGCCGATGATCAACCCTTCCAGAGCGGCGTACAACTTGGTAATGGGCAAACATGCCAAGCGCCCATCCCCACAGAAGGAGTGCTACTCGCAAACATCGTAAAAACGCTATTCTCAGAGCGGCCAATATTGCAGCCTCCAGTTGCAGGAGCCCAACAAGAGACTAATCCCGGCTATATTAGTAATGAAGAAATTGTGCTGGCTGCCAAGCGGATCAAAAGCAACAAATCGCCTGGCCCTGATGGATTTCCTGCTGGGATCATCAAGCTCATCGCAATGAATCAACCCTCGAAACTGGCCGATGTATTCAACTCCTGTCTGTGCCAAGGAGTCTTTCCAGCAAGATGGAAAAGGCAGATACTACTCCCCAAAGGAGGGAAATCGGACGACCCTTCAGCGTACAGAGCCGCTCTGCATGATAGATGTGCTGGGAAAGGTATTCGAATCGATCATTCGCAACAGATTAGAAGCCCACATCGACGCTCGGAATACACTTTCGGAGCTCCAGTTCGGCTTCCGGAAGAAGCGTAGTACGGTCGACGCAATACATACCGCCACCGAAATAGCCAAAAAAACAATAGAGGGCCAGCGATGGAAAGGAGGAGGCAAAGAGTATTGCTTATCACCACTCTGGATGTACGAAACGCATTCAACTCAGCGAGCTGGAGGTGCATAATTGAGTCACTGCAGCGCTTAGCTGCACCAGAGTACCTGGTTGCAATGATTCGCAGTTTTTCGAAGACCGGATCCTGATGTACGAAGCGGACGAGGGCAACAGGGATACAAAATAACAGGCGGAGTCCCACAAGGCTCGGTGCTTGGTCCAACCCTATGGAACGTCATGTATGACGCAGTGCTTCGTCTGGACATGCCACAAAGGACGAAGATCATTGGATTCGCAGACGACATAGCAGTGGTCACAGTGGCAAAGGAGCTGGGAGAAACAGAAGCCCGGACCAACGACGCCGTGCAATCAATAGTATCCTGGATGCAAAGAATTCTCTGTCTCTGGCTGCACACAAGACAGGGGCCGTATTAATCAACAGCGGGAAACGTGTGGAGACTGCAATCATTCATGTTGCAGGATGCGTCATCCGCTCCAAGACGGCAATAAGATATCTCGGGGTGATGGTCGACCATAGGCTAACATATAAGCACCACCTGCGGCATGTAGCCGAACCCAAAGCAGCAAGGGCAACATCAGCCTTAGCAAGGATAATGCCCAATCACGGTGGCCCTCGACAGAAAAGCAGGTGGCTCATCACCACGGTGGTACGATCCGTAATTCTATATGCAGCAAAGATATGGGCTCCAGCGATGGCGATGCAGTCATACAGCCGCGCCTGCAGATCGCAATACAGAGCTTGTGCGTTACGAGTCATATGTGCGTTCCGAACTGTATCCGAAGATGCTGCCTTAGTTATATCAGGTATGTTGCCACTTGATATTGTTGCAGTAGAGGCCAAAGCAACAGTACAGCAGCTCAAAAAAGAGGTGTCCATTCGCACATGGCGGGACCGCTGGCGCCATTCCTCCACGGACGCTGGACAAACCGCCTTATACCTAATGTGCGGGAATGGGTGAGTCGGCCAAACAGATTTTTATTTGACGCAACTCCTAACGGAACACGGGTGTTTAAATCATATTTGCATAGATTTAAACACGAATCTGACCCCACTGCACATATTGTACGGGGCCGATTTAGGACCCAGAGCATGTCTTTTGTCTGTCTGCGTTTCACTGCTGAATGGGAAGAGCTAAGCCAAGGCATTGGAGGCCATTCGTATCCCATGACTTGATGGATATCTTGCCAGCTCGCAAAACAATTGGCTCGCAGTTAGCCACCTAGCTGCGGTGATCATCCAGTCCCTGCGTCGCGCAGAACGTCAGCGCAACCAGAATTCAAACTCTAGATGAGTATCTAGGTGAGGCTTTCATGCCATCTACCCCTCGTGAAGTAATAACTTCAGCGTTGGTTCCGCGAAGAGGGATACGGAAGTAGGGTAGGTTTTAGTGCGGTGAGGTGACCCTAACCAAGGTCGATACCAAGTCCCACACTTTTCGGCTTTCAATGCTTTCCCCCTATACAAAAAAAAAAAAAAAAGATCTGTAAACGATATAATGGAAGTTAATATTTAAAGAAAACTTGAAAATTAGAACAAATTTTAAAGTCTTTTCAACCCTAAACCAAAATATTATAATTGTTATATTGTTATATGCATTATCTTATGTATGTTACATTAAGAAATATCGTTATAAAAAACTAATTTTAAAAATATATTATGATTTATTCATTCACAAGAGTTCACTTTGCGTTTTTGACCTGAACTTCAGTAGATTGCTTTTGTTTTGTGTACGATGAGAATTTTCATACCTGAAACGAAAGAGACGAAAACTGAATAAAAACAGTTTTAATGTTTGCTCGTATAAAATAATTAAAAAGTAAAACTCGAAACAACACAAAATTAGTTGGTTGAAATTATCAGAGTTTTTGTGTAATGGTGTGAATACATAAAATAAAGTAATACAATCATAACTACATATATCAGGTTTGTGCGTGGAAGTGACTTTTAAATAAATGTGGAATAACCAGAAGAGAAATCACTATCAATAGATCAAGAATAAACTTGGATCCCGGTTGATTAATGACTAGCTAAAATAACTAGCATAAGTTTTTGCATTAAACATGTACTTAACTATTTAGTATTAGCTATTGATAATTGGATATGGTTATTACTCTAACACTTGAAGATTCAATTAGAAAGATATGTGATACACTTTGTATATGGATATGGCCTCATAAACTAAATCATGGTAAACTAGTTGCATCAGCAGCTACAACAATCAACTGCAGAGCCAGCAGCAACACTAGCACCATTAACAACATATAATTGCTGTTCCAATAACCTATAACCCGCAGGCACCCAACAACAAACAACAACTGAGATAACAAATAAGTAACAATATATTTTATATATAACATTGGTGGACCAAACAAACAACTATAGGTAAATATATTAAACTGTCAAGCAATCATAATAAATAAAGCCAACAAAAGCAAAGTGGGAAAACGCCCCCACTGAAACCGACCAAAAATAAAAAAAAAAAACAGAGGAAAACAAAATATAATAAAAAAGTTCATAATGATGCAGTGGAAATTGTATATCATATGATGGTCCAGCATTCGCCAAAGGAGACTCAAATAAACAGAGAGAGAAGTTGGAGAGATCTACAGGAGGTCGACAATCATTTCGGGTTCTACCTGGCCTCAGATCTGCATATACTTACTTACATATGAATTGATGTTTTCTTGTCTGGCCCACACGACAAGGTACAAACCACAAAAAAAAAAAAAAAATACAAACACAAATGCAAAACAACTAACTACAAATACTATTTTTGGTAATAAGCGAAGCGTTTAACAAAATGCATTACAACAACACCAACAACAACTTACATACATACACGAAAAATGTTTGATTTCTTGTCTAGCATATGCAAAAGCGTCATAAATGAGGTTGCCTTTTGCCTTGCATTGCCTTGGGCGTAATTACATCAACTACCAAAAGTGGATCAAAAGAGCGAGAAAATTATCACATATATGTATGTATATGATGTTAGTTATTGTTGTAATAACCAACCATCCAACTAACCGAACTCAAGACGGATACCAAATAATTAAATGCAAATTTATTTTCAAGCCAAATTATTTTGTCTTCTTTCAATACGTCGAAACATTTTCATAGCAAATAATGGACGTCTGTCTCGTCGATAATAAATGTTTGCGTAAACAATTTATATATATTTTTATTGAATACCACACTTGCAAGACTTGTTGTTTGAGGAAATTACAGCAACCAGATCAATGTACACATAAGTAAATCAACGCCCCATTAAATGGGCTTATACTAAAGTTAACTAAAAGAATATGGAAACCATCTTAATTTCCATTTGCATGATTTTTAACAATTGTTATTTCAAATGATTGTAAAATGTTTCTAACTAAATTTGATATAATTGAAACTCATTTTACATTGGGTTAAGTAAAAGTAAATCACAATCACTAGAAGCATTGATTCTTAACTAAACCATGAGAACCAAAATACAATTTGTTGGCCTTAAGTTTCATGTGCATAATAAAGAGCTACAAATACTCTTAACGAATGGATTGACTATTGTAGTCAAACATAAGTACAACATCGTTCTCAATTTATAAACAAAATATTGAAAAAATGGTTTACAACATTTCCAAAGTCGTTTTAACTGAAACAAAACAGAACTGAGGAGACTTTTTATAGTATAAAGATGATTAAAGAGACTTTCCTCAATAGGATTTCAGGAAAATGGAACAAAAGTTGTACCCTTAAAAATAACTTTAATCGTTTAACTGCAATTTGCTGCACTTTTGTTCAAACTCTTAACAAAATAACTATACCTTCATCTAAGAAACAGAGTATAAGAAAACCAAATTGGCAAGCAATAATCGGTTATAATCACACAAAGGACCTGAGTTTCTTTACTCAAATTGATTAAATTATGGAACAGAGAATTAAAAGTCAACACAAGATGAAAATTGCTTTCCTTCCATCTGGTTTTATAGATAATAACTCAACTCCAAATGTTTGCCGAAAATAGAAACCAGCTAAAAAAAAAAAAAAAAAAGAAGGTAATTGTTGAATTGATTTCAGAATGAGATATAACCAGAGCAATGAACCGAGTACAAAGCTAAATTAACTATGGAAAACTAAACTTTGTTTAGATTAAAAATTTAAAGTAATTGAACTTTCTGCCGTATTTTTTCCTTGTACAATTTGAATTTTGACCTTCAGTTAAGCAATAATGCCAACTTTAGTCAAATTTTTCGGTTGGTTACAAATCGTAAATTGCTTTATGATTTGTTGACAAATTGTTACAGAAAATACAAAATACAAAAAACCAAATGCAATCAGTGAAAAAAGCAAGAAAAATATGTACAAATGACATTGAAAATTGCGCAAAATATGTACACATTGGCCACTCGATCAAGCCGGTCCAGCCAAGCTAGCAACAAGGCGTGCCTGTCTAGCTGGCCATTGGTGCCAAGCATACTCTTTGGGTTGGGTTTCTCGTCGTCGTTTGATTGAAGGTTGTATATGGAAGCAAGATATGCATAGATCACACATATCCAAACATATCGCAATGGTTAGTCAGAGAGTTATGTTTTTATTTGCTTAATTCCGAAAGAGACAAACACATTTTGAAGTCTTCGCATGCAAAAAATTTTGGTTAGTTCAATGAACTGAAGCCGCCCACGAAATAAGCTTGTCATGGATAGAAAGATGGAGACACATTTGAAGCCGCATGGTTCAAAGCGAAGGCGTCTGTACTGCTGGAAAGCTGCCATCAGATGCCACTAGATAAGACCCTACCAGCCTCCAACTTTAAATTCGACAACACGTGTACTTGGAGTCTCATAATTTCGACTTGATCTTGAGCATGAAATCTACAAAACAAAACAGAGAGAATAGAAGAGTGTTCTCTACATAAATCTTTTGGTATACGAGCATAAATTTCCGTCTCTAAGTAACCAAGGGGCAAAAACAAAAATAACAATTTGTCATATGGCTAACTTTTGCATTATCAATGTGATTAATGTGGCAAAGAAGAGTGGTAAATGCAGGTGCAATAGCACCGGATGAAATCGGATTGCTATTTCCCTGAAGGCAAAAGTTTTCATGGCTCCATGGCCCATATCAACATCATCATCACCACCACCACCAAAAATATCGCGAGCGTCGAACTGTAATGTTATGATGCAGCCATTCTTTGAACGGAAGTTGGCGTTCAAGGTTATGGGTACGGGGTCGTGGCAGAAAGATTTAATAACTCACCATCAACACATGACAATTTTAATTGTCTCCATGTATTCTATAATCTGCTGTGGATAAACGTCAATAAGGTTGTCGAGGAGAATAGCATCCGTAACACTCATTCCTTGCCAATTGACAAAAAGAAAGACCATCTCGCCCATTTTAAAATGGTGTATCACCTTGTCCAAGGGACGCCCACGAGCGAAGGCCATATGGAGATCTTCTCGTTCGCGGTGAAACTCTCCATGGTTCTCTTTTGTTGCCGCTCCGAGTTATGTAATAGTTGTCGTCTAAATTTGGCTCACGTTTCGGTGTGGTGGGAGTGCTAGGCAGATTCTCCTGCCTATTATCAGTGTCACAGTGCAACTGATTTATTAAATACATTAATTAATGCGCAAATATAGTGGACAGATAAGGATGCTTACACGCTTCATTACAATTGCAATGGAATTATCCAGATTTCTTGGCTTCATAGGTTTATTCGGCCGCGATATAGGCGTATCGCGTAACTTTTGATGTTGTTTACCCTTCTTGCTCCTCCATTTACGAGCCTGCTCTTTAATGAACTCCAGACTATTATATTTTGAAACAGCATTCAAAGAAGGGCTGGAAGCTCCATATGCTGGGGATTGCTTAACAGGGGATTGCTTTAAAGGGAATTGCTTTAAACGGGATTGCTTCTCTATAACTTGCTTCGGGGGATCGTGTCATCACTATCACTTGAGTCACTGCTCAGGTCTAAAAATGATTTATGCTCATAGGAAGATAGTTTTCGTTTTGGTTTTGGTTTTGATGGTGATAAGATTTTACAACTTTTATTGACCATATCTGGCGACAGTTCAATTTCTTGTTTTCCTTTAGATTTTAATGGTGTTGAGGTATTTGAAGCTTTACTGGTCACTTCGGGGGATACTTTTACTTCTTGTTTTGGTTTACGCTGCAATGGCGATAACGATTCGAAGGATTTTCTCTTCATTTCTGGGGGTATTTTAACTTCTTGTTTTGCTGTAGGTTTTACTGGTGTTAAGACATTTGAAGTTCTATTGGTCATTTCTGGAGATGGTTTAACTTCTTGTTTTGGTTTATGCTTTAATGGCGCAGAACTAGGTTTTATTTGGAGTTTGTCTATTTCCATGAGCAGATTAGTGTACAGTTTGGAAGATGACTTCTTTTTAATTTGTTTGTTTGTCGATGCAGGTGAAGCTTCAAGGTGCTCGGTTTTGATTATTGTCTCCTGATTCATTTGTTTTTTGTGCAATTCCGCCTCAAAATCCGTAGAAGTTCAATGCAATTGCCCATATTCTCTTGGGGCTCCCAAGTGCTCTCCTCCTCGGGATAACCAACCCACTTGATCAGTAGTTGTGGGCGCCCATTCCAAAAGCGTTTTCCAATGATCTTTTCTACGGTGTATTCCATCTGTGAAATTGTTGGCGCGTTGCTCTTGGGCGACGATTTGTTCGCCGGATCTTTTTAATGGACTTCACTTTGGCGTAGCCCATTAAACTCACGGATCCAGAGGCATCTTTTTTAAAGACATTTTTATCAATTTTACGCATACCAAACCTCTACGTTCACAAGTGAAAGGGTTGCCAGATGTCTACCTTGCCCCGGCTCAACGGCAGCGCTCACGAAATCTGGCAGCACCGCCACAGCCCATAGAAACTTTCTAGTGTTGAACACCACGGCAGTTTTTCAAAGTTTTTCTGTTATTTTTCGTTACTGATTATAGTCAAAAATTAAGAGTATAGGGTATTGTTAGTTCAACCCAATTTTTCAAGTTTTCATAACACTAGGCTGTTTTAGACATTTCGAAATGAATATTATTTCATTAACAACATGTTATGCTTCTAATGGCATATTTATAGTGAATATCGTGCAAAAAATTCTAAATTTTATTAAATTATTTTCTAGATTTTTATATGTAACCTGCTTCTGACAAATTCCTAAGACAGGCCTCTTTAACGGACTGTTTAACTTCAAATGAGTGATTGTAGCGTTACTATAGAGTATTAAACATTTGCGTATATTGTAAATACGTGTAATTAAAGTATGTTTATATGCTGTGACCAATTTGAAAATTTTATATAGAGAAGTCAGTCAGTCAGCAGTTGACAGTTGGCGGCCATCGGGGCAGACAGTCAGTCAACCTGTTAAAAATTTTCTGAGCTCAAACTCAAAGTTGTCGCACAACTTTACGACGTTTCTTTCACTTTCTTTTTATCATGCATTTGCCATGTGTATGCTGTTATATTTGTTGTTTCCTCTAAAGCACATACATACATTCATACGTCTTCTTAATCTTCTTATCTTAATATATAGGTATGTTTGTCCTCAATGGACTCCTAAACCACTTAACCGATTATAATAAAATTCGCCCACCATGTGCATTTCGATCTAACTTGAGAGATAGGATAGTTTAAATCTCAAATTATAGTCGCAATTTAATTTGTTGCTAATTATTTGTTTGCAATGCAAAACAAACCGATCACCTGTGTGGCGTTGCCACTTAGTTCATTCTTTTTTCATCTGGTTACCTAAATTTCGACTCTCACCATTTTAGCAAATATCGATAACAACAACAAAAATACTAAATAATCGAAATCAGTTGAATTTTAAAATAACTGAAATTCCTGTACATTACACCACAAAACACATATAAACAAATTGATGGATTTATTAGCAATTGCTCTGGGTGTTTGTATGTCTGAAAACTTTCAATAGACAAATAGAAAAACTCTTAAGCCACAAGGTCAGCCAAAATAACCAAAAATAGACAATCCGACAATATCATAAGTCAAGTTGGCGACCCTTCGACCAGTTGTTTGCTATTGTTTTGACGACATGTTATCCCTCGCAAGCACAAACTTTGTGGGGAAAATATAATAGTAATCAATAGATAGCGCTGCTATGGTAAATCTACGAACGTGTTAATAAGCTACACCACATAATCTTCGATTAAAGATTGGTTCCCCTATTATTCTCCTCCGTAATTTGAATCCACCTCAATTATGTAACGGTACGCGTTTGGTCATCAAAAAGATCACCGGAAACATTCCTGAAGCAACCATTTTGGCTGGGAAGTTTAAAGGAAAAGTGGTCCTGCTGCCACGTATTCCGATGATACCATCAGATTCTACCATACCCTTCAAAAGGCTACAGTTTCCAATTCGTTTAGCTTTCGCCATGTCTATAAATAGATCTCAAGGTCAAACCATGTCCATTTGTGGTTTACATTTGGAAAATCCATGTTTTCTCATGGGCACTATATGTTGCGTTCACGTGTTGGGAAACCGTCGAATCTATTTGTGTTAGCTAAAGACAGGTTAACCAAAAACATTGTGCACCGATTGGTGTTAAATTAAATTGAAATTGAAATATACATACATATGTATGTATATACCAACATCAACATTTTCGTCTTTGTTCGTAAATAATTTCATTGTACTGAAGGGTTATAGTAGAAAGTCAAATAAGGAGATCACCATATTTATACCCTTGCAGAGGGTATTATAAAATTGGTCAGATGTTTGTAACGCACAGACCCCAGACCCGCTCAAGACAAGGTCACAAAACTTACAAAAACTCAACATTGAATTTTGTTGATTGTTGAATGAAAGATGTTGAATGAAAGGGAAACATCTTCAGTTGAATTTTAATTTATTTTTAAAGCATTTAATTTTATTTTATCCTAAAATTAGATTTGCAAAGTTAAACCGATGCTGAAATTTATATCATTTGCGTATGGTTTTAGGAAAGTCAGTTTACTGGACTAGTTTTATCAAATTGTGTTTGTAAAATAAGAAATTTGATCAACTTGAATTAATATAATGCTCTTTCCAGGATGGAGCCTGGCAGAGAGCTGCAGATTAAAAAATATAAGCCTTAGCTGTCTTAGAGCTAAACATGAAAGGATAGATGTTTATTGAGCAGAAGAAGAAAAAGGATCTGAAGAGATTGGAAAGTTTAGAAGGTTGTAAAGTTTATGTTAGGTATGGTGAGTAGAAATCGACTTGGAGCTAAAGGGATGTCTTGATGGTCTACTTGGTAGCGTTACGTTAACCTGGGGCAATAACTCAAGCAAGTCTTTTTCGCTAATCAAAAGCCTTGGAATAAAATTAACACTAAGCCCTAATTCTACGATTAATTCAAGAGGGAAGAGGAATCAAAGAAGTCTGTTAAAATATGAGGGAACATAGTCAATGCAATCCCAGAATAAGCCATGAAGGAAACAATATCAAAAACAGTTATTGAACCGATTTAAGCCCAGTCTGTTGCGAGTTATATTGAGGTGACACAATAAAATGAATCTGAAATGGCCTACAAAATAGTTTTCAATTGGAAGAACTTTTTGGGTTTTTCTTTTGTCACTAAACTTGTTTAATTTTAAAGTCGTAAAATTCCAAATATGTGGATCACATTGTAGAAATAGGTTTCAGCATAAATAATTAAATGGATTTAACAAAAACTTTGTTTCGAAATGGTAAACAAATTGTTGCTCTGTACAAATTCTTTCAAATTTATATATATTTTATATAAAAGCTAGAGCAAATTATACTGATAACTAAGTGAACTGAATGACTGTTGGGTTAGGGATCACATTGGCAGAGGGCATTTTTGCCTGCGCTAACCTGATTCTCTGGTTTCGTATAGAACCTTCTTTTGACCTGATTTGCTTTGGAATATGAACAAATTATCTGACATTCGATATTCATTTCTGCTGATGCCTTCTTCCTCTTACATTCTTTTTGATTTTACTGTTATGAAAACATTTACAAAGCGGCACTTTATTGACGAGCTTGTTGACTTGAAGTTGTAACCCCCCAAAAACCATAAAATTCAAAGGGAAAAAGCCAAGAAAAAACAAATTTAAAAGAGGTCACAGGAGTTGAATGTTTATTCAAAACGAAATCCGCAAATTTTGGGCTCAGGAAGAGTTGCAGGTGCCACGAAAAAAATTTGAATGTTTTACTTTAAGTTGATTCAATACTGAAGTATATAAGTAGTACTGGAAAAAAAAAAACAGTCGTCGACTAACTTTTCCTTTCGAACTACATTCTTTACACTTTACACTACTTTTCCTCTCGAACTATCATTCTTTACACTTTACACTACACAAAAAAAAAAAAAAAAGAAGCAATTATAGCCATGCCCCCTGGGCATACCAATCAAGGGCAAATCGCTTTGCCTTGCTTAGCGATAGTCAAAAACCAAAAGGAAAAAAACCATCTCCGCTTTTCGAAGCCTTCCCAGAGCTCCCAACTTTTAACTCGCCAAATCCCAAATACATTGTCATGTCAATTACGGATACTGAAAAACCACTCTCATCGTACTCATGTTTTGCAGTCGAGCGAGCTATTAAAATCATCAGCAACAAAATATTAAAAATTAACCAAATGCGAGATGGAAACCTTCTGATCTTTGTCGAAAGCGTTGCAATTGCAGAAAAATTCTTGGCTGCCAGAGAGCTCCATGGTCTTTGTAAAATTCGCACTGAATATCACAAGAATCTCAATTTCTGCAAAGGCACAGTATACGCACCCTACCTCAACAACGTAACAAATGAAGAAATAGTACAGGCTTAAGGAGTTGTAGATGTATATAAATATTCTAAACAAATAGATGGCAAACTAACCCCAACAGGCGTTATTCAGCTGACTTTCTATTTATACACCCTACCACAAAAAATACAAATATCATGGAACACTGCACGGGTAAAGAAATATATTCCAAATCCCATGCGATGCAAAAAATGCCAAGTTATTGGACACACAGCCAAAAGGTGCAACGCAAAAACAATTTGCGATCCATGTGGTCTTCCTATACACCAACCCACAAACTGCACTCGTACTTACTGTGTAAATTGCACCGGAGAGCACGCTGCTAGCAACCGCGACTGCCCAAAATATAAAGAAGCACAGGAAATAATAAAAATAATAACAATTGATAGATGCACAATGTACGAAGCCAAAACTAAATTCTACAAACACCTTTCGCAAACACCAACCACTAACAAACAAACATATGCAGAAGCAACCGCTACACAAGTAGCACCTAAATCAACTGAGACGAAGTTCTCACCAAATACCTCATTAAAAGAAAACAACTTTAAAGAAAAAACAAAAATCTATAATACATCGTCCCAACCACCCGTCACTAACATTGACTACGCAAAACCAAAGCTTAATAATAGCACAAGCAAAGCGACAAAGCAATCACCGAAAATATCAAAACATACAACACCCGAAGACATGAATACGACAAGCGACTCTGAACTAGAGACCGATGTAAAACACATTAGAAAAATAAATAGTTCAATGGAATATCAATGGCTATAAAGACAAATTCCATAACCTTTCTCTCTTAATAAAAACTTCAAACCACACATAATAGCTCTACAGGAAACCCATCTAACCAATTCTGATTCTAATATTCAAACTCCCAAACAATATTCGATATACCACAAAAACGATATTGATATTCTAGCCCCAAAAGCAAACAGAGGAGTAGCGCTTTTTAGTATCTAAAGCTATTGAACACAAAATAGTTAATTGCCATTCAAACATTTTAGCCGTAGCTGCAGAAATACAAGCAAAAATCCCCTTTATCATAATAAATATATATCTCTCACCCACCGACAAATTTACTGAGCAGGATCTTCATGACTTAATAAGCAACTTTAATAAACCAGTGATGTTAGTAGGTGACTTTAACGCCTGGCATCCAACATGGGGATCACCCTCAAGTAACCAAAGAGGAAACGTTGTTGCACGTTTCATTCAAAACAGCAATCTTATTCTCCTTAATAATGGAGACCACACTCATTACTCTTCACATAACACCTTTACACATGTCGACTTAGCCTTATGCTCTCCACCCTTAAACCTTAACTCATCTTGGTCTACATGCGATAATCTCTATTGCAGCGACCACTACCCCATACGCATTCAACTTTTTCCGACAACAAACACGCACAAAGTATACAAAACGCACAGATTAGAGCTGGGAAAACTATCGATGGCACTATCGATAGTATTAAATAGTCCGATATATCGATGGTAATTTGTCGATAGTGACTATCGGTGCTTCAATGAGTTTGAGTGCAAATAGACACGTGTAAGTGAAAAAGTGTTAACTTTTTTGGTACATTTTTATTAATAAACATTTATCCTCCACTTTTTAGTCAATAAATATTGAAGTATTAGTATATGGATGGCAGTTCCTCATTCAAAATGGACAGATTTGTGGCTAGAACAAGTAAGTGTTTTTATACAAAGTATGTAAAATGTGTATCTAATATATTTGATCACTTTTTAGAAAAAGATTGTGCTTTGTCTTCTTCTCCTTCTACATCGACTGCAACTGCATCGACTGCAACTGTATCAATTGCATCAACATCAACTGCATCAACATCAACTGCATCAACTTGCGAGACTTGCGCTTTACTGATACAAAAAGTTAAAACAAAACTGTTCCCCTATGAAACAAGGACAGATCCTAGACTTGGAACTCTGTTAGATGCGCGATTTAAGAAGGAGGGCTTTCAAAGTGATGGCAATGTTCAACAGGCTGCAATTAAATTGGAGAACGAGCTGAGCGGCTTAAAAAACTAGCACAAAATCAACCTGAAGATGAGGAACTGCCAGAGGATTCACCCTTTCTATTTAAATTCATGGGAAAAAAAGTTGAAGAGAAGCGGTCTAACAATAGGGCGGACGCAATAATTATGATGAGGCAATATTTTGAACAGCGCAATGCAGCTCACGATACAGACCCGCTTCAGTTTTGGAAGGTAGCTAATTGAATCAATTTGTTGTGTTTTATGTGTTTTAAAATTTCCTTTTTCAGATTAATGAAAGTCAATTTGATGGCCTCAGCCGTTGCGCTACCAAATACTTATCGATCCCGGCAAGCTCCGTAGAATCGGAGCGCATATTTAGCAAGGCGGGTGCCATAATAACAGACCGGCGAGCTGCAATGAAGGAAAAATATGTGAACCAACTCATATTCCTGCAAAAAAACCAATGGATAAACGACGAGACTAATTAAACTAAAGCTGTGAAAATAACAATTTCTTACTTAAGAAACCATTTGGAATGGTACATTTTTTTTATTTCAAAACATATTATGTTTGATCAATTAAATAGGATCTCTGAAAAAAATTAATATTTTAAGTTGCATTACACACATTTAAAAACTTAAGAAACCATTTGAAATGGTACATTTTTTTTTATTTTAAAACATATTATGTTTGTAAAATAGTTGCGAGAAACAAATGAAATATATGATCTCAGAAAAATATATATTTTAAGTTACATCACACACATTTAAAATAATATAATTTTTTATTTTTAAAAATTAAGACATTTGAATTTTTATTTTTCTTATTTTTTTTAGACAAAATATATAGAATTTGTTTGCCAAAAATTAAAATTTATTAGTTTAAAATTTCCGATAGTACTATCGATAGTATCGATAGTTTAAACTATCGGAGGCGAAAACTATCGAGTGGGGCCACTATCGATAGTATCCCAGCTCTAGCACAGATATAAACTTCACTCGGCAAACTGGGAATTATTTCAGAAAGATTTAAATCAAGAAGCCCAGGCATTGACTATAACAAATAACACAAATCATTCAGCGGCGAAGCTGCTTAAAATTGTCAAATCATCTGCTAACAAATCCATCCCCGCCTCCAATCCCAATAGAAACAAAAACAATAGCATTTATTGGTGGACCCCAGAACTAGAGGAACTAAAAAGAGAAAAGGTTAAAAGTCTTAACATGCTTAGGAAACATTTAAGCATCAAAATATGTTAAAATATAAAAAGCAAACGCTTAGTTTAAATATGTAGCAAAAAATGCACAAAGAAACTCATTTGTTAAATTTACACAGGATATTAACCCTAGCTCAACAACAAAATCACTATGGGGCAAAGTTCATTTCATTACGGGCATCAGGGAGAAACACTTACATACATACCATTGAAACAGAGATGGGTAACACATGCGACTCAGAAACAATAGCCAATGCATTTTGCAAATCCTGGTCCGGACTACCTCACAACCTCCTCACTCCAACTTCTCTAATTCATTGAAGCGAAATAAAAACCAGAGGGCTGGGGTTAACTTCGACCCACGTCGAAGTTTGTATACCCTTGTAACTGTTTTGGTAATTCTTTCCTTACCCATAGCCATCAAAGTGTAAAAACGTTTTATCCAAAAAGTCTAATGTCTGCGAAAAGATCGGCCTTTAAGCTCATCATAGGGAATAACGAAGATATTGATCAAAAGTCACTGTTTTACACCGATCGTTTCTATGGGAGCTATATGATATAGTCACCCGATCTTGATCATATTTGGCACAATTATTAATAAGAACACATAAGGACTGACAAATACCAACTTTTATGACAATAGCTATAAAATTAATGAAGTTATTGAGAAAGTCACTGTTCGTGACTTTGCCCCTGTATGGAAGCTATAGTCACCTCGATCTTGATCAAATTTGTCACAATTATTAATAAGAACACAAAACTGAGTCAATACCAACTTTTATGACAATTGCTCATAAAATAACGAAGTTATTGAGAAAAGTCACTGTTCGTGACTTTGACGTTTGTATGGGAGCTATATGATATAGTGGTCCGATCCGGCTGAATCCGAGGTATACAACGCCTATTTCAGCTCTGTAGCTCTTACGGGCTCGGAGGAGTTCGCGTTGATCCAGACGGACGGACATGGCTATTTGAACTCGTCTCGTCGTGCTGATCAAGAATATATATACTTTATATGGTCTGAGATGCTTCGTTCCTATGCGTTGTACACTTCTGACCAAATTAATATACCCTTTTTGCAAGGGTATAATAACTACATAGCCTAAACACCAATCCTGTACAATCCCAAAATAGAGCTAAAATCATCGAAAGTCCCATAACAAATACAGAACTCCAATCTTGTCTGAACACATTAAAAGGATCCACTCCTGGGTTTGATAATATTAACTATCAAATAATACAAAATTTCCGTCATCTGCAACTCTCAAACTACTACAACTATTTAATAAAATACTAGACACTAGCATCATCCCCCAGCAATGGAAAATAGCAACAATAAGTACCAATCAACAAACCCAATAAACCCAAACACCAACTAAATGGTTATCGTCCCATATATTTTCTGTCCTGTTTCTCCAAAATCCTGAAAAAAATAATTTAAAAACGCATCATGTGGATGCTCAACCAAGAAAACCTTTCAAAACAAATCTACCATAGATCCTCTACTAGTAATAGACATAATACATTTTGTAATAATCTTTCCACAAGCAATCACATATCTGTTCTTTCAATCGATATGGAAAAAGCTTTTTTTGACAGAGTGGGTGCACAGTGCATCTTATTTCCATTTCATGAATGGAAACTCGGCCCAAAAATAATTAACTTTGTACGAAGCTATCTCAAAACCGATAAATACGAGTCAAAGTTAACATTACTCTCTCAAAAATAATGGAATCTAAAAAATGGGATCCACACTATGTTCTCCGTTGTCCGTCACACTTTTTATACCATACACCCATAGGGTGAAATGGCATTTTATAAGTCGCCAAAATGTATGTAACAGGCAGAAGGAAGCTTTTCCGACCCCATAAAGTATATATATTCTTGATCAGTATCAACAGCCGAGTCGATCTAGCCATGTCCGTCCGTCTGTCCGTCTGTCCGTATGAACACCTAGATCTCGGAGACTATAAAAGCTAGAGCCACCAAATTTGGTGTGTAGGTTCGTGTAGTATGTAGAGTGATCAAGCTTATTTCAAATTTTTGCCACGCCCCTTTCCGCCCCCGCAATTAAAAAAACGTTTTATCTCAAAAAAACTATTTGCAGCTCGAGACACCATATTTGGTATGTATATTTGCTTAGTAAATGCGCTCATTTTGTAATTATAAAGATTTTGCCACGCCCCTTTCCGCCCCCAAAATTTGAAAAACTCGATTTATCTCCCGCAATTTTTTTACCTCTGTGGAATCAAATTTGGCACACTTGAAATTGACACTAATACCCAGCAAATTTGATCAAAATCGGACAAAAAATAGCCAAGTTATGCATAAAACCGTTTTTCCATAAGGCCGAGTTGGCCGTTGGCAGGTGGTGGCGCTAAGGTGCTCATATGCATGAGTGAGCGAGATACTAAGATATGCTTGTAAAAAGCATGTGAACAGAATTCTTTTAAAATAGGCAAATTCCTTTATTACAAATTTGAAATATTTGTTTTACTGGTGTATGGTATACCTAAGTCGGCAAGACGACTTACTTACTTCATTCTAATTGCTTTTAATAAATTAAAACAGCTTATAAACGAAAACAAATTTTTCACTCATACTATGTACGCAGATGATATTTGCCTCTTTTTTAAGCCCAACGCCGGTTACAATATTGAAATAAACAACCTTTTTTCTAAAATAAAAAAATGGTGCGATGTTACTGGAACCAAAATATCAGCTGAAAAATCCACCCACCCACACATATGCAAAAAACATAAATGCACAAACATAGAAATTACAATTAATAATGTTAACATACCAAAAACCAACCATCTCAAAATTCTAGGTCTGACATTTGACACAAGTATAGTTGAATGAACATGTAAAAACTTTTATTAATGCCTTAAATAATAGGCTAAACATAATTAAATGCTTGAAGTAATTATAAGTTTAGAAGTAATACCTCATCCCTTATAAATATTTTAAAATCCATGATCCTTGCTAAGATTGACTATGGCTTCTCCATTTATGGCAAAACCACCAAAACGAATTTAAAAAGTTAGCCACTCCATATCACTCCTCTATCCGACTAGCACTGGGCGCCTTTCGCACTACTCCCATAAACAATATGCTTGCAGAAAGTGGGCTCCTGGACCTTATGTCTAGGTTTCAGTTGAGCATTATCAGACTCATAAAAAAACATTATAAATACTAAAAGGATCTTCACTAAATGACACACACTCAACAAACAACTTAAAAGAAAGAAGCCAACCAAGAACCCTTC
>JAECXG010000416.1:0-41315 GCA_018152135.1 Drosophila paulistorum
TATTTATATTCCGGTTTCGTTATTGGCATTGATGTTAGTGTTACAATTGAATATTATGGCTTTTACAAAATAAACGGACTGTAGGTCTGTCCCGAAACGTGTGCTCGCTGTCGTTGCAAACTTAGAAGTCAGTGTGACCCTCTTTTATTATTATATTCTGCTGGCTTAGCACTACGAACTGGCTTTAGAAACGATGACCGCTTCTGGATCTTTTATTGTCTGTCGGTTCCTGATCACCGGTTCCTACATTCGGCCCTCCTGACGTTTCATTCGACTCGAATGAAGTTTCCCGAGGTTTCATAAACTCGGCCACAGTGGGCCCTTCCGTATCTCCTATTTTTTCAACCTCATGTTTCTGGACTGATACAACCTTGTACGGCCCAAAGTATTTTCCTTTAAGCTTAAGACCTACCCCGTACTGTGTCCGCTTTATCGCTACTAAATCGTTAGGACTATATATCCTTTCGATCTTTCGTTTTGCATCATAGGATTTTCGATTTTTGTCCTGTAGGACTTTTATATTTTCAATCGCCCTATCTCGGATCTCTTTACGCTCCTCATCCAACTCGTTTACTATGCATTCCATAATATGCTCTCTTAGCTCTGCATCTTCGGGAACTCTCATATACAAACCTGTTAGTATCTTAAACGAACTCACTTTGGTGCTTCTTGCCTCAGTGTTGTTTATCAGTTGTTGTACCTTGCCTACATGCTTATACCAGGTTGCTGGACTTTCCAAACTCAATTTCGTTAACATGGGTCCAATGATCTTGTGCATTCTTTCGACCTGGCCGTTTCCCCGCGGAACGCCAGTTGTAATTAATAAATGTTGTATGTTATTGTCCTTACAATACTGTTCAAACAAATGTGACGTAAACGCCGTTCCCCTATCGATCACTACTCTCACTGGGTTACCGAATATATTTGCTTGTTTTTCCAAATGATTTACGACTTCCTCTGGACCGCTACTTCGGGTAAGATATAACCATACGAACTTACTTAAACCATCAATAACTACTAACAAATGATTGTACCTCTTCTTAGTGAGGTCCATCGGACCCACATGGTCAATATGATATGTAACTATAGGTTGATCTCCCTTATCAATCGCTGTCAGATACCCTTCTTTTCTACCGATTTTCGCATTTGTTATAATATACTGTACGCAACTCTCAACTAATCGTATAACTTTTCCTTTAAATTTTTGAATGAAGTATGATTTTTCGACCAATAACTGTGTTTTCTTTGCTGAGAAATGTCCTTGTTTATGGGTACTACGATCAACTGCTTATTGGCATTTTTGAACAAGACCTCATTCAAAATATAGAAATCCTCATACACGCCCTTTTCAACTAGACTTCTTACAGCATTTGTCCAATCATCAACCAATTGAGCTTCTTTCAGGCGATGAATAATACTATCCGATATTGAATAGCAGGCGACTCGACTTAAAGAATCTACATACCTCATCCTTGATCCTGACCGATGCTCTAGACTGTAACTAAAATCCCGCAAGAACATGGCCCACCGGGCTAGTCTGAAGGGAACTTCCTTGGTCATAGTTAATGCATTAAAGTCTGTAACTATAGTGAACTGCAAGCCAAGAATGTAAACTCGCCAGTTCTTTAGAGCCTCAACTATAGCTAGAACTTCTAGCTCGTATGAATGATAATTCTGCTCACATGCCTTCGTTTTTCGAGTCATGTACTGAATTGGATGGAACAAATTATCCTCAGTATCTTTCTGCATTAGAATTGCCCCATAACCATATTTTGACGCGTCAGCATGGACCTCTGTTTGCGCTTTCGGATTATATAACTTCAATACCGACTCACTCGTTAATGCTGCCTTCAATCGTTCAAATGATATCTCCTCGATCTCGTTGAACACAAATTTACTATCCTTCCTTAGCAAATCGGAAATTAAAGGAAATTAATCGCCATTAAAGCATATCCCTCAATGAATTTTCGGAAATACGATGTTAAACCGAGAAACCTTTGCACTGCTTTCTTATCCTGCGGTCTTGGGAAATTGTGTACCGACGAAATTTTCTCTTCACTCGGTTTTATTATCCCTTCACTAATCACGTATCCTAGAAAATTGACTTGATTTTGAAGAATCTGACACTTTTTCCAGTTTAGCTGTAATCCATTTTTCTCGGCTACCCCCAAAACTTATTTAATTCTTGACATTCCCTCTTCAATGTCCTTACTTGGAATGATTATGTCATCCATATATACGATCGCTATACCTTTCTGAATCATCTCCTGCATTGCTGCCATCATGAATCTCGTAAAGACCGCTGGAGAGTTTGAGATACCAAACGGTACATATAAGAATTCGTACTGTCCTTTCTGAGTAACAAATGCAGTGAACTTTTGCGAACTTGCTTCTACTGGTACATGAAAATATCCATTTTTCAAGTCCAGTGTAGTAAAAACTTTTCCTCCTTGCAATTGATCAATTACACTGTCCATCAAAACTATCGGAAAATTATCGCGAATTATCTTTTCATTCAATTTTCTATAATCGCAGCACAACCTTTTAGCTCCGTTTGACTTTGCTACCAATACTATAGGGGATGCATACATCGATGTACTATCTCGACAATTTCCTTCCTCAAGCCATTCTTGTATCTGATTGTCTACAATCTGCTGATCGCAGTAGGCCAACCGTCTTGGGTGTTGGTATACGGGAATATCATCTTTCAAAATAATTCTCATTTCAGTCTTCGCATCAGGATTGCGTTTTGGCTTGTATCGTTGAACTATCATTTCGACCTCTTTAGCCTGTTCTTGATTTAAATGAGACAACTCTAAACCGATTTCGTCCTTCCCTTCAAAAACTGTGCAGACATCTTCAAATTGCTTCATCCAATCCTCAACAGATTCAGTCTTTTCTTCTACTACCTTTTGCTCATTGCTAATTAAAAACTGAGTGCCATTTTTTGTTACCTTCATTTCAACACTATCAAGAATCGTTCTTCCCAAAACAGCGTCAAACCCCATGTCCTCATCGGGAACTACATGAAGCTCAACTACTATTTTAATTTTATCGGTGATCACCATTAAAGAGAAACTACCAAACGTTAAAATATTCGCATCTCCTATTCCTACCAAACACTTTCCAGAACCTGTTAGTTGTTTAACTCCTAGCTTCCAAAAAACACTTCGACGAATCAAGCACATATCTGCTCCTGTATCTATAAGCCCTTTAAATTCGATATTCTCATAGCTAACCTTTAGTTCTAACCCAGACGGGGTGAACGTACTCGAGCTAACTTCAACTTTGTCATGTTGAATAACATTTGCTTGCTTCTCTCGTTTAATTTGTGTTTCGATGCTACACTGAGCTGCACGATGACCTGGCTGACCGCATTTGAAACACTTTCGATCGAACTTAGGACAATCTTTTCTTAAATGAGTCTCCTCTCCGCAACCAAAACATTTTCTCTCTCGAGCCTGTACTGCCTGTGCTTCACTTGAACCACATGCCTTACTTTCAAATCTGTTTGCTGCCTTCTTATATTCTGCAAATCCCGTTTCCTGCCAGTCGTAGGAAGCCCTAGTTCTGATAATTTCTATGTTCTAATACTATGTTAGTATTATTTTCTAGCTTTGAAAATTGTTATCAGTCTTCGCTAGTTCTGAATAACATACGCTTTTCCCGTCTTTCGTTGTCGTCGTCTTTGATTGATCAATTTTATTCGTCTTATCGCCAAATTCCATCCGAAATCCTCTCTTAGCAACAATACTGCAGTTTCTCGCCAACCTTCGAGTTGTTGCCACTGCCAATACTTTCTCACGCCGCTGCCACCAGATTACACACACACCACCTCCACCAACGCAGTTCACTTCTAGAACTCAACGCTAGTTTCTGTTGTCCACCGTCGCCACCAACGCAGTTCACTCCTAGAACTCAACGCTAGTCTCTGTTGTTCAAGCTGTCGCCACCAGATTTTGTCCACCGCCACCACCAACGCAGTTCATTCCTAGAACTCAACGCTAGTTTCTGTTGTCCACCGTCGCCACTAACGCAGTTCACTCCTAGAACTCAACGCTAGTCTCCGTTGTTCAAGCCGTCACCACCAGGTTTTGTCCACCGCCACCACCAACGCAGTTCACTCCTAGAACTCAACGCTAGTTTCTGTAGACTTCAAGTTTCGTTGCGTTCAGCCTTGGCTAACCGCTGTACGCTTCTCCAACAGTTAACAAAGCCTCGAAACGTTATTGCCACCAACACTGGTAAACTACTGTACACTTCTCCAGCAATTTACACAGCCTCCGTTGTGGCAGCCTTGTATGGATTTTGCAACCTTGAATCAATCTTGCAACTTGAATCGTTGTAGCCACAATCCTCTCTAGCGCCGTACACTTCTCCAGCGCTCTCTATTGTGCACTTCGATCCGTTCCTGCCTTGCCTTTTGATTGTTGTTATATCCCAATGGTACCTTCTTCGTCACATGCTGCGAAAATTCCAGAACCACCTTTCTGATCAGCTTTCTCACTCCTTCTGCAGTTTCTTTATGTCAGCGTCACTTGTTTGTTCTTGTTGCTCGCCGATACCGCGCTTTTACTGCAGCTATCTCTCTTCCTCTCACGTGAACGTTTCTTCGAGGCAGCGTCACTTGCTGTCTCCCTCCTTCTTAGAATTTTACAAGTTTTAACGAATTTGTAAAATTCAATAGCCAATATTAATTGTTTCACTTTTAAGCTGCCATCCCGGACCGAGCCCCTAATTTGTGGTATTTATTTATATTCCGGTTTCGTTATTGGCATTGATGTTAGTATTACAATTGAATATTATAGCTTTTACAAAATAAACGGACTGTGGGTCTGTCCCGAAACGCGTGCTCGCTGTCGTTGCAAACTTAGAAGTCAGTGTGACCGTCTTTTATTATTGTACTCTGCTGGCTTAGCACTACGAACTGGCTTTAGAAACGATGACCGCTTCTGGTTCTTTTATTGTCTGTCGGTGCCAGATCACAGGTTCCTACATACATATATATATACACATAGAAATTGGCCTACAGAATCAATTGCTGATAACTAAAGGTCAATCATAAGTGAAAACAAAATTATTTTAGAAAAAGTGTGGGCTAAAATCATACTTTGATAATCGCCTCACAAAAAAAAGACGAATATGTATATATCCATATACATGTACACATGCGTATGTGTAAATTTTATAATTCAATGGAAATGTTTACATATATGCTGCAAAGCTACAAGATCTACTGTAAGGAAGGACCCAACCACTAGAGACCAAAAACAACGAATTGGTCCAAAAATTATTCAAGCATGAACTTATATCAAGGACCGAACGAGCTAATAACAAACACATCAATTCCATCAAGAATAAACGAATTACCTAAAATTCAAAAAGAAGGCAGGCCCTTGAGACCATCAATTGGTTCTCCATCCTACGGACTATGGAAATAGATAGTCAACATATTAAAAAGCAGAGGGCCGGATCTAACTTTGATCGCGTCAAAGTTTGTATAACCTTGCAACTTTTTTGGTAACTCTTTCCTTATCTATCAAAGTGAAAAAACCTTTTATCTAAAAAGGGTAATGTTTAAGAAAGAATGGCCTATAATCTTAGCATAGAAAATAACGAAGATATTGATCCAAGTCACTAATTTCCACCGATCGTTCCTATACGAGCTATTTGATATAGTCACCCGATATTTATTAAATTCGGAACAGTCATTAACTAACAAATGTTTAATTTAAAAGCAATTGCGTGAAAAGTAACGAAGTTATTGACGAAAGTCCCTGTTTTCGACCGATCGTTCCTATGGGAGCTATATGATCACCCGATCTTGAGAAAATTTGGCACAGTCGTTTATAGGTATAATGAACTCACTAATGTTAAATTTCACGACAATAGCTCAGAAAATAACGAAGTTATTGAGAAAAGTCACTGTTCTTGACTTCGTTGTATATATGTACAAGCCTACATGTAAAATTTCAACTCTGTAGCTCCAACAGTATAGGATGAGTTTGCGTTGATCCAGACGGATGGACGGACGGATATGGCTATGTGGACCCGTCTCGTCGTGCTGATCAAGAATATATATACTTCATATGGTCGGAGATGCTTCCTTCTAAGCGTTGCACACTTCTGCAAAAAATTTATATACCCTATAAACGACAACCACCCGAGCTAGGTCCAAGTCTTAATCAACGCTCAATTCACCTGGTGCAAATAATGTTAGCTTACCTTGATATATCGGGAGAAGATTTCCACAGTTCAAGCAACCACTGGGGTACAAATGAGTTTCATTCTCAAAGTACCATATGTATGCTGTTACTCAAACGAAGCAGGCACGTTTTGTTTCTACCTAATGAAGGAAACACAGCAAAAGGAAAAAAAATTTTTATATACGTGACTTGGCCAATTTGAAACGCCGGGGAGCTAATACGTACTTTTGCATTCGAGCATGATCAAATGTAAAATATTACTTAATAAGAACCCTTAAGAATGGATAAAGAAGAATTAATTCTCAAACTCCGGGAAATTAGGGAATCTTTCAGTTAATCCTATAAATGAAAAATCGAACAATATAAAATGACACAGAAAAAACATAAACAAATTCTGGTTCTGAAGCAAGAAAACTAGTGCATGATAACAGGGAACAAATAGACAAAACGAACTGGTCTAGAATATCAAAATAATTGATCAAGTTACGTTCAAATTTGATATCAATCATTAATTAGATATATTTATACCGACAATCCTGAATACGCTCCTAGTGATAAACCCAAAGGAAGAACAGGAATTGGAAAACGAACAAGTGAAGTAGGTGAAGGCATGGTTTGACTTGACGTGATTTATTGGGGCCGCAAGCCCGGTATTTATAGGGGAGCATTTACATTGGTCTTATGGCTAGTGTCCTTAACGGTACTTCAAGCTAAACATTATGCCTAAGTTCTAATTACTTATAATCTATCCCTAAAAGTATGTGGCCTAATCCTATCCCTAAAAGTATACTACACCTCCTTTTTTTCAAAAAGAAAATTATTAATATTTTTCTAATATCCTATTTATTATTTGTATTCTATCTAAATGTACTGTTTGCTTTTTGTTTTTATCATCAGTTATTACAATATTATTGTTAGGCCCTATGCTCTGTATTTTATATTTGCCTGTGTATTTGTTATCTAATTTTTGTCCTGTCTCATTTTTATACCCTTGCAGAGGGTATTATAAAATTGGTCAGATGTTTGAAACGCACAGAAGGAGACGTTTCCGACCCCATAAAGTATATATATTCTTGATCAGCATGAGAAGCTGAGTCGATATAGCCATGTCCGTCTGTCCGTCCGTCCGTCCGTCCGTCCGTCCGTCCGTCCGTCCGTCCGTCTGTCCGTCTGTGCAAATCAACTTCACGCTGTCATCTTAAGAGCTATCGGAATGAAATTTCATATTTGAGCTACTTTTAGCCGGGAGATAATAGAGTATGAAAATTGTCAGGATCGGACTACTATATCATAGCTCTAGAAGAAAAATTTTTGCAAAAATTGGAGTATCCCCATGAAATTTCCCAATATAATAGAATTTGATATAAAATCTCAGATCCCAAAATTTGAGTTTGATCGGATAAATAGAACACAAGTTACAGTCAATACAAATCGGTTCTACGTCATCAGCAAATCAAACAGAGCACATGCATACGCACAGACAGACGTAGCGCTACACGTATGTATGTATGTATGTGTATGCGTGTTGTGCTTTGCTTAAAAATTTGTAGTAAAGAGAGAAATAATTTGAATGTTTTGTTTGTGTGTTGATGAATTGAGTAGCAAGGAAAGAAATTTCAAAATGTAAAAAAATTATTGCCAAGGACTGCAAGGGTATATTAACTTCGGCATTGCCGAAATTAGCTTCTTTGATATTTTAAAAGTATTTCTTGTCCTTCAGATAGTGATATTTTGTTTGTTTTTGTATCATATGTTTCTTTTTGTGATGCTTTAAATCAAGGGTGGCCACGGAAATTTTAGTTGGGAGCCAGAGCATCGGCGGCAGAGGCTGGGCAGAGAAAAAGGTCATTTTTTGGTCGAACTTGTAGACAGAGGGACGGACAAGTCCCGAATTTTGCGGAGAGGGAAAAAAGGTCGCGATCTCGAGCTCGCAGCTTGTAGGCAGAGAGACGGACAAGCACCGAATTTTACGGAGAGGGGAAAAGGGTCGCGATCTCGAGCTCGCAGTTTGTGGGCAGAGAGACGGACAAGTACCGAATTTTACGGAGAGGGGGAAAAAGGTCGCGATCGCGAGCTAGAAAATAAGGGTTGTTTTTGTCGTGTTCTCGACATCACGTCCCTTTTTCCCCCTCTCCGCAAAATTCGGTACTTGTCCGTCTCTCTGCCCACAAACTGCGAGCTCGAGATCGCGACCCTTTTCCCCCTCTCCGTAAAATTCGGTGCTTGTCCGTCTCTCTGCCCACAAGCTGCGAGCTCGAGATCGCGACCCGTTTCCCCCTCTCCGTAAAATTCGGTGCTTGTCCGTCTCTCTGCCTACAAGCTGCGAGCTCGAGATCGCGACCTTTTTTCCCCCTCTCCGCAAAATTCGGGACTTGTCCGTCCCTCTGTCTACAAGTTCGACCAAAAAGTGACCTTTTTCTCTGCCCAGCCTCTGCCGGTAAAGAGCCACGGGAGCCAAAAGAGCCACTATGTGGCCATCCTTGCTTTAAATTTTTCGATAAGCAGTTTTGCTCTATTTTGTGCTATTTGTAGCTTAAATTTTATTTCTTTATTGAATTCATCAATGTTGTAAATGGGTTCTACAGTTTCGGATGAGAATGGGACAGTTTTGGGATGTTTCGCAAAGACTAGTTCAACAGGTGCATAACCATGTACGGTGGATGGAGTGGTGTTAAAGCAATATGTGAAGTATGCTAGGTATTCATCCCAATCATCCTTTTTAATAGATATATATGACCTGATGTACTCATTGAAAGTTCTATGGCTCCTTTCTACTGTTCCAAGAGTTTGATGATGGTGCGCCGTGGAGTTAATTTTAGTTATGTTAAAATTTTTGCAAAGTTCTGTTAGTATTGAATTCATATATTCTGTTCCCATGTCTGTTAGAATTGTTTTAACTGAGCCATAAATTAAAATGAATTTTTTAAATATTGCCTTTGCAACCGATTTTGCACTTTTGTTTGGTATTGGTATTGATATAAGATATTTGGACAGATCGCAGATAATAGTAACTGCGTATTCATTACCATTCATTGTTTTTGGTAATGGTCCAATTTTATCTATTATTATAGTGTCAAAAGTGGTTGCAGAGGTTGGTGTTATGATCAATGGGGAGTGGTTGTGTCTGGTTACTTTGGCTAGTTTGCACTTTTCGCAATTTTTGATGTATGTTGTTTTATTTTCATTATGATATTGATTTAATTATGATATTTATTTAATGTATTTCTTATTTCTTCTTTATTTGTTATTACTTTTACTTAAGGTAGAACTGCTATTTCTAAATTTTTCAATGTGTCTTTTCCTTTTTGTTTTAGTTCATTAAGTGTAAGTGACCTAAATAGTTTTTGTGACATGTCTATCTTCAGTTTATAGATTCTTTGAGCACCGGCTTCTTTTTCAAGCTTGGAAGGAATCGATCTAGATCTATTCTTCCATTAGTGATCAAATCGCCTATGTTGAAAGAGAGTAATTTTTATTTATTTTTGGTAATAAAACATTTGTTATTTTTTAAATTTAATTTGCGCGTATTTTTTGGTTTCGTTAAGATTTATTATTTCATATATTCTTGGTGTTTCTATTCTGTTATTGTTAATTTTGTTTTTCTTATTTGTTAATTTTTTTTTCTGATCTTGTTGCTACTTTAAGTATTTTATTAGTTTCTATGTTTTTTATATTTTCAAATTCAATTCTGGAGAGAGCATCCGCTGCGAAATTTTCTTGTCCCCTGATGTATTCTATAGTGAAATCGAACTCTTCTAAATCTAATCTTATTCTAGTTAGCTTTGACGATGGGTTTTTTAGAGAAAATAGGTATGTTAATGGCTGATGGTCATTAGATGGTAATTAGGAATTTTTTTCCGTATATGTATGGTTTAAAATATTGAATTGACCAATGTATTGCTTTTAATTCTTGCTCAATTGTCGACTTATTGCTTTCGCCTTTTGTAAATGCTTTAGATGCATATGATATGGGCAATTGGAGTCCATCATGTTCTTGGCTGAGGATGGCTTCACATGCGATCTTGTTTGCATCAGTTGTAATACAGAATTTTTTATTGAAGTCTGGATATTGGGTTATTTGTGGACTTATTAACTTATTTTTTAACTATTCAAAAGCTGCTCGCAGTTTGCATCCCAGTTAAATTCTACATTTTTCCTAGATAATCTATTGATGCATGCATGGTATGCAAAGTTTGGATTGAATCTACGGTAGTAATTACAGAGTGCTACAAATCTTTTGGCTTCGTCGCCATTCTTGGGAGTCGGGTAATCTTGAATCGTTTTGAACTTGCTTTCGGCTGGTAAAATTCCTTTATTTGTGCATTTGTGTCCTAGAAAAGTAACTTCATGTATGAAGAAAGAGCATTTGTAATCATGTGACTTTCAGAGCACCCAATTACAATTAGATCATCCATATAAAGGAATGTTTGGGATGGTGATAGACCCGTGAATGCAAGGGACATCATTCTTTGAAATGAATTTGGTGCAATTTTTAATCCATATGGTAATCGCTTGAATCTGAATGAGCCCTTATCTGTGGAAAATGATGTTATGTCCCGAGAGTTTTCTTCTAATTCTACTTGATGAAATCCTGACATTAAGTCTAAACAAGAGAAGTATTTAGCGCGTCCTAGTTGGTCGATGATATCGTCCATTCTGTATCCGCTACTAGTTGTTTGTTAATTTTTCTATAATCAACTACCAATCTCCACCGTTTTTCATTGCTGTCAGATAGCGACTTTTTAGGAACCTATAAATTCAAACTATTGAACTCAGACATTGATGGTTCAATAATATCATCATTGATCAATTTGTCCACTTGTTTATTAATTTCGTTTTTTTGACTGTGTGCTATCCTGTAGTTTTTGGTGTAGACTGGTATTGTGTCTTTTAGTCTTAATTTTTGTTTATAGAAATTGTTGGAGGATATTTGTTCAGATTCTATTGTGAATACATCATCAAATTCTGATCATAATTTATGTAGAGGTTCTTTCACGAAATCGGGAAAATGGGGTGCTAGTTTGTTCCTTATTGTGGATTTATGTTTTGAATCATGTTGTTTGTCTATTTTTAAGATTTCATAATTGGACAGTTTTTCATTTAATAGGTTTATATTTGCAATTTGTACGTCTGTGTTGTTAGAATTTAATATGCGGACTATGGATTAGTCTTAGAAGCAATAGTGTTTGCGACGAATACCCTCGGGTGTAATTCTGATTAGGGATAAAGATGTTATTATTGTTTGAGGATATTGCAATGCGTACAATTTTTTCTGTTCTAGGTGGGATATGGAATACATGTGTGTTTTGACTGATCCCTATATTGATTATAATTTTATATCTTCATTTATATGGATCTATTATCAATTTGTTGGTGGAATAATTGAGTGTGCAATTGAATTTTTTTATAAAGTCAAGCCCCAGGATTCCGTCACATGGGATGGGAAAATCGTTTTCTATTACTTGGAATGTGTGTACCGTTGAGAGGTTGCTGATCTTTAGTTTGGATTTACCTATTGTAAATAGAACGTCTTAGCCTATTCCACTAAGTTTTGTCCGTCTTTGTATGTTAACTGTATTGTCTTTTTTTAATAATTTTTGTTTTATTAGTGATACATCAGCTCCTGTGTCTAATAGTAATTTTATTGTCCCTACATCGTAAAAGTTTAAAGTTATGTAGCTATTAAAGTTGCAATTTAAACTATATATTTTAGTTGTTCGATTTTTTACACCAGAGGACTTTCGGAGTTTTCCGAATTTTCTTCTATGTTTGTAAATCTGACATTATTATTTTGTTGTGTTTTAGGAGGATAATTAGTTTTTGTATTTCTATTGTTATAATTTCTTCGATTATACTTATTACTATAGTTATTTTAATTCCTAGTATTGTTATAGTTAGTATTATCATTTGGGTTTCTATTTTGATAATTATTATTATAATTTCTATTATTATTGTACGAGTTCCTATTTGTGTAATTGTTTCTTTTAGTATAAAACGCTGTGATCCTGTTTCATATGTATTTACAAATTTAGCTACAACATCATTCATTTCAGTAAAATTGCCTGCATCTCTTATTGTTCTGACCTTTTCGTTATCGCAGTTCTTTATGACTGATTTCACTACTGTTTGAGTTGCATATTTCTTTGCTGTTTCAGGGTTTACGTTGTCTGTTATGAATGCGCGTTTCAATGATTTAGTGAGATTTTCTATTTCTGACATAAATAAACTTGCGTTCTTGCCATTTTGTTTTATAGCGGACGTTGACGATACTATGCGCAGTACGTTCAAGTGACCCCTACGACACCAGGACAAAGCCTGTTACGCGCGAGCCCAAGCAGATGACTGCCCACCTCCCACCCGACCGACCGAGGGGTGCAGCCGTATAACGCACGGCACGAATCGCGTGGACAAATACACAATAGAAAAAACAGACAAACAAATAACTAAATAATACTATAGCTATCTATTAACTAAATGGGATAGGATAGAAGTTTTAATCATGTTAATAGAAAACTCTGAACCAATTACAGGGAATAGAAGGTTGTAATCAGAGCAGAGGACCCTAAAAGGTTCATGCAGGGCATAGTTAGAAGAACAACGACTTAGGGATAAAGGAATCAAAGGATGTCTACTCCGTCTACATGGTACCGACAGATTTACCTGAGCTAATAACTCAGGCGAGTCGATATCACCAATTAGGAGCTTGTGCATAAAAATAACACCAAGCATAATTCTACGGTTAGTTAGGGAAGGAAGGTTAATCAAGAGAAGTCTACTAGAATACGAAGGCAAATTGACATTGCGATCCCAGCTTAAGCCACGAAGAGCAAATAGCAAGAACTGCTTTTGAACGGATTCAAGTCGAATCTGGTGAGACTCATATTGAGGTGACCAAATGCAAGATCCATACTCTAAAATAGGACGGACAAGCGAAGTAAAAAGAACTTTAATTGTATAGGGGTCACCGAATTCTTTGGACCATCTTTTAATGAAACCCAGGACACTCATGGCCTTTGCGACCATGGTGGAAATATGGGTGTTAAAATTTAACTTATGGTCCATAAGTACGCCCAAATCATTCATATTATTTAGACGTTCTAAAGGACTGTTGTTTAGAAAATAAGTGACCAGTTGAGGAGAGTTACGAAAAAAAGTCATTACCTTACATTTGGTAGTGTTAAGATTTAGTAAATTAAAGTGGCACCAGGATTGAAAGTTTTTAAGATCAGCTTGTAGCCGACTAAATGAATCTATATCTTTATAAGTAAGACAAAGCTTGACATCGTCAGCATACATAAGCACACGCGAATGAACAATGACTGATGGAAGATCGTTAATGAACAGTGTGAAAAGCAGAGGGCCAAGATGACTACCTTGAGGTACACCAGAAGTCACAGGAATGGAATCGGAAAAAGAAGACTTAAAAAGTACCTTCTGTTTTCTATTTGTTAAATATTCTCGAACCCAAGAAAGGAAAAGGGGTGGAAACCCAATGTCGCTCAGCTTAGAAAGTAATAGGGTATGATTTACGGAATCAAAGGCTTTGCTGAAGTCAGTGTATATGACATCAGTTTGTTTACCATTTTTGAACCCCTTGATAATTATTGATGTAAATTCTAAAAGGTTAGTGGTTGTAGATCTACGTTTCACAAACCCATGTTGGGATGGCGAAATAATAGAGCTGCAAAAATGTTGCAATTGAGAAGTTATAATTATCTCAAAAGCTTTCGGAATAGCGGACAATTTTGAGATACCCCTATAGTTAGAGGCTTCGGACTTTTTGCCATTTTTATGCAGAGGAATGATATACGACTCCTTCCAAATAGATGGAAAAGAGGAAGATTCGACAGACAATAGAAACAATTTTAAAATGGGTTTACATAATGCGTTTGCACAGAACCTGAGAACACATCCAGGAAGACCATCTGGCCCCGGAGAATAAACAGGTTTAACTAATTTAAGTTCGCTAAGAATAGAACTTTCATCAAACACTGGATTGAAAATGCAATTAGCCTTTTCTAAATGATAAGGATACGGACTTGCTCGATATTCCGTTGAGGAATAAGTTGTTTTGAAAAAACTCGCAAACATATCGGCAATTGCCTGATCAGTGCTCGCTTTTTTATTTTGAAAAGACAAAAAAAGATGGGTGCACAGAGGTCTTACGTTTAGAATTGACAAAATTATAAAATTGTTTAGGGTCAGAAGAAAACTGAAGCTTACACCGCTGAAGATAATTCTTATAGCATTGTGTATTAAGCATCATGAATTTTGAACGAGCGACTGTATACAGAGCAAAATCTGATGAACGACGTGTTTTTTGAAACTTCTTATAATATCGTGTCTTCACATTTTTTTGGATAACTGGATAATTGGATAACTCACGAGAGAACCAGGGAGGTTTGTTAAGCCGCTCCTGCCTACCAAGAGGCACACAAATATCAAAGAGTGAATTCAGAGTATCATAAAAGAAGCGAATAGCTGAGTTCATATCTCTACAATTGTACAGATAAGACCAATCGGTAGTAGTAATGTTTTCATTCAGGCTGACAAAGTCAGTCTTACGAAAGCACCTAGTTAGAGGTAACTGATTTGAACCAAGTAATGGTGAAAGCAAGGGCAGATCAATTTTTAAATTTAATGTAGGATGAAATTTGTCTTCAGGAAGAACAAATGGGTCGATCCTAGAAACCTCGCAATAAGAAGAATCCGATACAAAAATAAGATCTAACAATTTTCCATTAGAATTTAAGACAGGATTGACTTGGAATAAAGATAAGCCTAGAAGGCCATCAATAAAGTCATGTGACACAGAGGGCAGCAACATGGTAGATTCATCTGTTAGTGACCATGCTAAAGCAGGTAAATTAAAATCACCTACAACTATGAGCATGTCTTGACTGGAAAATAAAGAGGAGACAAACTGAATTGCCTCTAAATGATTTAAATATACCACCATGTCTGACAATGGTGGAATATAGGAACAAGTAATGAAAGCATTAAAAGATTTAAAATTTACTTTAACACCGACAAACTCAATCTCCTGGGTACTAGAAAATTGAATCATTTCAGATGATCAAGCAGCATCAACAGCTATCAGAACGCCACCACCTATGCGAGAAATCCGGTCACGTCTGAATATGGAAAAGTTTGTGGAAAACACCGATGCATCAGCAATATCAGGTTTTAGCCACGTCTCTGTAAAAGCTAGAATGTTATGCTCAAAAGAAAGACTATCTACATAGAGATTAGGAAGTTTGGATTTCAGTCCTCTAACGTTCTGGTAACCCAGGTTAAGGGACGAAGCTAGTTTTTTGACACACCAGAAGATGCTGATGTGGCAGGAATGGTATTAGTTGTTGTTGTTGGCAAGCGAATCGGTTGCCGATGTTTCTTTCTTACAGTATATTCCTTAACTATTATATGTTTCGGCCAAAAATCATCTCGACATATAGAGGCGAAGATATTGGCAGAAACACTAATTTTAAAGGACGAAATGTCCCGAGAATAAGAAAATTTAAACTTCTCCACCGCAATATTCGAGACGTTAACTTTCTTCCGAATATAGGCTATTACATCATCAGATGTGACAACAGGGTCTAGCCTAGAAACAAATATATGTTTCTTTGGTGGTATGCCAACGAGAGGCCGCGGTTCCGAAGCGTCAGCCGTAGCAGTAACGTTGGACGAGTCACCCACTGCAGCAGTCAACTTGTTTACGGGGCCCTCGATACTTTTAGAACTACCGGCAATTTCCATTGGAATGGGTAATTGCCCGGACACATCGGAAACTACAATAGGCATCGATTTTAAGAGATCATTCCCAGGTGATACCGGTAATTTCTTACTAATAGCATTCACAACCGGGCTCTTAAACGATATCAACTGAAACATATACTGAAACACCCCAAGGACTGGTTCTTTTACGTTTCGGAGACTCATTCATAAGCGATAAACTCCTGAACTGAGTCTCCACCGCAGTAAACTCCGCTTGGAGTTTATTAAAACCTGCCCTTAAAGTGTCAAAACTATCTCTAGTCCGCCTCATGAAAGAGCGCATCTCATTCTCGACCTCCCGGCAAGCATCACATCCATATTTTAAGCCGCCGCCTTTAGCAATAGACTCCTTGATTCTGCCTTTGTAACCTGCACACTTAACGTGAACCGCATTGTCACACAGCCAACAAAGAATATAATCATGGGAGTCAACCGCATTAGTGGCAACTATGCAATTATTTTTTGAGCAGACAACCATTTTATCAAAAATTAATTAATTTAATTAAAAAAAAGGAAATACAAAAAATAAAAATTCTAAAGGTTAAAAATCTGTGTATGAGAATATACTGACCAGTTCTGACACAAGGGTTAATGTGCAGAGTAAGCCTTCACAACTAAAGAAAAGAAATTACCAAAATACACAAAAACAAAAAATTCATTAATCTTGCCTCTGCTACCTGAACTGTTTCACCCTTAATTTCTTTCTTTAATGTTTGGATTATACCATTTATAGTGTTTTCATTTGTAACTAGTAGTCTAACGTCCCCTTTTAGTTTTGTTTTTATGACTTTAATAGCTGTTTCTTTATGTTCTGCTTTTATTTCATTGATTAATTCCAGTGAATCTATGAAACTTTGAATTGTTTCTACTCCACCATCATCATCTGAATCAGCTTGGAAGCTGAATTAAGAAATTCAATCTTTGTTTGAACCATCTTTGGTTTTGTTTATCTTGAATGTCTCCTGGGTTATCTTTTACACCTGATATATCTTGAATGTCTTCTGGGTTATCTTTTACAGCTGGTTCTTCTGTGTCTTTTGCTACTAGAGGTTCAAAAGTTGCTTCTAGATTCGAATCTACCGGTATTGTGAATTTTATATTGTGTTTTGTTGCTATACTTATTAGTTGTTTATTTAAACTGTATATTAGCTTAGTGAAGATTTTACTGCTTGATTCATTGCATATGTCTGTACTGCTACTCTTTATTCTATTGTAACTCTCGAAGATAGTTTCAAGGTTGTATATAAATTGTTTTATTTAGGCACTTAAATGCTTTCTGAAATTTTCTTTCAATATTTCTATGTTCTGGTCCATTGAAATTTTGTTACTTTTGGTTTTATCTTTATTTAATTCCCTTAAAAATAATTTTGTTCTCTTAATATTTAATTTTTTTTCTTCGTAATTTTTTTTCAATTTGTTTAAACTTCTATTTTCTAATATTTAATTGTTTCAAAAAAAAAAAAATTTTGTCTAATTTTTCTTATAGGGTATTTAGACTTCGTTTTTGGGCAAGCTTTACAACTGTGCTTATATTGTTTGTGCAATTTTGAGTGCACATGGTTGACATGTGCTCTTCGTTAGGGTATGTTGGGGTATAGAAGGCTGATTGGAATTTAATATTTAATTGTATAAATATATGTTTTTCTTTTTGTGTATTTTTCATTTTATTGTATATATGCATATGTATATGTATAAAGGTTTTTTCTCTTTTTTTCGAGGGTATTTTTGGCAATGATAGACTTATTCAAAAAATTTTGCGGACAATATATTAGTTGTTTTTATCATTTTATTTTTTCTCTTTTGTTTGTTATATTTATATTCAAATTATTTAATTAATTATGTAAACACCTATTTATTGGATAAAAATTATAAAGATTAGTTTGTATTTTTCGGATTTAGTTTTTGGTTTTCTGCGCAGAAGCAACTTGCTCGTTGCGTCGCCGGAGGAGAAGAGACCGGCTGTCTCGCTACCTATCGATGACTTATCGCTAACAATCGATACTTAGTACTAACAATCGATACTTATTGCTAACAATCGATACTTATTACTAACAATCGATACTACAACACTGGTTTCGGTATATGCGTGAGTATTTAAAAGACTTGTAAATAATTGGGATCTTACCACTCGGCCGTCCTGATGAGGAATCGACCTCGATGGAGTTTATTAAAACCTGCCCTTAAAGTGTCAAAACTATCTCTAGTCCGCCTCATGAAAGAGCGCATCTCATTCTCGACCTCCCGGCAAGCATCACATCCATATTTTAAGCCGCCGCCTTTAGCAATAGACTCCTTGATTCTGCCTGTGTAACCTGCACACTTAACGTGAACCGCATTGTCACACAGCCAACAAAGAATATAATCATGGGAGTCAACCGCATTAGTGGCAACTATGCAATTATTTTTTGAGCAGACAACCATTTTATCAAAAATTAATTAATTTAATTAAAAAAAGGAAATACAAAAAAATAAAAATTCTAAAGGTTAAAAATCTGTGTATGAGAATATACTGACCAGTTCTGACACAAGGGTTAATGTGCAGAGTAAGCCTTCACAACTAAAGAAAAGAAATTACCAAAATACACAAAAACAAAAAATTCATTAATCTTGCCTCTGCTACCTGAACTGTTTCACCCTTAATTTCTTTCTTTAATGTTTGGATTATACCATTTATAGTGTTTTCATTTGTAACTAGTAGTCTAACGTCCCCTTTTAGTTTTGTTTTTATGACTTTAATAGCTGTTTCTTTATGTTCTGCTTTTATTTCATTGATTAATTCCAGTGAATCTATGAAACTTTGAATTGTTTCTACTCCACCATCATCATCTGAATCAGCTTGGAAGCTGAATTAAGAAATTCAATCTTTGTTTGAACCATCTTTGGTTTTGTTTATCTTGAATGTCTCCTGGGTTATCTTTTACACCTGATATATCTTGAATGTCTTCTGGGTTATCTTTTACAGCTGGTTCTTCTGTGTCTTTTGCTACTAGAGGTTCAAAAGTTGCTTCTAGATTCGAATCTACCGGTATTGTGAATTTTATATTGTGTTTTGTTGCTATACTTATTAGTTGTTTATTTAAACTGTATATTAGCTTAGTGAAGATTTTACTGCTTGATTCATTGCATATGTCTGTACTGCTACTCTTTATTCTATTGTAACTCTCGAAGATAGTTTCAAGGTTGTATATAAATTGTTTTATTTAGGCACTTAAATGCTTTCTGAAATTTTCTTTCAATATTTCTATGTTCTGGTCCATTGAAATTTTGTTACTTTTGGTTTTATCTTTATTTAATTCCCTTAAAAATAATTTTGTTCTCTTAATATTTAATTTTTTTTCTTCGTAATTTTTTTTCAATTTGTTTAAACTTCTATTTTCTAATATTTAATTGTTTCCAAAAAAAAAATTTTGTCTAATTTTTCTTATAGGGTATTTAGACTTCGTTTTTGGGCAAGCTTTACAACTGTGCTTATATTGTTTGTGCAATTTTGAGTGCACATGGTTGACATGTGCTCTTCGTTAGGGTATGTTGGGGTATAGAAGGCTGATTGAATTTAATATTTAATTGTATAAATATATGTTTTTCTTTTGTGTATTTTTCATTTTATTGTATATATGCATATGTATATGTATATAGGTTTTTTCTCTTTTTTTCGAGGGTATTTTTGGCAATGATAGACTTATTCAAAAAATTTTGCGGACAATATATTAGTTGTTTTTATCATTTTATTTTTTCTCTTTTGTTTGTTATATTTATATTCAAATTATTTAATTAATTATGTAAACACCTATTTATTGGATAAAAATTATAAAGATTAGTTTGTATTTTTCGGATTTAGTTTTTGGTTTTCTGCGCAGAAGCAACTTGCTCGTTGCGTCGCCGGAGGAGAAGAGACCGGCTGTCTCGCTACCTATCGATGACTTATCGCTAACAATCGATACTTAGTACTAACAATCGATACTTATTGCTAACAATCGATACTTATTACTAACAATCGATACTACAACACTGGTTTCGGTATATGCGTGAGTATTTAAAAGACTTGTAAATAATTGGGATCTTACCACTCGGCCGTCCTGATGAGGAATCGACCTCGATGGAGTTTATTAAAACCTGCCCTTAAAGTGTCAAAACTATCTCTAGTCCGCCTCATGAAAGAGCGCATCTCATTCTCGACCTCCCGGCAAGCATCACATCCATATTTTAAGCCGCCGCCTTTAGCAATAGTGAAGATTTTACTGCTTGATTCATTGCATATGTCTGTACTGCTACTCTTTATTCTATTGTAACTCTCGAAGATAGTTTCAAGGTTGTATATAAATTGTTTTATTTAGGCACTTAAATGCTTTCTGAAATTTTCTTTCAATATTTCTATGTTCTGGTCCATTGAAATTTTGTTACTTTTGGTTTTATCTTTATTTAATTCCCTTAAAAATAATTTTGTTCTCTTAATATTTAATTTTTTTTCAATTTGTTTAAACTTCTATTTTCTAATATTTAATTGTTTCCAAAAAAAAAAATTTTGTCTAATTTTTCTTATAGGGTATTTAGACTTCGTTTTTGGGCAAGCTTTACAACTGTGCTTATATTGTTTGTGCAATTTTGAGTGCACATGGTTGACATGTGCTCTTCGTTAGGGTATGTTGGGGTATAGAAGGCTGATTGGAATTTAATATTTAATTGTATAAATATATGTTTTTCTTTTTGTGTATTTTTCATTTTATTGTATATATGCATATGTATATGTATATAGGTTTTTTCTCTTTTTTTCGAGGGTATTTTTGGCAATGATAGACTTATTCAAAAAATTTTGCGGACAATATATTAGTTGTTTTTATCATTTTATTTTTTCTCTTTTGTTTGTTATATTTATATTCAAATTATTTAATTAATTATGTAAACACCTATTTATTGGATAAAAATTATAAAGATTAGTTTGTATTTTTCGGATTTAGTTTTTGGTTTTCTGCGCAGAAGCAACTTGCTCGTTGCGTCGCCGGAGGAGAAGAGACCGGCTGTCTCGCTACCTATCGATGACTTATCGCTAACAATCGATACTTAGTACTAACAATCGATACTTATTGCTAACAATCGATACTTATTACTAACAATCGATACTACAACACTGGTTTCGGTATATGCGTGAGTATTTAAAAGACTTGTAAATAATTGGGATCTTACCACTCGGCCGTCCTGATGAGGAATCGACCTCGATGGAGTTTATTAAAACCTGCCCTTAAAGTGTCAAAACTATCTCTAGTCCGCCTCATGAAAGAGCGCATCTCATTCTCGACCTCCCGGCAAGCATCACATCCATATTTTAAGCCGCCGCCTTTAGCAATAGACTCCTTGATTCTGCCTGTGTAACCTGCACACTTAACGTGAACCGCATTGTCACACAGCCAACAAAGAATATAATCATGGGAGTCAACCGCATTAGTGGCAACTATGCAATTATTTTTTGAGCAGACAACCATTTTATCAAAAATTAATTAATTTAATTAAAAAAAGGAAATACAAAAAAATAAAAATTCTAAAGGTTAAAAATCTGTGTATGAGAATATACTGACCAGTTCTGACACAAGGGTTAATGTGCAGAGTAAGCCTTCACAACTAAAGAAAAGAAATTACCAAAATACACAAAAACAAAAAATTCATTAATCTTGCCTCTGCTACCTGAACTGTTTCACCCTTAATTTCTTTCTTTAATGTTTGGATTATACCATTTATAGTGTTTTCATTTGTAACTAGTAGTCTAACGTCCCCTTTTAGTTTTGTTTTTATGACTTTAATAGCTGTTTCTTTATGTTCTGCTTTTATTTCATTGATTAATTCCAGTGAATCTATGAAACTTTGAATTGTTTCTACTCCACCATCATCATCTGAATCAGCTTGGAAGCTGAATTAAGAAATTCAATCTTTGTTTGAACCATCTTTGGTTTTGTTTATCTTGAATGTCTCCTGGGTTATCTTTTACACCTGATATATCTTGAATGTCTTCTGGGTTATCTTTTACAGCTGGTTCTTCTGTGTCTTTTGCTACTAGAGGTTCAAAAGTTGCTTCTAGATTCGAATCTACCGGTATTGTGAATTTTATATTGTGTTTTGTTGCTATACTTATTAGTTGTTTATTTAAACTGTATATTAGCTTAGTGAAGATTTTACTGCTTGATTCATTGCATATGTCTGTACTGCTACTCTTTATTCTATTGTAACTCTCGAAGATAGTTTCAAGGTTGTATATAAATTGTTTTATTTAGGCACTTAAATGCTTTCTGAAATTTTCTTTCAATATTTCTATGTTCTGGTCCATTGAAATTTTGTTACTTTTGGTTTTATCTTTATTTAATTCCCTTAAAAATAATTTTGTTCTCTTAATATTTAATTTTTTTCTTCGTAATTTTTTTTCAATTTGTTTAAACTTCTATTTTCTAATATTTAATTGTTTCCAAAAAAAAAAATTTTGTCTAATTTTTCTTATAGGGTATTTAGACTTCGTTTTTGGGCAAGCTTTACAACTGTGCTTATATTGTTTGTGCAATTTTGAGTGCACATGGTTGACATGTGCTCTTCGTTAGGGTATGTTGGGGTATAGAAGGCTGATTGGAATTTAATATTTAATTGTATAAATATATGTTTTTCTTTTTGTGTATTTTTCATTTTATTGTATATATGCATATGTATATGTATATAGGTTTTTTCTCTTTTTTTCGAGGGTATTTTTTGGCAATGATAGACTTATTCAAAAAATTTTGCGGACAATATATTAGTTGTTTTTATCATTTTATTTTTTCTCTTTTGTTTGTTATATTTATATTCAAATTATTTAATTAATTATGTAAACACCTATTTATTGGATAAAAATTATAAAGATTAGTTTGTATTTTTCGGATTTAGTTTTTGGTTTTCTGCGCAGAAGCAACTTGCTCGTTGCGTCGCCGGAGGAGAAGAGACCGGCTGTCTCGCTACCTATCGATGACTTATCGCTAACAATCGATACTTAGTACTAACAATCGATACTTATTGCTAACAATCGATACTTATTACTAACAATCGATACTACAACACTGGTTTCGGTATATGCGTGAGTATTTAAAAGACTTGTAAATAATTGGGATCTTACCACTCGGCCGTCCTGATGAGGAATCGACCTCGATGGAGTTTATTAAAACCTGCCCTTAAAGTGTCAAAACTATCTCTAGTCCGCCTCATGAAAGAGCGCATCTCATTCTCGACCTCCCGGCAAGCATCACATCCATATTTTAAGCCGCCGCCTTTAGCAATAGACTCCTTGATTCTGCCTGTGTAACCTGCACACTTAACGTGAACCGCATTGTCACACAGCCAACAAAGAATATAATCATGGGAGTCAACCGCATTAGTGGCAACTATGCAATTATTTTTGAGCAGACAACCATTTTATCAAAAATTAATTAATTTAATTAAAAAAAGGAAATACAAAAAATAAAAATTCTAAAGGTTAAAAATCTGTGTATGAGAATATACTGACCAGTTCTGACACAAGGGTTAATGTGCAGAGTAAGCCTTCACAACTAAAGAAAAGAAATTACCAAAATACACAAAAACAAAAAATTCATTAATCTTGCCTCTGCTACCTGAACTGTTTCACCCTTAATTTCTTTCTTTAATGTTTGGATTATACCATTTATAGTGTTTTCATTTGTAACTAGTAGTCTAACGTCCCCTTTTAGTTTTGTTTTTATGACTTTAATAGCTGTTTCTTTATGTTCTGCTTTTATTTCATTGATTAATTCCAGTGAATCTATGAAACTTTGAATTGTTTCTACTCCACCATCATCATCTGAATCAGCTTGGAAGCTGAATTAAGAAATTCAATCTTTGTTTGAACCATCTTTGGTTTTGTTTATCTTGAATGTCTCCTGGGTTATCTTTTACACCTGATATATCTTGAATGTCTTCTGGGTTATCTTTTACAGCTGGTTCTTCTGTGTCTTTTGCTACTAGAGGTTCAAAAGTTGCTTCTAGATTCGAATCTACCGGTATTGTGAATTTTATATTGTGTTTTGTTGCTATACTTATTAGTTGTTTATTTAAACTGTATATTAGCTTAGTGAAGATTTTACTGCTTGATTCATTGCATATGTCTGTACTGCTACTCTTTATTCTATTGTAACTCTCGAAGATAGTTTCAAGGTTGTATATAAATTGTTTTATTTAGGCACTTAAATGCTTTCTGAAATTTTCTTTCAATATTTCTATGTTCTGGTCCATTGAAATTTTGTTACTTTTGGTTTTATCTTTATTTAATTCCCTTAAAAATAATTTTGTTCTCTTAATATTTAATTTTTTTCTTCGTAATTTTTTTTTCAATTTGTTTAAACTTCTATTTTCTAATATTTAATTGTTTCCAAAAAAAAAAAATTTTGTCTAATTTTTCTTATAGGGTATTTAGACTTCGTTTTTGGGCAAGCTTTACAACTGTGCTTATATTGTTTGTGCAATTTTGAGTGCACATGGTTGACATGTGCTCTTCGTTAGGGTATGTTGGGGTATAGAAGGCTGATTGGAATTTAATATTTAATTGTATAAATATATGTTTTTCTTTTGTGTATTTTTCATTTTATTGTATATATGCATATGTATATGTATATAGGTTTTTTCTCTTTTTTTCGAGGGTATTTTTGGCAATGATAGACTTATTCAAAAAATTTTGCGGACAATATATTAGTTGTTTTTATCATTTTATTTTTTTCTCTTTTGTTTGTTATATTTATATTCAAATTATTTAATTAATTATGTAAACACCTATTTATTGGATAAAAATTATAAAGATTAGTTTGTATTTTTCGGATTTAGTTTTTGGTTTTCTGCGCAGAAGCAACTTGCTCGTTGCGTCGCCGGAGGAGAAGAGACCGGCTGTCTCGCTACCTATCGATGACTTATCGCTAACAATCGATACTTAGTACTAACAATCGATACTTATTGCTAACAATCGATACTTATTACTAACAATCGATACTACAACACTGGTTTCGGTATATGCGTGAGTATTTAAAAGACTTGTAAATAATTGGGATCTTACCACTCGGCCGTCCTGATGAGGAATCGACCTCGATGGAGTTTATTAAAACCTGCCCTTAAAGTGTCAAAACTATCTCTAGTCCGCCTCATGAAAGAGCGCATCTCATTCTCGACCTCCCGGCAAGCATCACATCCATATTTTAAGCCGCCGCCTTTAGCAATAGACTCCTTGATTCTGCCTGTGTAACCTGCACACTTAACGTGAACCGCATTGTCACACAGCCAACAAAGAATATAATCATGGGAGTCAACCGCATTAGTGGCAACTATGCAATTATTTTTTGAGCAGACAACCATTTTATCAAAAATTAATTAATTTAATTAAAAAAAGGAAATACAAAAAAATAAAAATTCTAAAGGTTAAAAATCTGTGTATGAGAATATACTGACCAGTTCTGACACAAGGGTTAATGTGCAGAGTAAGCCTTCACAACTAAAGAAAAGAAATTACCAAAATACACAAAAACAAAAAATTCATTAATCTTGCCTCTGCTACCTGAACTGTTTCACCCTTAATTTCTTTCTTTAATGTTTGGATTATACCATTTATAGTGTTTTCATTTGTAACTAGTAGTCTAACGTCCCCTTTTAGTTTTGTTTTTATGACTTTAATAGCTGTTTCTTTATGTTCTGCTTTTATTTCATTGATTAATTCCAGTGAATCTATGAAACTTTGAATTGTTTCTACTCCACCATCATCATCTGAATCAGCTTGGAAGCTGAATTAAGAAATTCAATCTTTGTTTGAACCATCTTTGGTTTTGTTTATCTTGAATGTCTCCTGGGTTATCTTTTACACCTGATATATCTTGAATGTCTTCTGGGTTATCTTTTACAGCTGGTTCTTCTGTGTCTTTTGCTACTAGAGGTTCAAAAGTTGCTTCTAGATTCGAATCTACCGGTATTGTGAATTTTATATTGTGTTTTGTTGCTATACTTATTAGTTGTTTATTTAAACTGTATATTAGCTTAGTGAAGATTTTACTGCTTGATTCATTGCATATGTCTGTACTGCTACTCTTTATTCTATTGTAACTCTCGAAGATAGTTTCAAGGTTGTATATAAATTGTTTTATTTAGGCACTTAAATGCTTTCTGAAATTTTCTTTCAATATTTCTATGTTCTGGTCCATTGAAATTTTGTTACTTTTGGTTTTATCTTTATTTAATTCCCTTAAAAATAATTTTGTTCTCTTAATATTTAATTTTTTTTCAATTTGTTTAAACTTCTATTTTCTAATATTTAATTGTTTCCAAAAAAAAAAAATTTTGTCTAATTTTTCTTATAGGGTATTTAGACTTCGTTTTTGGGCAAGCTTTACAACTGTGCTTATATTGTTTGTGCAATTTTGAGTGCACATGGTTGACATGTGCTCTTCGTTAGGGTATGTTGGGGTATAGAAGGCTGATTGGAATTTAATATTTAATTGTATAAATATATGTTTTTCTTTTTGTGTATTTTTCATTTTATTGTATATATGCATATGTATATGTATATAGGTTTTTTCTCTTTTTTTCGAGGGTATTTTTGGCAATGATAGACTTATTCAAAAATTTTGCGGACAATATATTAGTTGTTTTTATCATTTTATTTTTTCTCTTTTGTTTGTTATATTTATATTCAAATTATTTAATTAATTATGTAAACACCTATTTATTGGATAAAAATTATAAAGATTAGTTTGTATTTTTCGGATTTAGTTTTTGGTTTTCTGCGCAGAAGCAACTTGCTCGTTGCGTCGCCGGAGGAGAAGAGACCGGCTGTCTCGCTACCTATCGATGACTTATCGCTAACAATCGATACTTAGTACTAACAATCGATACTTATTGCTAACAATCGATACTTATTACTAACAATCGATACTACAACACTGGTTTCGGTATATGCGTGAGTATTTAAAAGACTTGTAAATAATTGGGATCTTACCACTCGGCCGTCCTGATGAGGAATCGACCTCGATGGAGTTTATTAAAACCTGCCCTTAAAGTGTCAAAACTATCTCTAGTCCGCCTCATGAAAGAGCGCATCTCATTCTCGACCTCCCGGCAAGCATCACATCCATATTTTAAGCCGCCGCCTTTAGCAATAGACTCCTTGATTCTGCCTGTGTAACCTGCACACTTAACGTGAACCGCATTGTCACACAGCCAACAAAGAATATAATCATGGGAGTCAACCGCATTAGTGGCAACTATGCAATTATTTTTTGAGCAGACAACCATTTTATCAAAAATTAATTAATTTAATTAAAAAAAGGAAATACAAAAAAATAAAAATTCTAAAGGTTAAAAATCTGTGTATGAGAATATACTGACCAGTTCTGACACAAGGGTTAATGTGCAGAGTAAGCCTTCACAACTAAAGAAAAGAAATTACCAAAATACACAAAAACAAAAAATTCATTAATCTTGCCTCTGCTACCTGAACTGTTTCACCCTTAATTTCTTTCTTTAATGTTTGGATTATACCATTTATAGTGTTTTCATTTGTAACTAGTAGTCTAACGTCCCCTTTTAGTTTTGTTTTTATGACTTTAATAGCTGTTTCTTTATGTTCTGCTTTTATTTCATTGATTAATTCCAGTGAATCTATGAAACTTTGAATTGTTTCTACTCCACCATCATCATCTGAATCAGCTTGGAAGCTGAATTAAGAAATTCAATCTTTGTTTGAACCATCTTTGGTTTTGTTTATCTTGAATGTCTCCTGGGTTATCTTTTACACCTGATATATCTTGAATGTCTTCTGGGTTATCTTTTACAGCTGGTTCTTCTGTGTCTTTTGCTACTAGAGGTTCAAAAGTTGCTTCTAGATTCGAATCTACCGGTATTGTGAATTTTATATTGTGTTTTGTTGCTATACTTATTAGTTGTTTATTTAAACTGTATATTAGCTTAGTGAAGATTTTACTGCTTGATTCATTGCATATGTCTGTACTGCTACTCTTTATTCTATTGTAACTCTCGAAGATAGTTTCAAGGTTGTATATAAATTGTTTTATTTAGGCACTTAAATGCTTTCTGAAATTTTCTTTCAATATTTCTATGTTCTGGTCCATTGAAATTTTGTTACTTTTGGTTTTATCTTTATTTAATTCCCTTAAAAATAATTTTGTTCTCTTAATATTTAATTTTTTTTCTTCGTAATTTTTTTCAATTTGTTTAAACTTCTATTTTCTAATATTTAATTGTTTCCAAAAAAAAAAAAATTTTGTCTAATTTTTCTTATAGGGTATTTAGACTTCGTTTTTGGGCAAGCTTTACAACTGTGCTTATATTGTTTGTGCATTTTGAGTGCACATGGTTGACATGTGCTCTTCGTTAGGGTATGTTGGGGTATAGAAGGCTGATTGGAATTTAATATTTAATTGTATAAATATATGTTTTTCTTTTGTGTATTTTTCATTTTATTGTATATATGCATATGTATATGTATATAGGTTTTTTCTCTTTTTTTCGAGGGTATTTTTGGCAATGATAGACTTATTCAAAAAATTTTGCGGACAATATATTAGTTGTTTTTATCATTTTATTTTTTCTCTTTTGTTTGTTATATTTATATTCAAATTATTTAATTAATTATGTAAACACCTATTTATTGGATAAAAATTATAAAGATTAGTTTGTATTTTTCGGATTTAGTTTTTGGTTTTCTGCGCAGAAGCAACTTGCTCGTTGCGTCGCCGGAGGAGAAGAGACCGGCTGTCTCGCTACCTATCGATGACTTATCGCTAACAATCGATACAACACTGGTTTCGGTATATGCGTGAGTATTTAAAAGACTTGTAAATAATTGGGATCTTACCACTCGGCCGTCCTGATGAGGAATCGACCTCGATGGAGTTTATTAAAACCTGCCCTTAAAGTGTCAAAACTATCTCTAGTCCGCCTCATGGAAAGAGCGCATCTCATTCTCGACCTCCCGGCAAGCATCACATCCATATTTTGCCGCCGCCTTTAGCAATAGACTCCTTGATTCTGCCTGTGTAACCTGCACACTTAACGTGAACCGCATTGTCACACAGCCAACAAAGAATATAATCATGGGAGTCAACCGCATTAGTGGCAACTATGCAATTATTTTTTGAGCAGACAACCATTTTATCAAAATTAATTAATTTAATTAAAAAAAGGAAATACAAAAAAATAAAAATTCTAAAGGTTAAAAATCTGTGTATGAGAATATACTGACCAGTTCTGACACAAGGGTTAATGTGCAGGAGTAAGCCTTCACAACTAAAGAAAAGAAATTACCAAAATACACAAAAAACAAAAAAATTCATTAATCTTGCCTCTGCTACCTGAACTGTTTCACCCTTAATTTCTTTCTTTAATGTTTGGATTATACCATTTATAGTGTTTTCATTTGTAACTAGTAGTCTAACGTCCCCTTTTAGTTTTGTTTTTATGACTTTAATAGCTGTTTCTTTATGTTCTGTTTTTATTTCATTGATTAATTCCAGTGAATCTATGAAACTTTGAATTGTTTCTACTCCACTATCATCATCTGAATCAGCTTGTATTAAGAAATTCAATCTTTGTTTGAACCATCTTTGGTTTTGTTTATCTTGAATGTCTCCTGGGTTATCTTTTACACCTGATTTTACAGATGGTTCTTCTGTGTCTTTTGCTACTAGAATTTCAAAAGTTGCTTCTGGATTCGAATCTACCGGTATTGTGAATTTTATATTGTGTTTTGTTGCTATACTTATTAGTTGTTTATTTAAACTGTATATTAGCTCAGTGAAGATTTTACTGCTTGATTCATTGCATATGTCTGTACTGCTACTTTTTATTCTATTGTAACTCTCGAAGATAGTTTCAAGGTTGTATATAAATTGTTTTATTTAGGCACTTAAATGCTTTCTGAAATTTTCCTTCAATATTTCTATGTTCTGGTCCATTGAAATTTTGTTACTTTTGGTTTTATCTTAATTTAATTCCCTTAAAAATAATTTTTGTTCTCTTAATATTTAATTTTTTTCTTCGTAATTTTTTTCAATTTGTTTAAACTTCTATTTTCTAATATTTAATTGTTTCAAAAAAAAAAAATTTTGTCTAATTTTTCTTATAGGGTATTTAGACTTCGTTTTTGGGCAAGCTTTACAACTGTGCTTATATTGTTTGTGCATTTTGAGTGCACATGGTTGATATGTGCTCTTCGTTAGGGTATGTTGGGGTATAGAAGGCTGATTGGAATTTAATATTTAATTGTATAAATATATGTTTTTCTTTTTGTGTATTTTTCATTTTATTGTATATATGCATATGTATATGTATATAGGTTTTTTCTCTTTTTTCGAGGGTATTTTTGGCAATGATAGACTTATTCAAAAAATTTTGCGGACAATATATTAGTTGTTTTTATCATTTTATTTTTTTCTCTTTTGTTTGTTATATTTATATTCAAATTATTTAATTAATTATGTAAACACCTATTTATTGGATAAAAATTATAAAGATTAGTTTGTATTTTTCGGATTTAGTTTTTGGTTTTCTGCGCAGAAGCAACTTGCTCGTTGCGTCGCCGGAGGAGAAGAGACCGGCTGTCTCGCTACCTATCGATGACTTATCGCTAACAATCGATACTTAGTACTAACAATCGATACTTATTGCTAACAATCGATACTTATTACTAACAATCGATACTACAACACTGGTTTCGGTATATGCGTGAGTATTTAAAAAGACTTGTAAATAATTGGGATCTTACCACTCGGCCGTCCTGATGAGGAATCGACCTCGATGGAGTTTATTAAAACCTGCCCTTAAAGTGTCAAAACTATCTCTAGTCCGCCTCATGAAAGAGCGCATCTCATTCTCGACCTCCCGGCAAGCATCACATCCATATTTTAAGCCGCCGCCTTTAGCAATAGACCCTTGATTCTGCCTGTGTAACCTGCACACTTAACGTGAACCGCATTGTCACACAGCCAACAAAGAATATAATCATGGGAGTCAACCGCATTAGTGGCAACTATGCAATTATTTTTTGAGCAGACAACCATTTTATCAAAAATTAATTAATTTAATTAAAAAAAGGAAATACAAAAAAATAAAAATTCTAAAGGTTAAAAATCTGTGTATGAGAATATACTGACCAGTTCTGACACAAGGGTTAATGTGCAGAGTAAGCCTTCACAACTAAAGAAAAGAAATTACCAAAATACACAAAAACAAAAAATTCATTAATCTTGCCTCTGCTACCTGAACTGTTTCACCCCTTAATTTCTTTCTTTAATGTTTGGATTATACCATTTATAGTGTTTTCATTTGTAACTAGTAGTCTAACGTCCCCTTTAGTTTTGTTTTTATGACTTTAATAGCTGTTTCTTTATGTTCTGCTTTTATTTCATTGATTAATTCCAGTGAATCTATGAAACTTTGAATTGTTTCTACTCCACCATCATCATCTGAATCAGCTTGAAGCTGAATTAAGAAATTCAATCTTTGTTTGAACCATCTTTGGTTTTGTTTATCTTGAATGTCTCCTGGGTTATCTTTTACACCTGATATATCTTGAATGTCTTCTGGGTTATCTTTTTACAGCTGGTTCTTCTGTGTCTTTTGCTACTAGAGGTTCAAAAGTTGCTTCTAGATTCGAATCTACCGGTATTGTGAATTTTATATTGTGTTTTGTTGCTATACTTATTAGTTGTTTATTTAAACTGTATATTAGCTTAGTGAAGATTTTACTGCTTGATTCATTGCATATGTCTGTACTGCTACTCTTTATTCTATTGTAACTCGAAGATAGTTTCAAGGTTGTATATAAATTGTTTTATTTAGGCACTTAAATGCTTTCTGAAATTTTCTTTCAATATTTCTATGTTCTGGTCCATTGAAATTTTGTTACTTTTGGTTTTATCTTTATTTAATTCCCTTAAAAATAATTTTGTTCTCTTAATATTTAATTTTTTTCTTCGTAATTTTTTTTTTCAATTTGTTTAAACTTCTATTTTCTAATATTTAATTGTTTCAAAAAAAAAAAAATTTTGTCTAATTTTTCTTATAGGGTATTTAGACTTCGTTTTTGGGCAAGCTTTACAACTGTGCTTATATTGTTTGTGCAATTTTGAGTGCACATGGTTGACATGTGCTCTTCTGTTAGGGTATGTTGGGGTATAGAAGGCTGATTGGAATTTAATATTTAATTGTATAAATATATGTTTTTCTTTTGTGTATTTTTCATTTTATTGTATATATGCATATGTATATGTATATAGGTTTTTTTTTTTTTTCGAGGGTATTTTTGGCAATGATAGACTTATTCAAAAAATTTTGCGGACAATATATTAGTTGTTTTTATCATTTTATTTTTTCTCTTTTGTTTGTTATATTTATATTCAAATTATTTAATTAATTATGTAAACACCTATTTATTGGATAAAAATTATAAAGATTAGTTTGTCTTTTTCGGATTTAGTTTTTGGTTTTCTGCGCAGAAGCAACTTGCTCGTTGCGTCGCCGGAGGAGAAGAGACCGGCTGTCTCGCTACCTATCGATGACTTATCGCTAACAATCGATACTTAGTACTAACAATCGATACTTATTGCTAACAATCGATACTTATTACTAACAATCGATACTACAACACTGGTTTCGGTATATGCGTGAGTATTTAAAAGACTTGTAAATAATTGGGATCTTACCACTCGGCCGTCCTGATGAGGAATCGACCTCGATGGAGTTTATTAAAACCTGCCCTTAAAGTGTCAAAACTATCTCTAGTCCGCCTCATGAAAGAGCGCATCTCATTCTCGACCTCCCGGCAAGCATCACATCCATATTTTAAGCCGCCGCCTTTAGCAATAGACTCTGATTCTGCCTGTGTAACCTGCACACTTAACGTGAACCGCATTGTCACACAGCCAACAAAGAATATAATCATGGGAGTCAACCGCATTAGTGGCAACTATGCAATTATTTTTTGAGCAGACAACCATTTTATCAAAAATTAATTAATTTAATTAAAAAAAGGAAATACAAAAAAATAAAAATTCTAAAGGTTAAAAATCTGTGTATGAGAATATACTGACCAGTTCTGACACAAGGGTTAATGTGCAGAGTAAGCCTTCACAACTAAAGAAAAGAAATTACCAAAATACACAAAAACAAAAATTCATTAATCTTGCCTCGCTACCTGAACTGTTTCACCCTTAATTTCTTTCTTTAATGTTTGATTATACCATTTATAGTGTTTTTCATTTGTAACTAGTAGTCTAACGTCCCCTTTTAGTTTTGTTTTTATGACTTTAATAGCTGTTTCTTTATGTTCTGCTTTTATTTCATTGATTAATTCCAGTGAATCTATGAAACTTTGAATTGTTTCTACTCCACCATCATCATCTGAATCAGCTTGAAGCTGAATTAAGAAATTCAATCTTTGTTTGAACCATCTTTGGCTTTGTTTATCTTGAATGTCTCCTGGGTTATCTTTTACACCTGATATATCTTGAATGTCTTCTGGGTTATCTTTTACAGCTGGTTCTTCTGTGTCTTTTGCTACTAGAGGTTCAAAAGTTGCTTCTAGATTCGAATCTACCGGTATTGTGAATTTTATATTGTGTTTTGTTGCTATACTTATTAGTTGTTTATTTAAACTGTATATTAGCTTAGTGAAGATTTTACTGCTTGATTCATTGCATATGTCTGTACTGCTACTCTTTATTCTATTGTAACTCTCGAAGATAGTTTCAAGGTTGTATATAAATTGTTTTATTTAGGCACTTAAATGCTTTCTGAAATTTTCTTTCAATATTTCTATGTTCTGGTCCATTGAAATTTTGTTACTTTTGGTTTTATCTTTATTTAATTCCCTTAAAAATAATTTTGTTCTCTTAATATTTAATTTTTTTTCTTCGTAATTTTTTTTTCAATTTGTTTAAACTTCTATTTTCTAATATTTAATTGTTTCCAAAAAAAAAAAATTTTGTCTAATTTTTCTTATAGGGTATTTAGACTTCGTTTTTGGGCAAGCTTTACAACTGTGCTTATATTGTTTGTGCAATTTTGAGTGCACATGGTTGACATGTGCTCTTCGTTAGGGTATGTTGGGGTATAGAAGGCTGATTGGAATTTAATATTTAATTGTATAAATATATGTTTTTCTTTTTGTGTATTTTTCATTTTATTGTATATATGCATATGTATATGTATATAGGTTTTTTCTCTTTTTTTCGAGGGTATTTTTGGCAATGATAGACTTATTCAAAAAATTTTGCGGACAATATATTAGTTGTTTTTATCATTTTATTTTTTCTCTTTTGTTTGTTATATTTATATTCAAATTATTTAATTAATTATGTAAACACCTATTTATTGATAAAAATTATAAAGATTAGTTTGTATTTTTCGGATTTAGTTTTTGGTTTTCTGCGCAGAAGCAACTTGCTCGTTGCGTCGCCGGAGGAGAAGAGACCGGCTGTCTCGCTACCTATCGATGACTTATCGCTAACAATCGATACTTAGTACTAACAATCGATACTTATTGCTAACAATCGATACTTATTACTAACAATCGATACTACAACACTGGTTTCGGTATATGCGTGAGTATTTAAAAGACTTTGTAAATAATTGGGATCTTACCACTCGGCCGTCCTGATGAGGAATCGACTCGATGGAGCTTTTATTATTAAACCCGCCCTTAAAGTGTCAAAACTATCTCTAGTCCGCCTCATGAAAGAGCGCATCTCATTCTCGACCTCCCGGCAAGCATCACATCCTTATTTTAAGTCGTCGCCTTTAGCAATAGACCTCCTGTGATTCCTGCCTGTGTAACCTGCACACTTAACGTGAACCGCATTGTCACACAGCCAACAAAGAATATAATCATGGGAGTCAACCGCATTAGTGGCAACTATGCAATTATTTTTTGAGCAGACAACCATTTTATCAAAATTAATTAATTTAATTAAAAAAAGGAAATACAAAAAAATAAAAATTCTAAAGGTTAAAAATCTGTGTACGAGAATATACTGACCAGTTCTGACACAAGGGTTAATGTGCAGAGTAAGCCTTCACAACTAAAGAAAAGAAATTACCAAAATACACAAAACCAAAAAATTCATTAATCTTGCCTCTGCTACCTGAACTGCTTCACCCTTAATTTCTTTTCTTTAATGTTTGGATTATACCATTTATAGTGTTTTCATTTGTAACTAGTAGCCCAACGTCCCCTTTTAGTTTTGTTTTTTATGACTTTAATAGCTGTTTCTTTATGTTCTTCTTTTATTTCATTGATTAATCCCAGTGAATCTATGAAACTTTGAATTGTTTCTACTCCACCATCATCATCTGAATCAGCTTGAAGCTGAATTAAGAAATTCAATCTTTGTTTGAACCATCTTTGGTTTTGTTTATCTTGAATGTCTCCTGGGTTATCTTTTACACCTGATATATCTTGAATGTCTTCTGGGTTATCTTTTACAGCTGTCTCTTCTGTGTCTTTTGCTACCAGAGGCTCAAAAGTTGCTTCTAGATTCGAATCTACCGGTATTGTGAATTTTATATTGTGTTTTGCTGCTATACTTATTAGTTGTTTATTTAAACTGTATATTAGCTTAGTGAAGATTTTACTGCTTGATTCATTGCTATGTCTGTACTCTGCTACTTTTTATTCTATTGTAACCCTCGAAGATAGTTTCATGGTTGTATATAAATTGTTTTATTTAGGCACTTAAATGCTTTCTGAAATTTTCTTCAATATTTCTATGTTCTGGTCCATTGAAATTTTGTTACTTTTGGTTTTATCTTTATTTAATTCCCTTTAAAAATAATTTTTGTTCCTCTTTAATATTTAATTTTTTTTTCTTCGTAATTTTTTTTCAATTTGTTTAAACTCTCTATTTTCTAATATTTAATTGTTTCCAAAAAAAAAAATTTTGTCTAATTTTTCTTATAGGGTATTTAGACTTCGTTTTTTGGGCAAGCTTTTTACAACTGTGCTTATATTGTTTGTGCAACTTTGAGTGCACATGGCTGACATGTGCCTTTCGTTAGGGTATGTTGGGGGGGGTATAGTTGGCTGATTTGAATTCTAATATTTAATTGTATAAATATATGCTTTTTCTTTTTGTGTATTTTTCATTTATTGTATATATGCATATGTATATGTATATAGGTTTTTTCTCTTTTTTTCGAGGGTATTTTTTGGCAATGATAGACTTATTCACAAAATTTTGCGGACAATATATTAGTTGTTTTTATCATTTTATTTTTTTCTTTGTTTGTTATATTTATATTCAAATTATTTAATTAATTATGTAAACACCTATTTATTGTGTTATAAAGATTAGTTTGATTAGTTTGTATTTTCGGATTTAGTTTTTGGTTTTCTGCGCAGAAGCTACCTTGCTCGTTGCGTCGCCGGAGAAGAGACCGGCTGTCTCGCTACCTATCGATGACTTTCGCTAAACAATCGATACTTAGTACTAACAATCGATCACTTATTGCTAACAAATCGATACTTATTACCAACAATCGATACTACAACACTGGTTTCGGTATATGCGTGAGTGTTTAAAAGACTTGTAATTGGGATTTATTGGATCCCCCTCTGCCGTCCCTGAAGGATCGAATCGACCCTGAGGGTTTATTAAAACCTGCCCTTAAAGTGCAAACATCAAATCCTCTCAGTCCGCCTCATGAAAGAGCGCATCTCTTCCCACCTCTCTCGACCCCCGGCAAGCATCACCTCCTTTTTGGGCCCCCGCCTTAGCAATAGCCGGCAAGCTCCCCTCCTTTTGGGCTGCCGCCTTTCCCCTAACTCTTTCTGCCTGTGTAACCTGCACACTTAACGTGAACCGCATTGTCACACAGCCAACAAAGAATATAATCATGGGAGTCAACCGCATTAGCGGCAACTACCATGCAATTATTTTTTGAGCAGACAACCATTTTTTATCAAAAATTAATTACTCTAATTAAAAAAAGGAAATACAAAAAAATAAAAATTTTAAAGGTTAAAAATCTGTGTATGAGAATAGACTACCGACCAGTTCTGACACAAGGGTTAATGTGCAGAGTAAGCCTTCACAACTAAAGAAAAGAAATTACCAAAATACACAAAAACAAAAAATTCATTAATCTTGCCCTGCTACCTGAACTGTTTCACCCTTTAATTTCTTCTTTAATGTTTGGATTATACCATTATTATAGTGTTTTCATTTGTGTCCTAGTAGTCTAACGTCCCCTTTTAGTTTTGTTTTTTATGACCTTAATAGCTGTTTCTTTATGTTCTGCTTTTATTTCATTGATTAATTCCAGGGAATCTATGAAACTTCTGAATTGTTTCTACTCCACCATCAATCTGAATCAGCTTGGAAGCTGAATTAAGAAATTCAATCTTTGTTTGAACCATCTTTGGTTTTGTTTATCTTGAATGTCTCCCCTGGGTTATCTTACACCTGATATATCTTGAATGTCTTCTGGGTTATCTTTTACAAGAGCTGGTTCTTTCCTGTGTCCCCCCCTTTGCCATTAGAGGTTCAAAAGTTGCTTCTAGATTCGAATCTACCGGTATTGTGAATTTTATATTGTGTTTTGTTGCTATACTTATTAGTTGTTTATTTAAACTGTATATTAGCTTAGTGAAGATTTTACTGCTTGATTCATTGCATATGTCTGTACTGCTACTCTTTATTCTATTGTAACTCTCGAAGATAGTTTCAAGGTTGTATATAAATTGCTTTATTTAGGCACTTAAATGCTTTCTGAAATTTCTTTCAATATTTCTATGTTCTGGTCCATTGAAATTTTGTTACTTTTGGTTTTATCTTTATTTAATTCCCTTAAAAAATAATTTTGTTCTCTTAATATTTAATTTTTTTTCTTCGTACCTTTTTTTCAATTTGTTTAAACTTCTATTTTCTAATATTTAATTGTTTCCAGAAAAAAAAAAATTTTGTCTAATTTCTTATAGGGTATTTAGATCTCGCGCTTTTTGGGCAAGCTTTACAACTGTGCTTATATTGTTTGTGCATTTGAGTGCACATGGTTGACATGTGCTCTTCGTTAGGGTATGTTGGGGTATAGAAGGCTGATTGGAATTTAATATTTAATTGTATAAATATATGTTTTTCCTTTTTGTGTATTTTTCATTTTATTGTATATATGCATATGTATATGTATATATAGGTTTTTTCTCTTTTTTTCGAGGGTATTTTTGAAAGCAATGATAGACTTATTCAAAAAAATTTTGCGGACAATATATTAGTTGTTTTTATCATTTTATTTTTTCTTTTGTTTGTTATATTTATATTCAAATTATTTAATTAATTATGTAAACACCTAATTTATTGGATAAAAATTATAAAGATTAGTTTGTATTTTTCGGATTTAGTTTTTGGTTTTCTGCGCAGAAGCAACTTTGCTCGTTGCGTCGCCGGAGGAGAAGAGACCGGCTGCCTATTCGCTACCTATCGATGACTTATCGCTAACAATCGATATTTCAGGTACTAACAATCGATACTTATTGCTAACAATCGATACTTATTACTCTCAATCGATACTACAACACTGGTTTCGGTATATGCGTGAGTATTTAAAAGACTTGTAAATAATTGGGATCTTACCACTCGGCCGTCCTGATGAGGAATCGACCTCGATGGAGTTTATTAAAACCTGTCCCTTAAAGTGTCAAAACTATCTCTAGTCCGTCCTCATGAAAGAGCGCATCTCATTCTCGACCTCCCGGCAAGCATCACATCCATATTTTAAGCCGCCGCCTTTAGCAATAGACTTTGATTCTGCCTGTGTAACCTTTGCACACTTAACGGGAACCGCATTGTCACACAAAGCCAACAAAGAATATAATCATGGGAGTCAAACAGCATTAGTGGCAACTATGCAATTATTTTTTTGAGCAGACAACCATTTTATCAAAAATTAATTAATTTAATTAAAAAAAGGGAAATACAAAAAATAAAAATTCTAAAGCAGGTTAAAAATCTGTGTTTGAGAATATACTGACCAGTTCTGACACAAGGGTTAATGTGCAGAGTAAGCCTTCACAACTAAAGAAAAGAAATTACCAAAATACACAAAAACAAAAAAATTCATTAATCTTGCCTCTGCTACCTGAACTGTTTCACCCTTAATTTCTTTCTTTAATGTTTGGATTATACCATTTATAGTGTTTTCATTTGTAAATTAGTAGTCTAACGTCCCCTTTTAGTTTTGTTTTTATGACTTTAATAGCTGTTTCTTTATGTTCTGCTTTTATTTCAAAATTGAATTAATTCTCAGTGAATCTATGAAACTTTGAATTTGTTTCTACTCCACCATCATCATCTGAATCAGCTTGAAGCTGAATTAATAAAATTCAATCTTTTGTTTGAACCATCTTGCTCTTGTTTATCTTGGAATGTCTCCTGGGTTATCTTTTTACACCTGATATATCTTGAATGTCTTCTGGGTTATCTTTTACAGCTGGTTCTTCTGGTGTCTTTGCTACTAGAGGAAACCAGTGTTGCTTCTAGATTCGAATCTACCGGTATTGTGAATTTTATATTGTGTTTTGGTTACATATACTTATTAGTTGTTTATTTAAACTGCATATTAGCTTAGTGAAGATTTTACTGCTTGGATTCATTGCATATGTCTGTACTGCTACTTCTTATTCTATTGTAATCTCGAAGATAGTTTCAAGGTTGTATATAAATTGCTTTATTTAGGCACTTAAATGCTTTCTGAAATTTTCTTCAATATTTCTATGTTCTGGTCCATTGAAATTTTGTTACCTTTGGTTTTATCTTATTTAATTCCCCTTTAAAATAATTCTTGTTCTCTTAATATTTAATTTTTTCTTCGTATCCTTTTTTTCAATTTGTTTAAACTTCTCATTTTCTAATATTTAAATTGTTTCCAAAAAAAAAAAAAAATTTTGTCTAATTTTTCTTATAGGGTATTTAGACTTCGTTTTTGGGCAAGCTTACAACTGTGCTTATATTGTTTGTGTATTTTGAGTGCACATGGTTGACATGTGCTCTTCGTTAGGTATGTTGGGGTATAGAAGGCTGGATTGGAATTTAATATTTAATTGTATAAATATATGTTTTTCTTTTGTGTATTTTTCATTTTATTGTATATATGCATATGTATATGTATATAGGTTTTTTCTCTTTTTTTCGAGGGTGTTTTGGCAATGATAGACTTATTCAAAAATTTTGCGGACAATATATTAGTTGTTTTTATCATTTTATTTTTTCTTTTACTTATTATATTTATATTCAAATTATTTAATTAATTATGTAAACACCTATTTATTGGATAAAAATTATAAAAGATTAGTTTGTATTTTTCGGATTTAGTTTTTGGTTTTCTGCGCAGAAGCAACTTGCTCGTTGGGTGTCGCCGGAGGAGAAGAGACCGCTTTCGTCTCGCTACCTATCGATGACTTATCGCTAACAATCGATACTTAGTGTACCAACAATCGATACTTATTGCTAACAATCGATACTTATTACTAACAATCGATACTACAACACTGGTTTCGGTATATGCGTGAGTATTTAAAAAGACTTGTAAATAATTGGGATTCTTACCACTCGGTCGTCCTGGATGAGGAATCGACCTCGATGGAGTTTATTAAAACCCGCCCTTAAAGTGTCAAAACTATCTCTAGTCCGCCTCATGAAAGAGCGCATCTCATTCTCGACCTCCCGGCAAGCATCACATCCATATTTTAAGCCGCCGCCTTTAGCAATAGACTCCTTGATCTCTGCCTGTGTAACCTGCACACTTAACGTGAACCGCATTGTCACACAGCCAACAAAGAATATAATCATGGGAGTCAACCGCATTAGTGGCAACTATGCAATTATTTTTGAGCAGACAACCATTTTATCAAAATTAATTAATTTAATTAAAAAAGGGAAATACAAAAAAATAAAAATTCTAAAGGTTAAAAAAATCTGTGTATGAGAATATACTGACCAGTTCTGACACAAGGGTTATGTGTGCAGAGTAAGCCTTCACAACTAAAGAAAAGAAATTACCAAAATACACAAAAACAAAAATTCATTAATCTTGCCTCTGCTACCTGAACTGTTTCAATTCTAATTTCTTTCTTTAATGTTTGGATTATATCATTTATAGTGTTTTCTATTTGTAACTAGTAGTCTAACGTCCCCTTTAGTTTTGTTTTTAAGTGACTTTAATAGCTGTTTCTTTATGTTCTGCTTTTATTTCATTGATTAATTCCAGTGAATCTATGAAACTTTGAATTGTTTCCTACTCCACCTGATCATCATCTGAATCAGCTTG